>CM040238.1:203088980-203688980 GCA_022545495.1 Chrysanthemum lavandulifolium
TTCCATTTTAGTCGTTAGTTTCCATTTTAAAACAATAAATAACAAGGCAAGTCTTGTTATCGATATTTTTTGTATAAAAGCCATTTTATTATTAATGTTTCATAGTTTATTAGCATTTTATATATACATTTCGCCGGGCCTTCAATATTAGTTTCATATCGTTATTCGTTTCGAGTCCACAAGCATGAGTCATGACTTCTCGGCTTTTAATCAATCAATAGTCCAAATTATACTAAAGTCCATGTTACGGCATTGTCGGGGTCAACTATTGACTAAAATGTCAAAGTAACACCGACGTTGCTCAAAGTTGACAATTTATATATCAAGTCCAAATAAAAGTCATGATAACGCAATTCAATCTCAAATCAACCCAAATCAATCTCGCCAACCAATCAACCAACCGAATATACCCGAAACCAATGTTATGACCCTAATGATCATGACACAGTCACGGTTAAGACCACGTGAACCAAACAAGCTCTAGAAGCTTTTCGGCTCCACGCGTCTCATCCAAACACCAACAACATCAACCCACAAGCTACCACAACGACTCGACCCGGACCCTTGGTCCAAGTGGGTCACGTACGCCACCAAGCCATGACCATCGTGGGTCATGGTGGCTTGTACGCCCCATAAACACAACCAAACACCTCCCAAATCACTTCCACAACATCCAAACACAATCAATCAACCTCCAATCATTAACCAAGCATCAAACCCATCAACTATTCCTAATCAAAAACATGAAACTAGACCTAAAATGCAAAAACCCAACAATATTATACACCACATGATACCAAATCACTAGCTACATGTTTATTTAAGTGTTAATTAGTTTTAATCCCATGTTTGAACCAAAACCCCTAAATTTTGTACCATGTACGAGCCAAAAGAAGGCCATACGTGGCTTATCCAAGCTTAAACAAGCTTGACCCATGTTCCATTTACCTTTTACAACCCGATCTATAAGTTTTATGAAAACCTAGAATCACGAATCTTAATTTCAAGATTCGAGGTGTTAACGCAGACTTTTATAGAGTTTTATATATGGATGGAAAGAGGAAAAGAGATCTACAAAATGGTGGTGGAGGTGTAAACTCACTCACTGAATTTGGCGAGAGATGGCCGGACAAGGTGGCGGCTAGTGGTGGTGGTTTAGGGTTGGGTTTTATTTTTGGAAGAGAGAGAGTGTAGTGAGAGAAGAGATGATATGTGTGCTTTTAGTGAGAGAAACAAATGGGATAAATGAAGTAGGGAGGGGTTTATATATTTTTGGCTAGGGACTAAATAAAAAAGAGAGGGAGGAGAGAGGCGCCCACTGTAGGGAAAAAGGAGGAATTGGGCCGTCATTTTTCAGTAAACTATCCCGTTTACCCATTCCCGAGCTCATATATTGTCCTACGAGTATCCCATGACGTTCATTCAACTTTCTATTACCGTTATTTATGTTTTTCCACGAGTTTTGACTATTTATTTGCCAATTTTCTAGTTACGGTATAAAAGTTACGTTATTTCTCGTTTTAGGCTTTTATAGTGCCGAATCGAATAGTGCCTAACAAAAAGAGTTAAAACTCACACGATAACTCATCAAATAATAAAATAAATCATAAAACCAATAAACGATATAAAATCAAGTCATGGTCGAAGAAAATAGTGGTAAAGGCAAAGCTCGCTTTAGTTTAACGTAATGCGGTTAGGGTTGTCGGTGGGTCGGGTCAACCGACCCAACCCGATTACGCTTTATCGGTCGGGTCTAATCGGGTCAAAATCTAGTCGGTTGTTTGACCCGAACCCGATAACCCGATAATGTTATCGGTCGTTAGTGTTAAAATAATGTTATCGGGTCAACCCAATTAGACCCGATAATCAATTTTCCATTTTTTATATATTAGTTTTATAGGTATTGTACGTTTGGTTTTTATGTTTTAGTTTTTATATATTAGTTTATTACAACATATAACTTAAACGTTATGGTCTGCTGTAATGAATCCAACACTTGAAATTGTTTTATGGTTGACACATGTTTTAATAGGGGTGTACAGGTCTGATGTTGAGGTCTGCATATTCTTATATCAGTTGGTTGCTTTTTTAATATGTTACAAGATCCTTTCTTTTTTAATATGTTACAAGATCCTTTTAATAGGTGTATGACTTGTGATTGATGTTTTAATATGCTGCACATTTTTAATATCACACAGATTCTTATATAATATGTTACAGCCTGTGATTGATGTTTTAACCCGACAACCCGACTCAACCCGACTCAACCCGACCCGACTTAACCCGAACCCGATTACTTATCGGGTCGGGTTGCGGGTCACTTTTAAAAAATTCATAACCCGACTCAACCCGACCCGACAAACCCGATAACCCGACCCGATAACACCCCTAAATGCTGTTACCTAAAATAGACTCCCTAAATTGCCAGTTGTCACAACCTCGAAAACAATCCATTTGGGTTAAGTGAGGCTTTCCTTCATCAACTTGCGCAGGACGAGGAAAATTATAGAGATAATGGAACATGAGGTACGCGAGGAAGTCGCTCATCGTGAATGTAGCTAGGAAGCTCAATATCTTAAGGAGAACTATTTTGACGCCATGGAGAGAAGTACTTTAATGGCGAGTTTTATTCTCTTCGAGTGACGAGGTTAGATATCGATGATTCAGATTCTTAAGTTTTAGTAGTTTTATTTTCATCAATCTCGCTGTAGTTTTAATGTTTAATGTACTTCGTGTTTAATGTTTAATGTACTTTGTGGTTTAATGTTTAATGTTTTTTAATAAATGAAGTGTTTGTTTTAGTTTAGGGTTTGAATTTGAAAAATGCGAGTTAAGGTTAGAAATGGCGATGGGCGGGTTTGGGCGGGCGGCCATCCCCATCCCCAAACCCGACACAAAATCATCCCAAACCCGCCCCAATCCCCATCGGGATCTTATCAGGCGCCCATTGGGGCGAGATGCTCCCCAAACCCGCCCCATTCCCATTGGGGTCTTATCGAGTTTTTTTTTAGAGCGATCATCCATCATACTCATGCCTTTCCCCATTTATTCTTATTTTTACGTTATTAACAATATAATTTTACGGTATAACTTAAAGAATCGAGAACCCATTAATAATATATTAGGCATTGGAATAAATCACAACCTTTTTAGAATATTATGACACAAAACATGATTTTATTATCACACTTTGAAATATTACAAATATAAAATTAACAAAATTAGAGAATTATATTTAGTATATAAATACTTGCACAATATTTAAGGTATATAGATATATGTATATGTATATGTTTGGGGCGGGCGGGATAGTGTGCCCGTGCCCGCCTAAACCCGATAAGAATCCTTAAGGCCTCAAACCCGCCCGAAACCCGATAAGCATGCCCCGCCCGCCCAATAAGTTCGGGTTTCGGTTTCTGCCGGGTTCGGGTTTTTTTGCCATCCCTAGTTAAGGTTTAACCTTGGGAATGTTATGATAAGGGGTGTTTTTTTGGTGAGTTAAGGTGAAATATTGATGTGGCACTGACGTGGCAGAAGGTTAAAGCTTGACCTAGGTTACTACACCTTACGCTCTTAAGGGATGAAATATTATTTTAGCCAAAAATTGTCATACAATTTTTGTTAAGTTTATTTTAAGTGCGAATTATAGGACTTAAATTAATTTAGGGTTTAAAATTATCCGGTTCGCTTAATATGAAATAATATGCTATTGCTTAAAGATATGATTAGGGAAGAATCGCAAAAATTATCATCTTATGTCCAATTTCAATTAAAGTATTATTCTTTTTTTCTCAATTTAAGGTGCCGACTTTTTTTGGTCGATTTAGGTTTTTCTAACTCCGTTAACTATTTCAGAAATTACATGTTTGGTCCTTGGGTTTGTATAGGCATTTCATGTTTGGTCTATTTTCGTCCGCTTTCATACGCAGATACGCCGTCCGCTTTATCTGATTTCGCCGTTTTACGCCGTTTCGTCGGTGTTGCGTTTTCGTCCGTTTTGCGTTGTCTACGTCGCTTCCTTTACACGTAAAATGACGAAACGTAAAACGTATATAAACGTGAAAAAAGACGGAACGCAAAACGGACGAAAACGCGTAAAACATAACAAAACGCAAAAACGGATGAAAACGTAAAACGGCGCTAAAACGATAAAATGTATGAAAACGTATGCAAGCGTGGAAAACGACGAAAATAGACCAAACATGAAATGCGATACAAACTCAAGGACCAAACATGTAATTTACTAACGAAATGGTTAACGGAAGTTAAAAAAAAAACCTAAATCGGCCAAAAAAAATAATCGGGTACCTTAAATTGAGAAAAAAAAAGAATAGTACCTTTAATTGAAATTGGACATAAGATGAGTACCTTTTTATGTGATTTGCCCATTAAAAAAATAAAAAACAAAAACTATTTTTATAAAATTATTGTCACGGTAAACATATAATAACAAAATATTGGTCGTCAAAAATTTCAATCATAGGATACCCACCTTCGCAACACGCGGGCTACATCGTCATGCAACCAATATCCGCCTCCTTGTCATCGCAAAAACGCGTTGACAATCACATAACATTTTAACTACTTTGCAATGATACTAATGTCTTAACTAAAGTTATTGTCATTCATAAATTAACTGTTAAAAATACTAAAATAGTATGGCCGAATAACATCACATTGCTAGAAAATTTAGTCACAGAGTACCCATCGGCGCATCGCGCGAATACCCTGCTAGTATAAGATAATATGAAATGATTAGTTTTACTTCCGTGCTGAAGTGAAAATCATTCAACGTGCAGACTTGAACTAACTTGATTTGTAATTTGTGCAAAACGATTTCATTTATAGGGAAATGGTGGAATTATGAGTGACCCATAAACGAGAACCACAAACACTTAAACTTATTCTAAGAACAACAATACCTTATTATCATATATACTATTAGGCAAGACACACTTTCCTCACACGCCAAGTGTCAAAAGCTCATTTGCGGAACATTAAATGAAAACTTTCGCAAGTTGGCAAAAATAGCCCCTAAGGTTTAGGTGTCGTTGCAAAATACGTCCTTTAGCATTAATTGATATCTATAGCAATTTGGCACAAATAGTCCCTAAGGTTTAAGTGTTGCTGCAAGTAAGTCCCGTAGAAGTAATTGGTATCTATAGCAATTTGGCAAAATAGTCCCTATCGAAATTACGCTCACAAAGCAATCCTCACGCATTGCGGGGTTTCCACACTCGTAAATATTATTCACCATCTTAACATGCCTTTGAAAACATCACGTTGAAATGGCGTTGACCAAAACAATGATATGAAACACTTCAAAACAGAGTTATTTTTACGTAAAATGAAAACTAATGTTTTAGTAAGTTATGAAAACACGAAATCATTTAAGTCCTATAGATATTGAAATTCAAAATATTGAAATTTATCATTGCCTAATTTCCGAAGTGTTAACAAGATTTAGTTTGAGCCGCTAGCCAAACCTTTATTTCGAGGTGAACACTTTAGTGGTTTCGCAGTTGTAAGTGTAGAAGGTGCGGTTCGGGAAACAAAGTAAGAAAATGACTTTTGCACAAATCACCACTCCTCTCAATGTGGGAAAATGATATAATTTTTCCTATCGACATTATATTCCCGAAAGCAATTTCAATGCATACAAGAGAGATAAATTAATATTTTAATTTTTTATGTGTTTGTTGTTTATGGGATTGTATGTAATGAGACAATTTTAATAATAAAAAATGTAGAAATATTAAAAAGAAGAGAGAGAAGGTATTGTACAGGTTGAAGGAAAATTGAATGAAATAATTAAGGAGAGATAAATTACTGACGTGAAGCTGATGTGGCGAAAGAAACTTCTCAACCACACCCTTCACCCTAATAGAAAGTTAAAGTTTACTAAATTTTGCTATGAAATATAAATTGTGATTGCTAATGAAAGTCAAAATTAAAGCAAACTTTAATAAAATTTAAATCATATAGGTTTTAAAAAACAGAAGTACAAAATTTACTTGTATTTTTTCCTTTTATATATAACTAAAAACCAACTTTATATTTTCATTGGTCAATATACAATTGAATATGATATTAAAAAAGAAAAGCTAAATTATATTAACCACGTGAACTTAAATAAAAAGTTCTTAAATTCATAACTTTTTTATAAGCTAATAAATTTCACAGACTTCCCATTTATTGCGAATTTTTATATAAAATAATACACTTTACTTATCATTATTCTTAAGTCATGTTTGGTACGATAAAATGGAAAGGGTTGAAACGGAATAGAGCCTTTTTCTGTTGTTTGGTAGCTGCGCAGAATCAAAGTTCCATTCTCTTTCCTTGTTATCATTTCTCTTAAAAAAGTAAAGAATGAAGAGAATCACAAATTAAAACGCATTTCATTTCGCGATGCATTCTTCGGTAGAATCAGCTAATCCAATATAACCTTGGTCATACAAATTGGAATATCACGTGAGTGCCACATTTCTTTTGATTTATGATGGACCCAAAAACCCTAGCTAGCTATTATCTACAATTTATAGTCGTCTTCTTTATCTCCGGCGTCTCAAAGGTTGTTGTCGACTCATCTTTGTTAACATCATCTTATAAAAAGTGAAAACCATCCCTGATATCACATAAATATTTAATTCGTCGTTCTAAAAAAAATAAAATAAAATACAAAATAAATAATTTATGGGGAAATGATGCATGCTTTCCTTTGTAAAAAAAGTAGGGGCATGAAGTGGAACACGGAGAACATGTACCTGCAAGGACTTAGTTGTAATTTTTTTTTTAAAGTTTTTGCGAAGAAAAGCAAGCAAGTTGCGTGCTTTGGAAAGCATGCATCATTTCCCCATAATTTATTCATACACCAAAAATCTTAAATTTACTGTCAATATCATCCCCAAACAAAACCGTTCAACTTGTGAAAGTTGTCTATATTTATTAATAAAAATCATGAGGTTTGTTTTATTTACGGATGTTATCCACAATAATCCTTATGTGATATAAAAGTTCTTTGTGGAGAATTAAACAAAGCATTTGAACCAAGAAGAATAATAATATATTTGAAAGGAGCAAATGTGTATGTTTCCAGTCATATATCATGAACTTTGAAATATGCAATTCCATTTTGATCATTGTATCTTATTATTGTTTGTTATTTTCATTTTGTTATATATGCTTCTTTATATATGTATTCTTCATAATATTTGTAACAAGTGTCTTTCATTTTTTAGGTTGTGATATTCGTTTGTGAAAAAGCTAATAATTTTTGCGTGTGGGTATTCTCATTCCACTTCGTAATAGAGCCAAAATAAAGATTCAATTTTCAGGTCTCTTTCTTATATTAATTGTCATATTTTACCAAACAATTGAATGACATCTTTTTTTTTCTTTCTCAAACTGATTCTCTTTCTTTACGTTTCCATTCCCTACTACAATTTCATCTTATTTGATTCTTGATACCAAACACCCCCTTAAATTAAATTAGTTATATTACTCAAAAATCTTATACACACAAATTATATCTATTAATATAAAACCCAACGTTTAAATTAAACTAATTTGAATATCAAAACTTTATGCCCAAGAAAACACATAGATTTGATTAAAAGTAAAAGAAATTGCTAAAAATGCATTATTAAAGACTATGTTTAAAGTACTAAGAAACATATTAACTGCTTGTACCTTAAATAATAACCGCTCATTTCCTGAATTTACCTTGTTTCAATCGATTCTATGTACCATGTTAGTGTTGTAGCTGGGCAAACAGAGGCATTGTGCAAAATCTTATAAGATAACTAAATACGATGATCAAAAATATTTTATACAAACTATTAAAACCAAATACATAGTATTTTGAATATCTATCTTAGGTTTTAACCAATATATACAACATAAAATTGCACAACTTTTGTTGTAACTAAAATTTAAGGCCCAAAATATACAACAAAATATATATTTTGAGGCTTTTAAAAATTTGAGTCCTCATGCAATAGCAACCTTTACACATTTTGTATATGGCTGTGGTTTTTGTTTAAGGTGTAGCAAAATTCAAAAATAAAAACGAACTTCCATCTATTTATTCTATTTTCACATAGATTTGTTTAAAATAAAAAACTTAATGACCAAGTAAGCCCATAGGTTTTGTTTAAAAATAAAAACTAAGCACATAGATTAGGAGGACTAGGATTATCCGATACTACGCGCACTACTCCGTATATATATTCTTCACATAAGATATTCTAAAAAGAAAAACAAAATAAAACAAAGTAAAACTGGTAAAACCTACATTTCGAGTGCCATAGTAACACACCACCGCCGTCATCGCCGTATCATCTCCGGTAACTTCAACATTATTTCTCCGATCAGTATTTATTATCACTAATCTTAGCTAATTATCTGTTAAATAATAGCTTGATAATTAGTGTTTGCAATTAGGGCTTGTAACTAGTTTTTTGATTACTATCACTTAATGGTTAAGTATCATTGCTATAATGTCTAATGTAGATGTATTTGATCCGTGTTTAAATTACTACTCTGCTTGGTTTGGCAACGAGTGTTTTGCTTTTTGGATTTTATTTAAACGCTACTATTCGAAAGAAGGGTTTAGCTTTATCTTATTTTAGATTTTATCGTTTAAGCGCGTTAATAAGACAGACAACTGCTACTGCAAGTTTAAAACTAGTTAATCTATTGAAACAAAGTGTACGTCATGTTTACACTTAATAATTAGAGCTGCTGCCCTACGGCTATGTTACCAAACGCGTTTAGAATATAAACATAGGCTTGGTTTTACGATTTTGTATCTTCTTTAATATATTGCTCGTTAGAAGAAGGCGTAAGATGTAGTAAGTTTAAGGTGTCGAAATTTGTATCTTAAAACTAGTTAATTCAATTTTTTTGTGTATTTTCGTCATTTAGCTAAGCGTTGCTAAGATCGTCAATAGTTGGGAGTGTGTGCTTAGATGACTACTGGTTGAGTAAAGTAAATAACAGTATTCGGCTAGTAGGTATAGATGAAAGCCAATATAATAGTGTAGGTTTTCGTTCAAATTATTAAAAAAACCGAAAGAATTTGGGTATATCCAAATCATGAAGAACCTTAGATGACTAACGTCCGTGTTTCCGGGCTATTTTTTCGAACTCTTGTCACGGGTTTTATAATTGGAATGGTTTAACATGTACTCTCATGATAGGTTTACTTCATATAGCAGCGATTCCAGTGTTAAAAATCATTTTCTACACGGTTTTATTAGTACATGTTCTTACATTTTTCTGATTTCCAGGTTTATAATCGACTTGGAGCCCGAAAAGGGTTGTCGTTGTGATGGATCTGAAGCTGTTAATTGCATCAGACGGGACAGCACCTTTGTCTGTGCTTGCTGTAGCTGGCCTTACTGCAGTTTCTCTTACTGTTGAGCCGAGTCTTGCGTCTGCATCTCAACCTGTTCTTGTTCTAACCAATGGGTATTGCACAGTTACTTGCTTCTCTAATAACCGAATAGTTTTGTCTAATATAAGTATTGATTTAATAGTTTTCTTATAGGACGAAGTTGCGTGGCACAAACGTACTTCTTCGGTATCTTGGTCGCATAGCAACAACCATTCCTACTTTGTACAAACGAGATGATATTGAAACATCGCAGGTGAATCTGGTGTTTTTTATTTGCCACAATTACACGAGAATTTTAGTTTGCTCTTCTGCTATTGTGACAATGATTATATATTTTCTGTGTTGGTTTTGCTGTGCTTCTTGTAGATTGATGAGTGGCTTGACTATGCCCCTATTTTTCATCTGGGTCTGAGTACGAGGGGGCTTGTAAGCTAGTAGACGGATATTTGCTCCAGCACACATTCTTGGTCGGTCATAGTTTGTCAGTTGCAGACATTGCAATCTGGTCGTATCTTGCTGGTAAATTCTAATAGTTGTGCCTTATATTTTCGTATTCTCTAGAGGTGCCAAAATGTGCTGGTTATATAGTGGGTTAAATTAGGTAATGTCATGCGGGTTAAGAAAAACCTCAATCACTTTTTGGTATGTTTGATGCTATTATAGTATTATACATAAGTATATAACAAGTGTGTTAAATATATACAAATATACTTAAAAAAAATAAAATAAAGAATAGGGTTTCTGAATAAAATGTTCCATGAGGCTTATGCATTAAGAACACACTTTTGGTGCCTTCGACTGTTAGACACTTTTGATCATTTGACCCATTTCCGTATATGGTTTGACACCTTTAGTTATTGGACTATCTTTTGGTTAGTACCATAATTGCTAATATTGTCGCTATTTGTAGCTGCTGGTAAGCGGTGGGAAAGCTTAATGAAGTCAAAGAGGTACCAGAGCTTAACTCGGTGGTATAACATGATATTGAGCGAGCATGCTACTGTCTTGAATGACTTAACATCAGTTTTTACAAAGAAAAAGGACTCAGGAAAGCTCGTACCATCAAAGTCAAATGAAAATGGTAAACAAGGATCTAAAGAAGATGTGAAAGCCAGTAACCGACCTGAAGTGGATCTGCCTGATGCAGAGATGGGAAAAGTTGTTTTAAGATTTGCCCCCGAACCAAGCGGTTATCTGCATATTGGCCATGCTAAGGCAGCTCTAATGAACCAATACTTTGCTCAAAAGTACAACGGGATCTTAATCATCCGTTTTGATGATACAAATCCAGCTAAGGAGAGTAATGAGTTTGTGGACAACTTATTAATAGATATCAAGACGTTGGGTATTAATTACGAGAGGTTACATATACTTGACTACTTCCGCAGCTTATGGAAATGGCTGTAAAGCTGATTAAAGAAGGAAAAGCTTACGTTGATGATACTCCACGTGAGCAAATGCAGAAAGAGAGAATGGATGGGATTGATTCCAAATGTAGAAACACCACAGTTGATGAAAACATTAAGTTATGGGAGGAGATGAAGGCTGGATCTCAAAGAGGTTTGCAGTGCTGCTTGAGAGGGAAGTTGGATATGCAAGATCCAAACAAGTCACTTCGGGACCCAGTTTATTACCGTTGCAATCCAATCCCACATCATAGAATCGGTTCAGAGTACAAAATTTATCCGACATATGATTTTGCCTGTCCTTTTGTTGATTCTTTTGAAGGTATTACACATGCTCTTCGTTCTAGTGAGTATCATGACAGAAATGCTCAGTATTTTCGGATTCAAGAGGATATGGGGCTTAGGAAGGTTCATATATATGAATTTAGTCGCTTAAATTTGGTTTACACTTCTTAGCAAACGGAAGCTTCTTTGGTTTGTTGAGAATGGAAAGGTTGATGGATGGGATGATGCCCGTTTTCCAACTGTGCAAGGAATTGTAATGAAGAGGTCTTCAAGTTGAGGCATTGATACAATTCATACTGGAGCAGGCAAGTATTTCAAAACAGCATTACTATCTATATTGTAGGTTATGCTATTACGTCTTCTAGAAGTCTCATCCAAGGCTGCATAAATAATTGAAAGCACATTTTGGATGTTTGCGTATTTCGCTTCTGATATGTCCATAGTTGGTATCTTATAATGGAAGTCTTTTTGCATTTTTTAAACGTGGCAAACGGGCATATTTTAAATGTGGCAAACTGGGCGGGTTAGTGTCAAATATGATCACAAATATTATGCACTATCATTTTAATATCAATAGTAATTCAATTTGTTTGAACAAAAAGTTCAACTTAACAAATAAATGAACAATGGACCTTGGATGATTTTTGACTCTTTTCCTTTCTTTGCATTTTTTAAAACCTTTTGACCCCTTAGAAACAAAGCATAACTCAAATAAGATGGGTTGAAGTGCCACCTTTACGTTTTTAGTTGCTAGATCTTACTTTTGTTTTCATTTCCTTGACAGGGGGCATCAAAGAATCTGAATCTTATGGAATGGGATAAGCTTTGGAACATCAACAAGAAAATAATTGATCCCGTTTGTCCTCGGCATACTGCAATTGTTGAAGAAGGTCGTGTGTTGTTGACTTTGACGGATGGACCCGAGACTCCGTTTGTGCGTATGATTCCAAAGCATAAGAAATATGAGGGTGCTGGAGAGAAAGCTACAACTTTTACAAAGAAGATATGGATAGAACAAGCTGATGCTAAGGCCATAGAGCAAGCTGTTGCTAAGGCCATAGCTGAGAAAAAGCCGTCTAATGTTGAAGTTACACTGATGGATTGGGGGAATGCAATCGTTGAAGAGATCAAGAAGGATTCAGATGGAAATGTGACAGAATTAATTGGAAAATTGCATCTCGAAGGGTCTGTTAAGACTACCCAACTCAAACTTACGTGGCTACCCGATATTGATGAGCTTGCTCCTCTAACTCTGGTGGAGTTTGGTTACCTAATCACGAAAAAGAAGGTATATATATATATATATACGGTCTTCTTTTTTATATTTCTTTTAAAAACATTTAGCTTTGCTTTAAATGAATAATTGGCATAATAGGTGGGTTGGGTGGTTGGGTAATCGGTCAAAATGTGTCTGTTTGTGTTAGAAATTCTGTAATTCCAGGCCATTCGTTACTTATGATTTAGAAAAAAGTACACATTGTGTGTGCTGTTAAATTGCATCATTATATTTTTCTAAAGGCTGATTCTGAACTTTGTGAACATCTTGTAATTATTCGGCCATCAAGATGTCCTTGCTAGAGTTGTCAATTTCAACTGATTTGCTTGTGAATGGGTTGATTTGGGTGTGTTTTATTTCTACCGGTATCAATAAACCTTTTATTTTTATGGAACGTGAAACGGTTGAAGGTCACACATCTATGTCTATTTTAATGCACACAACATGCTAGATCATCTTAGCGATTTAGTCAAATATTCAGATCATTACCGTTCTTGTAAATTTCAGCACCAGATGGATAAATATGGATTAATATATGTTTTTTTAAATGGGCAAAAAGTTAGTGGGCCAACCCAACACATACTAGAGAAAGGATCCTCTAGTTCTTGATGAAGATAAGTTGAGGTCAGCTTTGTAATGTGTGTCTCTTTTTGGAAGGAGTTTCTAATCTGTTTTATGTTGCAGCTGGACGAAGATGAGGACTTCATTGACGTGCTGAACCCAGATACTAAGAAAGAAATTGCAGCAGTTGGGGATGCAAATATGAAAAACTTGAAGCGTGGAGACATACTTCAGCTGGAGAGGAAAGGCTACTTCAGGTGTGATGTGCCTTTCATCAAACCTTCACAACCGATTGTTCTTTATGCTATTCCAGATGGCAAGCAAACTGCACCACCCAAGTAAAACCCAATTCTCATTTCGGTCGATGATTTCAAAGGTTTTTGCATGTGATTCCCCCTTTTGGAATGTTGTTCAACGCAACTATTGGTAACATAGTGATAAAAAGATTTTGGAGTTAATTGTAATTGTCATTTTCTTTCAGTTGTTACTAGACTTTGTATATTGTGAATCATTCTTCTATTTGCACACTCTTGAGATGGTTAACTTGGTCCCTCCGTGCGAACATGTGATTGTTCTGTAATCGGACCATGTTTGGAAGGTTTGAATTACAAAGCTAATGCTCATGTCTTACGCCTGATGTTTGATTGTTCAACCCTCCAACTTAATGAAAATGAAGTAGACTAGTCCTGCCTCCTCTTAATCTCGTATGAGAACTGATATTCCAATCCATGCATTATAGACATGTACGATATTCAGATCTTACTTTAGCTGTTTGTACATTTGTGTGTGCAAATAAAATATTGGAGTGTGCAAATCATCTCCTATATATGGTATACTTGAGTGGCGATGACGTAACGTGTGTCTACCACGACGAAGTCTCGGGAGCATTGAGGGGTCACCGTCACCAAGTATTGGGAGCGTTGAGGGGCCACCATGACAAAGTATCGGGAGCGTTGAGGGGTCACAAGCATCACGAGAGGCTGTAAAAAGCTGCAAATTACAGAATAGGATCCAAGTTATATAGGCATAGTGAGTGATTTGTTGGGTTTTTATGGTTATAACGATATATAATGTTTTAGGTTACGATCTAATTAGTTAGAGGATAATAGTCAAATGACTATGGGATTTTACATATATATCCTTAGAAATTTCAAAAATTACATATATATCTATGAAATTAAAAGCATTGTATTTTATGCATAAAAACCTGGTACAAAGGATATACATGTAATTATTCATCTAGTAAAAGATATATATGAAATTATGCCATTGTAAAATTTATCCGATACTTAAATCATATATAAGGATTTTATATCCATTTTCATTGTAACTCTTCATTGTGACACTCTATGACTAACACGTCTCTCTCTAACATGTATTGATAAAAGCTTGATATTTGAAACAACATGGACAGGCAAGCTTTTTATATAAGCTGTTACAATTCTATAACTAGACAAAATTTGACGTGGTCAGTTTTTGGGTTAACTATTGTTTGATTTGCAGTTTTCTAGCTTATCTACTTTCTTGTTACGTATTACCCATAAATCATGCTCAGCATAACCCGTATAATATTCCTGAAACAACGTGTATATATATATACATCATGACGTTCAGCTGGATTTATTGAAAGAAGAGTATCGATTCGCCACAATTCATTCATTCTCACGCACACAAAAATCCAAAAATGTTCCGGCGATGTCTTATGAGCCACGGCCGCCGGTTGACAACAACGTCGTCTCACGAAACCAAAACTAAGTTCAAAACCTACCTCAACCGTACACCATTAACAAGCTACCACAGTCACCTCCAAGGCTCCAACCATTGACACCCTACAAACAACTGCTTGTTTTCCGGTCTCTAACCACGGGTACGCCGCCAAACCATGAAGATGCTAAAAGGAAGGGTTCTTCTTCTTTTGAAACCGATTTAGTGTCTTTAGATGATTGGATGAAGGACATATATGATGGACAAGTGATGCGGTATTTTTTTCTCTCATAACCTTAATAATTTATCTTAGGTTTCTAAGGATACACAACAAACTTTGAAAAAAAAAAAACTAAATACGTAACTAACTAAATTTATTACTTACATAACTAACTAAATCTATTACTTGTAGCGCTAAAATAATTTCAAATTTTGATCAATGTACGTAACATTGACCAGATGGTGACCTGTTTGACCCGTTAACACTTAAAAAAGTTACATTATTGGTCCCTGTGGTTTAGTTGACTTTCACTTGTCGTTCTTTGACTTTTTTCAGTTATAAAAGTTACAGTAATGGTTCTTGTGGTTTGCGTTGACTTTCACCTTTCGTCCCTCGACTTTTTTTCACCTTTTTTTTGTTTTAAATTTTTTTCCGTTTATTCGAACACTAATTTTTTTCACTTAATAAATTTTTTTACCACTTATTCATATACTCATTTTTATTACACTTTTTTTGCACTAGTTTTTTTGACAATTATTCACACACTATTTTTTTACATTTTTCATCCGTTTTTACATGTTTTCGTTCGTTTTTTCACGTCTTCGTCCGTTTTTACACGTCGTCCATTTTACAAGCTTTTTTTTTTTTTTTTTTTTTTTTTTTCCTGTTTTACAAGTTTTTGTCTGTTTTACATGTTTTCTTTCGTTTTTGCACGTTTTCGTCCATTTTTACATGTGTAAAGTTTTTTTTGCACGTTTCTGTCCTTTTCTACATGTTTTCATCCGTTTTTCCGCATTTTTGGCCGTTTGTACACGTTGTTATCAGTTTTTACATGTTTTTATTCGTTTTTTACACGTTTTTGCACATTTGCATATGTTTTTGCACCTTTTCGTACTATTTTTCATGTATAAAAAGGACAAAAACATATAAAAACGGACGATAATGTGTAACAACAAACAAAAATGTGTAAAAACGGACAAAACATGTAAAAACAGACAAAAATATATAAACATGGACGAAAACGTGTAAAAACAAATGAAGACATGTAAAAACATACAAAAACGAGTAAAAACGGACAGAAACGTGCAAAAAGGAACTTTACACGTGCAAAAAGGAACTTTACACATGTAAAAACGGACGAAAATGTGTAAACACGGACGAAAACGTGTTAAAACGGACAAAAACATGCAAAAACGAACTTTATAAGTGTAAAACGGACAAAAACGTGCACAAACGAACGAAAACGTGTAAAACTGACAAAAACGTGCAAAAAGCAGACGAAAAGGTGTAAAAACGGACGAAAAGGTGTAAAAACAGACGAATTCGTGTAAAAGTGGACGAAACAGACGAAAATGTGTAAAAACGGACAAACACTTGTAAAAACGGAAGAAAACGTGTAAAAACAGACGAACACGTGTAAAAACGGACGAAAACGTGTAAAAACGGATGAAAACGTGTAAATACGAACGAAAAAGTGAAAAAGTCAAGAGACTAAAGGTGAAAGTCAACACAAACCACAATGACCATTAATATAACTGAAAAAAGTCAAAGGCCGACCGGTGAAAGTCACCACAAGGACCAATAATGTAAGTTTTCTAAGTGTTAACCGTTCAAACAAGTCACCGTCTGGTCAATATTACGTTCATTGATCAAAATTTGAAAGTATTTTAGCGATACAAGTAATAGATTTAGTTTGTTACGTATTTCGTTCTTTTTGAAAAAGTTTGTTGTACTTAACTCTTTATCTTATATAAAAGAACTTTTATATCTTTTTAATTAAATTAATGTTGATGTGCCTTTTTTTTTTATCATTCTACTTTATTAATTATGATGATAAGCTAAGTCAAGCAAGGTCATGATATACGCCGTTTATATCACATAAGCATAAGCCCGATTTATAAGCTTAGCCAAACACCTTTTTAATTTTCAGTCTCGACTTTCCAAAGAAAATAAAAGGTAGGAAAGTGTTAGAAATTTCAAAAACGTGTTTAGATGGAGTTTTTTTTTAAGAAATTGAAACATATAAGATAAATGAAAAGAAACATATAAGATAAATGAAAAGAAACATATATACAAGTCTAAATCTCACTTTTCTATTGTTTATTTATATTCTATTTTCAAAAAAGTTTCTAACAAGCATTTATCTAAACAAATCTTTCATTTTCACTCTTTTCGTTCTAGAAAAGACCTTTTTTTCTTCGATTAAACGCAACATTAGTTTTTTTAACCCGTTTAGACAATAGTTACATCTTTAAAAAGTTTAAAAGATGAAGCCTTTTTCAATTTATTTTGGACACTCAACATACCCTTAAATATTTGTAATTTCTTATTTTGCAAAAAGTTAAGGGTAAATTGCACCTCTTAGGACGTTGAAACTTATTTACCAGGGTATAATCGAGTCGAACCTTGGCAGTGCTCCACACGGCTCGATAATATTATGTTCAGCTCAAAATCAACTCGATAGCTCGTCGAGGCTTGTAAGGGAAGCTTGATACATTCATAATTTTACTTGCATATAAGCCCTTTAAATATACATATACATAATATATGTAAAAGAAAGATGTATCACTTAAAAGCTCCACAATAACTAGAATCTGGCCTATATAAGCTCGAGCTAGACT
The DNA here is from genome assembly GCA_022545495.1 of Chrysanthemum lavandulifolium. Taxonomy (NCBI): domain Eukaryota; kingdom Viridiplantae; phylum Streptophyta; class Magnoliopsida; order Asterales; family Asteraceae; genus Chrysanthemum; species Chrysanthemum lavandulifolium. Next base: position 203,106,454 of record CM040238.1, read on the forward strand.
CGTTAAATATTTCGAGCTCATTCATAAGCTCGATAAAGCTCTGTTTGATCGAGCCAAGCTTTATCGAGCCTCGAGCCCAAGCTTATATAAGCTCGATTCGAGTTATTGCCAATCTTTTATGTAATACATATTTGTTTTACTATATCTATATCTATATCTTCTATACTACTTATAATGCATGCATATACATTCTTTAAACTTCAAATTCTTAGATTTGAGTAATGTATAAGCCGTATAATAATACCCTTGAAGATAATGGTAAAAACATCCACCACTAAACTGGTATTTTATTCCTCAAACTTTTATCATTTTTCGTTTATAACCCATAAACTATTTTCTCGCAGTGACTACAAATTGAATCCGTAAGTGTTGCATCAAGAGTCACACTAGAACCACAAGTTCCCAAGTATAATTATTTGCCAATATATACCGTCGCTTTGCCTTTAGGCTTTTTAGACGTTTTTATAGCCTCCCTATTTTCTTTTGTTTTGCCTTAGGTATGGATCCCCATAGCATTGCTTCGTTGCTCTCTTAGGTCTTAGTATTGGTTTTTGTCTTTAGGCCCTTTTTCTTTTTGTGCGTTTTTTCTATGCCCTTGTTGTTTGTGTTCTTTCTTATATGCTCTTTTGTTTATGCTTTTGCTTTTGTCCCCTTTGCCCGTTTGCATTTGCACTTGGATTTTTTATGTGTTTGTCAAGCATAATTATTTGCCAATATATACCATCGCTTTGCCTTTAGGCTTTTTAGACGTTTTTATAGCCTTCCCTTTTCCTTTTGCTTTGCCCTTAGGTTTGGATCCCCATAGCGTTGCCCTGCTTAGAACTTCGTTGCCTTTTTAGGTCTTGGTGTTCTTTTTGTATTTAGGCCCCTTTTCTTTTCGTGCATTTTTTTCTGTGCCCTTTTTGTTTGCGTTCTTGCTTGTATGTTCTATTGTTTATGCTTTTGATTTTATCCCTTTTGCCCGTTGCGTTTGCTTTTGGCTTTTTGTGTGTTTCTCTTGTGGTTTATGCTCTCATGTTTCTATGTTCTTATTCTATTTGTTTTTATTATGATGGTTTTATCTTTTTCTCATATGCTTGTTTGCTTGTTTCTCGTCTTATGTTTGTGTTATTAATGTGTAGGATCTTAAATATCTCAACCTTATCACAAACCCAACACGTTATCGTATAACACGTTAAACACAAACACAAAGTAAGCGAAAAATAAAGAAACAAAGATGGAAATATGGTGACTTGAATTTATGAAAGTCGTGTATATGTGAGAAAAGATGAAAACAATATGTTGAATATTCTAAAGAAAACACACATACATACACACTCAACACACCCTCAAATGAGACTTTGAGGGTATTTATAGTACAAGTAACTAGATGCCCTAAAAGGCTTGGCTATAGGCCTTGTATGGGCTTCGATGGATGGGTTGGACATGGAATGATATAAGGCTAGCTTAACTAAACTAATACCCATTTAGCTTAGCCCAATCCACGAGCCCGTTGACTATTCTAATACGATATCTAACACACGTTACAAAGTTCCTAAATGTGAATGATCATCACTTCTAATAGAAACTATTAAGGCTAACAATCTTCCCCTAAGGGGTGGTCATTCAAAAGATGCTCCACTTGATTAGGTCTTTACTTTTCTCGAGCTTGAACTTTGTGTGTAGATATAGAATAGCCTTGATTCTTTGTTCCTTCATGCTTTGTGATCAGTTAATGTGGTTGCCTGCCGTTGTCAACTTCGTTGGTTTGGGGTCTCCACGTCTTTCTCCACCATGCTCACACTTCTATTTGACTTTTGGTTACCAATGATGTAGTTCTCGAGTCTTTAAACTCTGTAGATTCTTTGACATTGACGAAGAATCATCTTTGACTTTGTGTTGCCTTTGATTTTGATGAGAACTTTCATGTATTGTTGGTATGAGCATGTGGAGAATCTGCGATCAATCCGCTCGAGCTTCCATAAGAAGAAAACATAAAAGCAGGTTAGTAATAAGTGGATTCCGACACTTATAAGTTTGAATTTCGAGGGTGTTAACACATAGTGTGAAAACACATCTCTAATTCTCACAAAGGCCGTTCTGAACTGGAGTCCCACAAGTGAGATAACGCGATATACCAAAGTACACCTACAGCTCGGATGAGTCGCCGAGGTACACGAAGCATCACTCCACAATCAGTAGATCGTTTGAGACACACTAAGCGTAATCCACGGGAGTTACCGGTGACTGCTGCCGTGGTCGCTTGATGTTGACCACGGCAGGAGTTTCCATTCAATCATTGAAGATCACGGATGTGAAACTTCTCATAAATGTTACGGCGATTGCTAAGACTGCGTGGGACTCTAGAACATATCACTTTTGCCCTTATAGATGAACAACAAGCGATGTCATGTCAAGTGTTCCTATGAGATCTTTTTGATGAATCTCGTGGCTCTAGACTCAATAAGTTCATTTTGGTTTTCCTGAGCTGAGACTAGGGAGAGGGTCTCCTTCTTCAATACCAATGATCTCTAAGAGAAAGTAGATAGATTATGTAGGGTTCCCAGTGAGAATGGAACAAATCCCTTTTAAGAGGAATTGAGTGGCTAGAAGGTTTAGTGCAGTGCGCCACTGGGTCCATGACGTCTTTGTCTTCAATACCAATGTCATCTAGTGACAACCAGTAGCAGATGAATTGAACCCGGTTTCTACCTTAAGGTTGATTATGGAGGGCTATTTCTTTTCACCCTTTTTCATTACATTTCTTTTCAATTCTTCAACCCCTTCTTTCTCCTTTCTCACATTACTCCTTTTTTCAATCATTCCTAAGGACTTCTAGTTCTAAACTATTTGTGATGTCCTTGGGTAGATCCCTCCGGCTCTGGCGGATCATAGGACAATTTACCTATCCTTAGTCATCTTATAACTCCATGACTATCCTATTGTTGCCATAAAACCATTTTTCTTGAAAATCTCTCGAGTGTTTATGATAGAAAACATGTTTGAAAACACCGTGAGTTTTATATTTTTGAAACACTCCCCTTCACATGTGCTTATAAGTTTTGACAAACTCACATAGAGGGTAGAGTTCGCACTTTTGAATTGATCGACTTTAAATGAGCTAGACCTATTAAAGACACGGTTTACATCACTAGAGAACTAGCTTGAAATTATTACCACTCCTTGAAGTCAAGTCCATAGAAAGTTTCTCGAGATGGTACATGATTCCATTGATTCCGTCAATTCAATGGTTGCATCTGAGTCGAGCTCATTTTGAGATTCAAACAACGATCATTAAACTTTTTGATCACATTTTAATCACGTCTCCTCCCCTCAAAAATAGCATATTCATGATAGTTTTTATATCAACGGATTAAACAACATTTTAGAATCTTTTGGGAAGACAAACGGATATGATTTAAGTATGAATTTGGAACATTTTAGTTTTATACTCCCCTTTAATAAAGCATAATCAATTAAAGGGTTTTAGAGGGAGTTATCTTAAGCACAAAATATTTTGAAAGATTTTGAAAATCTTTTTGAACAATCTTTAAAAAGTGCTCAAGATGATGATGGTTTCTCACCAGTTTTAAATGTAGTGCACTGAAGCGTACACTTGATTTTTTCTTTAAAAAGCATGAGTTTTGATTTGAAAATAATCAAAAGTCATCATTTTAGTCCGGGTTTCGTACTGAAGTATACGAAAGCCATATTTGAAGAAATTTTGAGAAACGACATGTTTTAGAAAAACATTTTGAGAACTCTCGCTCAAGCATCTGTACATGCCCGTATCATTGTTGAATGTCATTTCTAGAAATGTACAGAATATCGATTATATGAGAGACATGTCGTGAGAAGAATATTTTTGTATTTTTGATTTTCTATTGTTTTGTATTTTTGAAAGTTTTATATTTTTATATTTTGTTTTGTTGGTTTTTAAATTTTGTATTTTGTTTTCAAAATATTTACAATGAAGCTTTTGGAAATTCATTTTCAAGAAGATTCGAGAAGACGTTCTAACTCCTCGGGGATTAGGCTTCGCATTCAATTCGTCGAACTAAATCGTCAAACCTTTCTTTTGGAAGGGCTTTAGTAAATATATCGGCGAGTTGGTAATCGGTCTTCACGAAGAATAATTCAACAGTACCATCTTCCACATGTTCTTTTATGAAGTGATAGCGGACTCTTATATGCTTAGTCTTTGAGTGATGAGCAGATTGCATGATATGGCTATGGCACTTTTCGAGTCACAATACATAGGTATTTTATCGAAAGTAAAGCCATAATATGTGATTTGTGTTCTCATCCATAGAACTTGAGCACAACACGCAGATAGAGACACATACTCGCCTTCGCGGTTGAAAGTGCAATGCAATCTTGTTTCTTTGAAGACCGACACTAACTTTTCACCCAAAATTGTGCGCCCTCGATGTACTTTTTGTCAAATTTGATCACATGCGTGGTCCGCATCCGAAAAGGCAATTAGATCAAATCCGGATCCTTCGGATACCAAAGACCCTTGTGAATGGATGTCTTGGTACCGAAGATCCTTTTAACCTCTTTGAGGTGCGATTCGGTGAGCTTTGCACGAAGCGTGCTAATAAGCAAAACAGCAAAATGAATATAGGGTCGACTAGCGGTAAGGTACATGAGAGAACCAATCATGCTCCGATATGTTTTCGGATCAATAGGTTTCCCAAACAAATCGGCTCCAATTTTTGGTGATGTTACCATTGGTGTTCTGACCGAGTCACAATTATCCATACCATGATTTTTCAAAATCTCAGTTGTATATTTAGCTTGATTAATAAAAATTCCACGTGGGGTGATGTATTTGTAAACCAAGAAAAACTTTAGTTCCCCATCATGGACATTTCAAATTTGCTTTTCATGAGATTTTCAAAATGTTTTGAAAGATTCGGATTAGTGGACCCAAAATGATGTCGTCCCACATAAATCGAACAATCAAAATGTCATTTTGCATTTTGTGTAAACAAGGTTGGATCAACAGTTCCTTTGGTGAAATTGTTTAGAATAAGGAAAGAGGAAAGTTCATCATACCACGCCTCGAGCTTGCTTTAAACCATAGATTGCCTTTTGAGTTTGTAGACGTAGTCGGATGTTCCATGTCTATGAAGCCTTATGGTGACTCACGTACACTTCTTCTTTCGAGTTCCATTCAAGAACGCGGTCTTAATGTCCATCTTATAAACCGTGATGTTTTGTGAGTGCATAGGCTAAGAATATCTGATCGCCTCAAGTCTAGCTACCGCGAATGACTCTTCAAAGTCTATACCTTCCTCTTGTCCGTATCCTTTGGCCACAAGGCGAGCTTTGTTGCAATTACGTCATCTCTTCATCCTTTTGTTCTTCCATAACCATTTGAGATCAATGGCCGAATGTCAATTGGTCTTGGAACCATATCCCAAGAGTCATGTAGACGGTATTGGAGAAGTTCCTCCTGCATTGCTTCTATCCATGCGGGTTCTGCCATTGCCTCCCGAATGTTCTTTGGTTCAATATTGCTAATTGAGCACAGGTAAATGCACAAGTCGCAATCGGTGGCAAGTTGACATCTCGTCTGAATTGGCCTTGAAGGTTCACCAATAACTTGTTCAATTAGGTGGTCTTTTGTCCACTTCAGAGTAGAAGGATACCTTCGATTATACGAGTGTGAGTTAGATGGTTCTCGTAAGCTTGAAGATGATTCAGCTGATTCTGTAGCAAACGGGTTTTCAAATAAGTCTGCATCTAACGTTGCATCGTTCTGGTTTTGAGTAGGTTCTTCTTGAAATGATATGTTTTGAGTTTGCTCATCAACTGCTGGTAAAACTGTTTGAAGAATTGGAGTTCTTGGAGTAGATGTAGATGATGTTGATGGAGTTGGTGCATTGGTTTTGACCGTTGTAGATGCATCTTCTGTTGGTGGTGATGGATGATTTTTAGCGGGTGCAGCGGAATGATGGTTTGATGCATTTGTCGAAGTTCCACCATAGTATTCATTGAACATTAACTCAAAGAATTTCTCCCATTCTTGTTCATGAGGTGTGTCAGCAAAAATTGATGGAGCTCTTTGATGTACGAGTCTGAATCGATGTGTCCAGTCTGCTTTGGTTTGGTGCGGGTTCTAGGCGAGTCTCTCGAAGCCATTTTGAAAGTTCATCAAAATTCACGTTCATCGTCCTCCTCTCCTGTTATATACCCAGAAGTCTACTAAGTTAGAATTCACCTTTGGCTTTCGTTTCCTAGATCTTCTCTCGTCGTTTGTCGGATAGCACAAAGCGCCAAACATGTGAAAGTAAGAGATATCGGGTTTCTGTTGTTCACTATTTCATATGGGGTTTTATTGAATCTTGGATGGATTAGGTGTTGGGATTATGCTAAGTAGGAATTCAAGGATTCTACGATGGAAAGAACAAAATCTATTTGAAGTTATATAGTAGTGAAGTTTGTTTCTGCGAAATAGTTATTCCGTGTTTTCAATAGTTAGTTAGGATATGCATGAGATTTATTAGGAAGTTATTGTGTATATCTTATTTAGTTTTATTATTATACGTTTCTTAGGAAACAAGTTAGGGTTCCTTGTCTATAAAAGGAACACAATAGTATGATGAATGTAACGAGTTGAAAAACAAAGTTTTAGTAATATTAAGATCCATAGAGGATCAACGTGTTCTTAGTTATTTGTATTTGTACTTATAGTTGATTTCCGCTAAAGAATATAAGTCGTAGAGATTGTCTATTAGTTTGTTTGTGATTACATAAGCAATACTAACGATCTGCGAGTGCTCAAGATCTATCAAGATCTAACGTTTCAACAAGTGGTATCAGAGCCTCGAGAGAGTCTCTATGATACTAAGAACAATCTTTTCTAATCACTCATACAACCAAAACAACATACACCATGCCTGGATCAGATGACGGTATGGATGTCACCAACAACCATAACACCACCCATATGCAACAACTAAGTCTCTCAAACAGCAATGCTAAGTTTCCTTACCTAAAGAAGGAAGAATATGACTTATGGGCAATGAAGATGCAAAACTGGATTTCCAACATTGATTGGCATATGTGGGAGATTGTAAGAAAGGAAACATTTTGAAGAGGACTAACACGGATGGATGGTAACATGACGTTCGTTCCTCCTAAAACTGCTGAAGAGTTACTGGTGGTTCAGAGAGAAACCAAAGTGAGAACGATTCTTCTTCAAGCTATTCCTGAGGATCACTTGAGTAGTCTAGGATCACTTGGTAGTTCAGAGTTACTTTATGCAGGATGCTAAGGATATATGGTTGGCAATTAAAGCCAAGTTTGGAGGGAATGAGGAGTCTAGGAGAATGAGAAAATCGATGCTGAGACAACAGTTTGAAGACTTTCAAGTCTCTGAAGAGGAAGGAATTCACAAGGTCTATGACAGATTTCACAAGATTTTAAGCCAGTTGAATCAACTAAAGGCAAAGCCAGATAATGATGATTGTAATTCTAAGTTCTTGAGATCTTTACCTCAATCCTGGCTACAAGTGAGCATTGCCTTCAAAACTAAAGGTGGGCTCGATATGCTTACTTTTGATGAGTTGTACAACAAACTTAAAGCTCTTGAGCATGATGTGAGAAGTCCTTTCCGTTCATCCTCCACTGCTAGTCACACATCATTTGTTGGGGCCTATACCCCTAAGTTGATTCATACTCCAAGTCCCACTTATTCATCATCATCTTACACTACAACTCCATCAAGCTCTCACTCTAAATCTAGTGGTGTAATAGAAGATGTGCTTGGATCCTTCTTTGCTGATTATGATCCTCAGCAGGAACTTGCATATGAGGAACTTGAACAGGTTGACCCACTAGATATGGAGGAGATGAAGTTAAAGTGGCAAGTGGCTATGCTTTCTATGGACATCAAGAGATTTGAGCGTAAGTCCGGGAGGAAGTTTGGCTTTCGGGGAAGAGATCCAAAGGTTTGACAAAAGAAGGTCAAGTGTTTTACATGTCAACGGATGGGTCACTTCTCCGAGAGTGCAAGGATAGGAAAGCGGTGATGAAGTGAGATACTCTTCCTATCAAGAATCGGAGGAAGCTGGAAACTCGAGCTGGATCCTCACCGCTCTAGTTACTATGGATGCCAATGTAGACCGGAAGTGCATGATCGGGAGAATGATGAAAGTTCGTCTTGATAATATTGGGTTCTTGGCTATCTCGTACTTTGAGGATAGGCATGATCAGATTGCCTTGATGGGTCTCTCTCAGGTACAAAATTGTTTGTTTGGTTGTAGTGAACGTTATAATGAACTTAAAGAAGCATATGATATTTTGAAACCTAAATATAATGAATGCTATGTTGAAGTTGAAGCTTATAAACAGGCATTAAAAACATTAGAAAGACAAAAAGTTTGGTTTCAGAATAATCAAATAGCGTATGATGAGAAGATTAGAGTGTTAGAAAGTGATCTAGAATGTACTAAAAATGACTTAAAAAGGTCTGAGAAATTGAAAGCTGATGTGGTGTCTGAAAACAGTGTGTTGAAAGAAAAATTAGATAAAGAAATAGCTAGACATAATTCTTGGCTAAAATCTGGTCTAAATCTAGCTAAAGAGCTCTATTCTAGTCAAACTCCTAATACTTGATGGGTTTAGGCTTTAAGAAATATGTAGGACTAGAAGCTAGAGAAGACACACGTAAATCAACACCAACAGGATTAGCTAATGTTGTAAAGAAGGTGATTTACATGCGATGCGTGGATCTATTAGAGGAATACCTATGCTCATTGACCTTTCCTCTACTGTTGACTTTGATGGATCACATCATCTCGTATGGCAAAAGTCAAAAGACTTGCTCGACCACGATTCTTCATCTAATGATTTTGTCTCTTGCTCAAAGTGACAAATCTTACGATCAAGGGTCTACTTCTTATGCCAGCTGTGATTCAAGTGATAAGTCAGACCTACCCAAGACCTCACCCAAGCCAGCACCCAAGCCTACCTTCAAGCCTATTAGAGTTACTGCTAAGGAATCCTCTACCAAGCCAGTTTCCTCTGAAGACTTGTCTTTTCATTCTTTGAATAATAATTCTATTAAAAACAATTCTTTTCATGGTTTTGGTTTGAATACTTCTGCTTGTAATAGAACATCTTTTGGGTTGAATAAATCTTCTAAATAGAAGACATGTTTTGTGTGTGGAAGTAAATCTCATTTAATTAAGGATTGTGATTTTCATGAACAAAGAATGGGTGTATGTGCTGGGAAATCTAGACCAATGTGGAATAATGTTAATGCTATACCACCTTATGTTCCACAAGCAACCTATGCATCTCCTCCTTATAATTGGAGAAGCTCAGTTGCTAGACCATCTGTGCAACCAACAAGTTCATATTTTAAAAATGGTTATTGGCCTGGATATGTAGACTCAATGAATGATGGGAAGGGTTATAGGAATACTGATGTGAAGCCCTCAGCAGATTGTTCTTGGACACAAAGGGGACCTAAATATCAATGGAAACCCAAGAACAATAGTGGATCTTATAAATTTACATGGACTCAATCTAAAGATCCACAAGGCAGGTTCAAGTCAGTAATGACTTGAGCCTCAATAGTGTACTAATTTTTGTATATATTTTTGTTGTTGTTGTAGGATCATCCTCTTAAGCACAAGGAAGTTGGCTTTGTTGATAGTGGTTGCTCAAGAAGTATGTCAGGAAACAAAGATATGATGCATAATCTTGTACCCATAGAAGGAGGAGGCAATGTGACTTTTGGTGGCAGTGATGGTAGAATCACTGGGAAAGGGACCATCAAAACACCTCAACTGGACTTTGAGAATGTGTATTATGTCAAGGAACTACAACACTTCAACTTGTTCTCAGTCTCACAAATATGTGACACAAAGAATAAAGTACTCTTCTCTGAGGATGAATGTCTTGTGCTGTCTAAAGACTTCAAACTTCCAGAAGATACATCAATTTTACTGAGAGTTCCTCGCACTCACAACCTATACACATTCAACTTGAATGATGTTCAACCAGAAGGTGAGTTAACTTGTTTGGTGGCTAAAGCATCCCTGGATGAGTCTACAAAGTGGCATAGAAGGATGGCTCATGTGAACTTCAAGACCATTAACAAGCTATCTAAAATGGGTCTTGTTGAAGGACTTCCTTCAAAGGTTTTCACCAATGAACATAACTGTGTTGCCTGCAACAAAGGAAAGCAACACAGAGCCACTTACAAAGCAATTAATGCAGTGAGCCTTATTTCAGAACCTCTTCATTTGCTTCACATGGATCTTTTTGGTCCAACTCAAGTACGCAGTATTGATCACAAATACTTTTGTCTGGTAATCACTGATGGATTTAGCAGGTTTTCTTGGGTGTTCTTTCTAAGAACAAAAGATGAAACATCTCCAGTTTTATGAGAGTTTATTACCCTTGTTGAAAATCAGCTGAATAAAAAGGTTAAGGGCATCGGTGTGATAATGGGACGAGTTCAAGAATGCGATTGATAGAACTCATAAGTCTAAAGGAATAAAAGGGACTATAGCACTCCAAGAACCCCTCAACAAAATGGGGTGGTGAAAGAAAGAATAGGACCCTAATAGAGGCAGCAAGATCTATACTTGCAGACTCTAAGTTACACACAATGTTTTGGACTGAAGCACTTGGCATAGCTTGTTATGTTCTTAACAGGGTATCTATCACTAGACCTCTTTTTAAGACACCTTATGAACTTCTGTATGGAAAAGTTCCTGCTATTCACTACCTTAAACCTTTTGGATGTCAAGTGACTATTTTGAATACTAGTGATCCACTGGGTAAATTTGATGAGAAGGCTGATGAGGGATAAATAGTGGGGTATTCGGCTCATAGTAAGGCGTATCGGGTATACAATTTGAATGCTAAGAAGATTGAGGAGACCTTGAACCTGAGATTTCTAGAAGACAAGCCTAATGTTCAAGGACAAGGTCATGTTTGGTCTTTTGACCTTCATTATAGCGATTATTTGGGTTATTCTAGACATGTGGCTAACCAAAATGCGAGTTCACAAGAGTCACCTCTTGTGGTCTTGCTACCATAAATGCTGATTCTGATAGTGAGTTTGAGGATGATGATCATCCTATTATTGTACCTTCTTTCTCCCCTAATTATTTTTCAGGTGACACTTCCAAAGTTACTACTGATGACAGTGAAGATGAGTCCAATTATGCAGAGGACCTTGCTAGGCTTAAGAAACAAGAGTATGCAGCTAATCTAGAAGCTGAGAGGAATGCTGAGGAGGCTACAAGAGAAACAATCAGTGGAAATCACCATTCTACTGAAAGTGATCCTGTTTCTCCTATCATCACCAATTCTGCTGAAGGTTATGCGGTTTCTACTCCCATTTCTACTAGAGTGTCCACAGACTTTGGGGAACCTTATACACGTTTTCCAAGACCCTCAGATCTTGGTAATCATCAACCCAAAGCTGGAGTCTTCACCTCACCCTCCTATGATAATAATTTTGAGCCAATTGTGACTAATCTTGATACCTCCATTGATGTCAACACCACTGCTACTAAAAGGATCAACATTATTCATCCACAGTCCAATATTATTGGTGATCCTAATGCACCTGTTAGAACTAGGGGCATTGTAACAAGTTCTAAATATGGTCAAGTAGCTTTTATCTCTTATGTCACAAACCAGCAAAGGGACAATCATATAGATTTTGAGCATTGTCTGTTTGCCTGTTTTCTCTCTCAAGTGGAGCCAACAAGTGTTACTCAAGCCCTGGATGATTCAAGTTGGCTTGAAGCAATGCAAGAAGAGATGCAATGCCCAAAATTAGCGAGTTTTGGATATTGGTCCCACTACCTGAACGGAAGTATGCAATTGAGACCAAATGGATATTGAAAAATAAAAGAGATGCAAGGAGTGTTGTGATTAAAAATAAAGCAAGATTAGTGGCTCAGGGGTTCAGACAAGAGGAGGGGATTGATTATGATGAAGTATTTGCACCTGTTACTAGAGTTGAGGCCATTCGTATTTTCTTGGCCTATGCATCTTACATAGGTTTCATGGTGTATCAAATGGATGTTAAAGGTGCATTTCTGTATGGTGAGATAGAAGAGGAGGTTTATGTCACTCAACCTAAAGGATTTGAGGATCCAGATCACCCAAATCATGTTTATAAGGTAGTTAAGGCTCTCTATTGACTACATCAGGCACCTAGATCATGGTATGCTAGGCTTTCATCATTTCTACTGAAGCATGGCTATAGAAGAGGTGCTATTGATAAAACACTTTTCCTCAAGAAGAATTCCACGGACATTATTCTTGTGCAAGTTTATGTGGATGATATCATATTTGGATCCACTAAAGAAGCTTGGTGCGGGGAGTTTGAGGAGGCGATGAAGGAGAGTTTCGAGATGAGTGCTATGGGGAGCTTACGTTCTTTTGGGTCTTCAAGTTCGTGAGAAACCGATGGTATATTTATCGGTCGGGACAAATATGTGAGGACATCTTGAAGAAGTTTGGTATGGAGAGTGTCGGGCGCCACAACACCTTATAAAGCTCCAAAGTCAAAGACAAACAATGAACCGGATCTACACGTGAATGTTCATTTATACTGAGTCTATGATTGGTTCATTGATGTATCTAACAACTTCTAGGCACGATATTTCATTTCTTTGTGAGTGCTTGCTCTAGACATCAAGTCACTTCACTTGCTTCCCATCTCGAATGCGACCAAGAAGATCTTTAAGTATTTGAAAGGCCAACCCCATTTAGGCCTTTGGTACCCAAAGAGTCTCCTTTTAAGTTGGAAGCATATAGTGGCGGTGATTATCTTTGGTGCAAATCGGATAGGAGATCCACAACTAGAGGTTGCCAATTCCTTGGAAAGAGAATGATTTCTTGGCGGTGCAAGAAACAAACTATTGTGGCTACCTCATCTCTTGAAGCGAGTATGTTCTTCTTTGCAAATTGTCGTGGACGAGTTCTTTGGATACAAAATCAATTGTTGGATTATGAGTATAACTTCATGAACACAACAATTTTTATTGATAATCAAAGTACCATATGCATTGTTAAAAATCCGGTTTTCACAAGAGAACTAAGCATATTGAAATCGGGCACCACTTTATAAGAGATGCATATGAAAACATTTGATAAAAGTGGTTAAAATTCACACTTGATGATAATGTGGCGATTTGTTAACAAAGGCTTTTGATGGACCAAGGTTTCAACACCTTGTGGTCCATATTGGTATCTTTGAATCGTGTGATCACTTTCCAAAGTAAACTATTCGACCCTAATGCCCGGGTATCACGAATATCTACTTGGGATAAGACCAAATGCGCTAGAGAATTAGGCACAATTCTTTAACCCTTTCACTAATAAGTGTTTACGTTTTATGTGTATTTTTCATGCATGTTCAGATCTCCTATTTATAGGAGGTTACCCTTGACCGTTCAATGGAATTATGAGTATTAATCGGCCCATTAATATCCTCATAATCATCCCCATTATAGCCGTTAGTGGTTACATGACCAATTAAGCGTGGTCATAATGATGCGATTATGCTCGTCATTTATCGATACTTATATCGAGACTTTCATAGTGCTTTCGGTGGTTACACCGCTTGATTAGGAACGCTTTGCTTGATGTAAACACAACTTCGGAAACATCGATCCTGTTTGGCATCTTGCCGGTGGAAACACCGATAATCGGTGTTAACCACAACGATGCTTTCACCAAGCACTACCAATACATACCACTATTAGAGTCGGTGTTCATGGACCTTATGGGTGTACACTCCGTGCCTCCTAACCCATTACAAGGTGTGAACTATCCCACAAGTGCACTAAATTTTCCAACAATCCTCCCAATTTAGTTCACTCCCTTTGCATGTAAAATAAACATCAAGCAAAACATGTGCATAAGCGAAAATGTCTTGAGGATTGAATTTCCATCTTAGTAATTACACGTTCAAATATTCGAGAATCGGGGTGTTCTAAGAATTGAACCCTTCAACCCATTTGAATACAGAAGATAACTACACACAAGTTTTCAAACACTTAACGACTCACGACACTATACAAGCCATGTGTCCATATCCAAATTCATAAATGTTGTAAAAGCTAAAAGTCCAAAGCTTCACAGGCGGCAAAACTTCAACATTTACATAGGTGGTTCCTCTTTAGTCATGCTCACCGCCAAGCACTTTTCAAAGAAAATTAACCATTAAGAAGTAAAGACTTCATCCTCCTTTCGTGAGTTCGAGCACAACCTTGGGATGTAAATAAAACATGTGCTCCAGTCCATGAATATTCGACTTTCCACATTGAACTTAGCTCCTAAGTTTCCTTAGGAGGAAGTTGGGTGTCCTAGCATTCAGTGACTATGTTGGACTTAAACCCATCCCTTTAGCGGACTTTATAACCAAGTCTCTGCCGGACCCTCGTCAAGTGATCGGCTAAGTTACATTGAGATCTCACAAACTCTATAGATACCACCCCATTAATGATAAGCTCGCGAATCATGCTATGTCGACACCTAAGTGTCTAGACTTACCATTGTACATCCGGCTATAAGCCTTAGCCAATGTAGCGCACTATCACACCGGATAGAAATAGGTGCTATAGGTTTAGGCCACAATGGAATCTCGAGAAGCAAGTTTTCAACCATTCGACTTCTTTACCAAAGTAATTGCTAAAGCCACAAATTGATTCCATTGTTGAGCGGTGATGCAAGTTTGCTTCTTGGATGCCCAAGAAATTGCACCTCCACCAAGTAGGAATACCCGGCCACTGGTAGGCAATTGTCTTGATGTTCTTGATCAACTTGCATCGGTGTAACCTTCCAACACCGATGGGTAACCAATATATGAGAGACTATAATCCATAGTTCTCTTCAAATACTTGATACCCTTTGAGCGCTTGCGGTGATGAGCACTAGGATTACTAGTATACCGCTCAATTTTCCCACTGCAAAACCAATATCGGGTCTTGTACAAGTCATGGCATACATCGGTGACCAATTACCTAGAATACTTAAGTTGAGATCTGACCTTGCCATGATTAGGCATCGACTTCTCACAGTATCCATAGGTGTACTCAACGGAGTACAATCAAAGTAATTGAATTTCCTCGGTACCTTCTCAATATAATGAGGCGAGAGATAGAAATTCTATTACTTTCATGTTTAATCCTTATACCAAGGATAACATCGGCCTCCCCATGTCTTTCATGGAGAACCTTGATGACAAAAATTCCTTTGTCGGTCAACATGATTTTAATTCGGTGCCAAAGATCAACATGTCATCAACATATAGACAAATGATGACTCCTTTACAGATTCATCAAATTTGCTATATACACATTTGTCGACTTGGTTAAGAACATAACCACTAGACAAAACCACTTCATCAAATTTTGATGCCATTGCTTAGGTGCTGCTTAAGTCCATAAAGAGACTTAATCGGTTTACACACCTTGTTTTCATTGCCGAGCAAGATGAAGCCACGAGGTTGGTTCATATAAACCTCCTCTTCCAATTCACCATTCAAGAAAGTTTTCACATCCATCGATGAATAACCGGTTGTGAATAGATGCCATAGCAATCAACGGTCTTATGGTAATCGTCACGAGCCACGGGCATAAGTATCAAAATAGTCTATTCGACTTTTGTTTAAAGCCACGAATGACTAGTCTAGCCTTGAACTTTTCAATAGTTCCATCTACCTTCATTTTTCTTTTGAAAATCCATTTGCAACCCGAGGTTTGCAACGTGAGGTAGATCAACCAACACCCAGTGTTGTTGCCCATGATGGAATCCATCTCATCATTGATTGCTTCTTTCCGGAAAGCAATATCACGGGACTTCATTGCTTCTTCAAATGTTTTGGGGTCATCCTCAACAATGAAGCAATAGGAGTATTGATGCGAGACCTCATCCTAGTACCTTCAACTAAGTATAGTTGAAACTCGAGTCCAAATGACTTTGGAGTCCTTACCCTTTTGCTTTTCACGAGCACGAGTTCGGGTTCTTGAACCACAACCTCATCGAGGGCCACGATGGTTCATCATCGAGGACCTCGATACACGATGTCATGAGTTCCATTAGGAATCCTCATACTTGGTCTAGGGGCGATGAGAATCTATTCTCATCAAAGTGCATCCCTTGATTCAATTATTGTGTTAAGCGAAACATGTTCATTAGGTTCAATAACATAGAACCTAAAAGCCTTGGAATGCTTAGCATATCCAACAAAGATGCGATCAATGCCTCTTTCACCCAAAGTCTTTGCTTTGGATCGAAGTCTTACAACACCTACAACCCCAAACCTTGAGATAATTCAGGTTGGGTTTCTTTTTAGTCTAGAGTTCATAAGGGTAACCTTGTTCCTTTTGTTGGGAACTCTATTTAGCAAATAACAAGTTGTTAACATAGCTTCACCCAGAACCCTTGACTCGATCTGAATAGGACAACATGGAATTAACCATCTCCTTGACACCTGTTTTTCCTTTCGAAATACCATTTTGCCGAGGAGTATAAAGGCGATCGTTTCATGGATTATTCCAACAGATGAAAATCTTGAGTATCCATGTACTCACCTCCCTATCGGTCCTTAATCTTTTGATCAAAGACCCAAGTTGTAATTCAACTTGCTTTTAAACACTTTGAATTTATCTAATGCTTCATCCTTGGTATGTAACAAATAGACATAACAAAATCTAGAAGCATCATCAATAAATGTCACAAAGTACTTTATTTCCCAAAGAAGGAGTGGCATGCAAATCACACAGTCATCGTGAATAAGCTCAAGATCTTAGTCTCACGACTAACACCACGAAAGGGTTTCTTGGTTATCTTGGTCAACATGCAAGTTCTTTTCGGTGTCCATGTCAAAAGCGGGGATTAAACCATCCCTAGACATATCTTGCATTCTCTTATAATGTACATGACCAAGTCTAGCATGCCAAAGGTTAGAATCACTCACGATCATATGTGGTCACAAAAGTGAAATAACACCGTCGGTGGTAATATTAAGCTGAACATTTGATTACATAAATAACCAAAACCAATAAAAACACCATGCTTAGAAAGCACAAATTTATCGATTCAATAACTTGTTTATATCCATGATTATTCAAAACACTACTTGAAACCAAGTTCTTCACGATATCGGGGACATGAATAACATTAAACAAAGTTACAATCTTTCCGAACTAAACCTAAGATCTACACAACCACGACCATGCACCAAAGGTCATTGACTCATTTCCCATGTGAAGAATAGAACCATCATTCGGTGACTCATAAGTCTTGAACCGGCTTCTATCTTTACACACATGAACTGTTGCACGAGTCAACCCACCACGCAACATCATCATCCTCGCACATAAAAGATTCGAGATACATATGTAACATAATAAATGAAAAGACTTATTAAACATATTCGACCTTTCGGTGAGTTGGTGAACCACCACTCCCCTGAACCATTAGTGCACGATCCATTGGCTTTACCACCAACTTTAACACCCTTGCGGTCCCTTTTAATGTGACCGGTCTTGCACATTTCCAACAAGTAGGTGTAGCCTTCTTGTTAGGATCCGCCCTTGTGTTGTCATGATATTTGCGTTTGCCTTTGTTGTCATTGTACCGTGGAGTTGTTATGCTCCACCATATTGACAACAGATGGTCGGTAGCATTGCTACTCTTTGGCTTGTCATTATCACGCACCTTGAGAGATTCCTCAATGTGCGGATATGACCGCCCAACTCAACAAGAGTTAACTCCTCCTTCATATGTTTCAAGGTATGCTTGAAATCTTTCCATGAAGGAGGAGTTTGTCAATGACACAAGAGACTTTGATAGCCTCATCCATGTTCATTTGGTGTTGTGTAAACCTTCCAAGTATTCCAAGAAGTTCATTGTATTGTTCCATAACCGGTCTTGAATCGGTCATTTTGTAATTTGTGAAATTACTAACAAGGAACTTCTTACTTGATGCATCCTCGACCATATATTTGGCATCCAAGGAATCCACAGTTCTTTGGAAGATTCAAAGTTCGATAAATATCAAATAAAGAATCGACATACCATTCGAATAAGACCTCTGCATATGTAGTCATCATTCTCCCACTTGCTCCTCCTTGATTTGATCCACGGTAGCATCATCACCATCATCGAGAATTGGAGTAGTCGAGACATAGACCACACTCATGCTTGACAACAAAGTGCATCTTCTTACGCCACCTCTAAAGTCCACCCTTCAAACTTGTCTAGCTTAGCAAAGTTTGAAGCCATGTGTTTCATTGCGTGATTGCCATTGATTATCACAAAATAGTTTACTTTGATTGTTGGTGGTTATTCGTCCCAAAGCGGGGTGAAGATAATCAATAAGCTGTCGTGAAACAACAAACTGTCGTGATAATGTATACCACTTGGTGGTTACGGATATCACTTGTGTCGTGTGATCACTTTCCAAAGTAAACTATTCGACCCTAATGCCCGGGTATCACGAATATCTACTGGGATAAGACCAAATGCAGTTAGAGAATTAGGCACAATTCTTTAACCCTTTCACTTTTGGCACGAAGAGCAAGAACCACCTCTCTTTCGGCACGAGGCCTTTGTTGAGGTTGAGATGCTGAAGGTTGGGAGTAAGATGTTTTCTTCTTAGTGGACTCATCAGAGTCATCAGAAGATTCACTTGGATTCACTACACTATCATCATCTGAAGAACTGAGAAATGGGGATTTCAAAGGTCGAGGGTCATATGGATATGGAAAGAACTGCAGGAAATCACTAGATGATGATGATGATGATGGAGAAGAGGTTGGATCTACAACCTCTGGTTTATTATTCATGGTTTATTGTGATTGATTGTGGTTCATTGATGAAATTAGGGTTGTGATGATATTTGGGGGAAATTGATGAGAGATAAGTATGCATTGGGGGTTGTTTTATAGACGGTTTCAAGACTTAATGAAATTAAATGCGAGTTGGGTGAAACAGTAAAAAGATATTTACTGAAGCTTCTTGAATACGTGATGTGTTTCTGCTGATTGAAAGACTTGATGAGAATGACCATTGTTTCTTGAAGTTGACATTTAAAATTTGGTAAAAGGTTGCATTACCGTCGACTTTGGTCAATATCTTTGACC
Source organism: Chrysanthemum lavandulifolium (assembly GCA_022545495.1). NCBI lineage: Eukaryota > Viridiplantae > Streptophyta > Magnoliopsida > Asterales > Asteraceae > Chrysanthemum > Chrysanthemum lavandulifolium. Next base: position 203,125,575 of record CM040238.1, read on the forward strand.
AAAATTTGAAACTTCTACTTATACCCAATTCGAATATCATCGTCTATTATTAACTGATTCCCTCTTTATTCGATTTAAACACACCTTCAGTCGATTAAATCGTAACCCATTATCGAAATTTCTCATGGCGCTTCAATTCAAACACGATCATAATAAAGTTGCTTTTCTGGGAACGGCTAAGGGTGATGATCTGTATAAACCTATGGTGGAGTTTTTGAAGAGGTCCAAGATTCATTATGCTTTATCACATTCTCCTAATGCTATATATGAATCTTTGGTTACTCAGTTCTGGGCATCTGCTTCAAAACGTAGTGAAACAGAGTCGTGGCTATGGTTGATGATGTCGGTATGTAGTACGGAGGAGTTGATCGAAGTCGACTTCGTTTGGATGATGAGAATGGGGTTTATCATTCTAATTCGATGGCGATACTAGATGGATGAGAGCTATTGGATACCAAGGTAAGCGAGCAGACATGTGGCTCAAGAATCAGCTTTGCCCGATGTGGAGGTTTTTAGTTCACACATTGCGTCAGTGCTTAAGCAATAAATCAGGAGGATGGGACCAGTTTTCTACTCAACTGGGTTGTGGTATTGTTTGTCTTTCTCAGGGGTTAACTTATAATTTTTCTAAGTTTATTTTTGATAACATGGTTGAGAATATTCATAAGAAAAAGTTTAAGTTTTTAATGTACCCTAGGTTTTTGCAAATGATAATTGACACTAATACCCGAGCCCAAGCCTTTTATCCCATAGGAGCTTTATCTGCTAAACTATTTGCTTCAATGAGAACTAAATATGAGGGACACATCATCCTTTACTAGCGACTATGTTGCCTCGGGGAATGAGGTTGCTAATGAGGATAATGTTGTTAATAATCCACCTTCTATCAATGTTACTGCGATGGTAATCCTTGATTGCCATTGATGAGGGCCTTCTACTACTTCTTTGAAGCATCTAATGTTTCTCGACCAACCTCCACCTATACTTTCACCTAGACCTTGTCCTAGTCCACCACTACTCGGGTTAGTTTTGATTCATTTGAGTGCGAACCTAATCAATGACCACACCTAGTCCACACGAGGAACCATTTAATGAGGTTTTCCTTATGTTGAGCATGACCATGTTTCTCTGAAGGTCAATGAAGTTCCCATTACCACCGAGCAATCGGATAGTGGTGAGGACCCTATTACACTTACATCATCTATGCTCTAGTGAACATGTATGTAGGTGAGGTGGATGCTCTCAAAAGGAACTTGCGAGACTAAGTCTTCTCTTGGTGGTGAGATTGTGGAGTCGAGGAATAAGGTTAAGAGTTTGGAAGAACAACTTGGGCATCATTCTATAAAAAGCTAGTGGTTTCTTCCGATGAAGAGCAAGAGGATAATCCGTTTGGTTCTCTTAAGATTTTGGTGATGTTGCTCAAAAGGCTCTGTTTCTTCTCCTTCTCTTTGAATCTTCAAAGAAAAGGAACCTATTCGATTTACTAGAAAAGGAGAAGACAATATCTCGAATAAGGAATCCACCAAGCTTCAAAAGAACCAAGTGTTGATGATGTAGCTGCGATGTTTTAATGGAGGATGTTGTTTCATACATGGTCAAGCTTGGTGTACAAGAACAACCAAGTTCTCTACCTTGAGATAATCCTCAAGTATTTGTTCTTTGAAAGAAGTTCTAATTTGGATCATAATCTTGAAGTCTTTTCAACACCGTTGAAGAGTTGTCTCAACATGTTGCTTCGATGCTAATTTGGGAGTTTCTTGAAATTTCTCCTATGGATATTCCTCAAGCTAGTTCTCTGTGAAAAGTCTTTTACTTGAGAAAAGAAATATTGATTGATGCATAGCTTGGTCGGTTTAGTAAGTGCGAGAAGAGTTGAAAGAGCAAGAAAGAATGATAGTGAATGTGCGAGAGAGAAAGAAAAGTGAGGATTTGGCTAAGCAGTTACAGCTCGATCTACTTCAAATTTGCCTCACGAGAGACAAAGAGAACTGGATGAATGCGTATTAAGATGTACGGTGCACAATGGAATGTTTATACTCGACAAGTTGTTTCTAATCCTACACTTGCTCGAGTATATTAGGTCTTGACTTTGACAGTGAGAATTTTGTTGACACAATGGTCAATCTTGGACAAAAATGAAAACAAGAGGCAGCTGACAGAAAGAAAGCACTTGTTTCTCAAAAGAATAAGGCAAAAAGGGAAAAACCACCTACTGAAGCTCAAAAGAAAGTATACAAGAGGAAAATTGTCCTTTATCAGAGTTCTGCTATTTTTAATTCTGGTTTGAAGAAAAGTCAAGTCTGGAAGTTACCTGATGATGAATTGAATAGACTATATCAAAGGATTATGAAGCAGACTGCATCATCTTCTAGAAAAAGAAGTATTGTTCATTCAGATGATCCACAGGCAAAGAGGCCTAAAACAGTTGAGATTGTGGATAATTTTGATGATGTTTCACCAAGGATGAATTCTCCTGTTATTACTCCTGAAGCATCTACTGCCGCTATATCTTCAGCTGAAAGGGTTCAATCACTTGAACCACAAAAAAATTCTTCTTCTGCATCACCTGGTGTTAATAAGGTCAGAATACTAATTGATCTTGAGGAAGAAGATCTGGGTAAGAAAGCTGAAAGAGCAGCTGCTAAAGCTAAGAATGCTAGAGTGATACTTGAGAGAATGTATCTATTGAGAGGTATTGCTCCAGTTAAGTCTTCTTCTCCTTCTTCAAATCAAGCTAAAGATGTTCCTGAAATATCTGAGGATGTCTCATCTATGGAGATTTATATACCTGGTAGAAGGATGAAACGAATGTCTAAAAGAAGTCATACTGCTCTAAGGCGATCTGTGCGATCAGATGGGACTTATACTTCTAGGATTCATAAGTCTCTCGAGGTAGTTATGTGGATCTTAAAGCTGATGATTCAACTTTTATTAAAGAAGGATCTCTGTTTTTTCTGAAGGATATCATGATGTGTTGATTAATTGGACATTGGTGATGGGAGCTTAATACTATTTATCGTCTGGATTATACTCTTTATCACGTTCAACTTTTTGAAGGAGATACTTCATTTGGTAGATAGGGCAGATTTGAATACTTTGTATGGCATTGTCTCTAAGTATTACAATATTCATACACCACTGGGTTCTGGTTTATTGTTGTTGGGTGATCTTCAAGTGTTGTTTGATTCTCAATCTCCAAATGGTAAAGGGTATTATATTTGGAAGAATTCACATAGATGGAGGGTTGAGACTTGGAGATTTTATCCTTTGTCTTGTGTGCATGTGGTGGAGACAAAGAGTGGGATTACTGTTTGTATGTTCTTGATAAGACTTATCCTTGCCTATGAGGTGATGGAAGGCCTTGAGCGAAGTTGGAAGTTCCTCCGATCCGGTTGGTAATGATAAGTTGCATGCTGAACAATGTGTTGGCATCATCAAGACTCAACTTCTGCAACATACAACTTCATCTTGATTATGGTATTGTGTATAGTTTGTTATATATTTGTTTTGTGTTAGAAAAAAAAAAAAAAAATTGGTTGGTTTGTCTCACTTTTATTGCAGGTTTGTTGTATACTATTGATGGTTTTAACTCACGGATGTGCCTTGTGTATATCAAAGAGTTGGCTAGTCCAAAGGTACAACTTTGGTTAAGACATCTCAAATCATTGATAGTTGTAATGGTTTGCTCAAAATCATAGGGTCTACAACCACCCATGCTTAATTCTTTGAGGTTGTATGGTCATCAATTCACCATGGTTTATTCCTTTTGGAATCAATAATTGACTAGCCCACATGTATATGGCTTGTGGTAAAGCGGTGGAATATCATATTTGGTAATCGGTTCACCAATTCTAAGAATTGACTAGTCCCGAGCAAGCGGCTACGGTAAAGACATATCAAATCCGTTCATGGTTCTTTGATTGCTAATAAATCGATGGTTATCGATGTACCATGGTTTCGAACTTAAACATTTGGCTACTCCGGTAGTGATGGCTATTGGTAAAGAGACATCAAATCCATTATTTTCAATGATTCACCTCTCACGAGTTAACACACCGGATGTGATGAGAATAGTATGAAACTAAAGCTGGTTTGATGTACATGATGTCATTTATTGCCGCAATGAACTGTCGTTTTAAAGATTTGTCATCATTGAGGTGTCATTGTTTTGTTTCTTTGTTGCTCTTGTTTGTGAACAATCCTCGAAGCATTGAAGATCTATCAAGAACTGGAACTTAACCAAGTCAAATTCCGGTTTAGGGAGGATTGTTGGGAATTATGCTAAGTAGGAATTCTGGCGATATTACTGCGATGGATTCTCAATGAAGAACATGGAATCTGCTTGAAGAATAGTTTATCTTTGAAGTAGTGAAACCGTGTAGATGGTTTCTACGAAATAGATATTCCGTGTTTTCTAGAATTAGTTAGGATATGCATGAGCTTTATTAGGAAGTTATATTGTATATCTTATTTAGTTTTATTATTATCGTTTCTTAGGAAACAAGTTAGGGTTCTTGTCTATAAAGGAACACAATAGTATAATGAATGTAATGAGTTGAAAAACAAAGTTTTAGTAATATAAAGATCCATAGAGGATCAACGTGTTCTTAGTTATTTGTGTTCGTACTTATATTTGATTTCCGCTAAATAATATAAGTCGTAGAGATTGTCTATTAGTTTGTTTGTGATTACATAAGCAATACTAACGATCTGCGAGTGCTCAAGATCTATCAAGGTCTAACGTTTTAACATTAGGGGGATCGGTTCTGAGTGAAACAAGCAGTGGCAACAACATCAGCCCATAGAAATAACGATGCATTAGAATAGATTAGCATTGTGCGAGCGGCTTCCACAAGAGTTCTATTTCTTCTTTCAACTACCCCATTCTAACATGGAGTTCTAACAACCGATGTCGATGTGTAATTCCAACATCTTCAAAATAAGCTCTTAACTCACGATTTGTGAATTACATGCCATTATGCATTCGTACAACTCTTCTTTGGAGCTTGAAGAAGTACTTGAATACGTTTCGGAAGGTGATGATTATGCACGGTGCTTCCTCTTTTGATCTCGAAACTTAACCCATGTATATCTCGAATAATCATCGGCGATAACAAGAATATACTTTTTCCCATTAATGCTTTCAACTCTCATTGGGCCACACAAGTCCATGTGCAACATATGCAACCTTGCTTCCGAACTAGAGTGCGAGTTTGGGTTTATATGATGCTCTTTTGCTTTTCCTTGTTCGCATAATGGACATAAGTGATCCTTGGTGTATTTGAACTTTGGAAGTCCGTTGTGATGTTGTCTTTGGCAAGATTGTTGATGGTGTCAAAATTGAGATGGGATAACCTTCTATGCCACAACCGGACCATGTTCGGATGCTCATGTCATAAGACATATTGGTGATGAAGAGGCCATTTGATTGATGTCGATAGCATACAAGTTTGTATCACGATTCCCGGTTAAGAGATCACCGCCATTCAAGTTTCTAACGAAGCAAGCATTTTTCCTAAAAGCAACCTCTAAATCGCATCACGAACCCGCCTGATTGAGAACAAATTGTGTCCCAACCCTTGGACATAGTAAACCAGTGATCAAATAATTTCCAAAGGTAGATCTCCATAACCCATGATAGCTGCTACATGATCATTTCGAAATGTACGGTTCCCATGAATTGCCGACGAAATTGATCGTGACTTGATTCCGGTCATGTGCTTGGAGCAACCCGAGTCGACGATCCAAAGACATATTTCGATAACACGCCAATAACGAAGAAGAAGATTTTGGAAACCGTTTCGATTTTGGTTCCTTTGGGTTAGAGGTAAAATCGATCACACTCATAGAAGTTATCTATTGGTAAGGCAGTGCATCACTCATTCTACCATTCTCGAGTGTGAAAGTTCTACATGGGTTTCAAATGTCATCCCTAAAGTAAACATTATGCTCCATATCGGTTGTGTAAAGCCTAAGTCTGCAACTAGTCTTCCTATTCGTTTAGCATAAGTTCTTTTGGGAACATTCTTCTTAACAGCTTAACAATCTCATTCTTAGAAACACAATCATCATGAACATTAGTTAAAGATTTCTTGCAAGTTAAACAAACAGATTCAACACATTCATTAGACTTAGCAAGTTTCATAGGTTCATTACATTCGGATGAAATGTCTTTCTTATTACAAAGCGGTAAATTCATAGGGTGTTCTTCTACTTTCTTCTCTTTATTCAGCGACTACTCTTAGAGGCAAGCGAGACTCTATTGTTCCTTGTATTGCTCTTAGGCTTTAGTCTGCTGCACCTAGAGGTGCTTCTAGTCTGTAGAAGGTAAGGCACACTCATTAGGATTCACAATCTTATCTAGAAAGTGGTTTCAACTTTCCTAGTCTCTTTAGAGTGCTTTTCTAAACTTATGTCGTTTGTTCCATATGTTATAGATGTGGAGCGGGGCGCATTAGTGGTACTCATCTTAAAAGGTCGGGAGCTAAAAATTTTGGTTTCTCGATAACCGCTTTTCCTTTATCAACATTTTCTTTAGGCAAGGCGGTGGAGTGATCGCTTTTGATAAATCATTTTCTCATTGACTTTTGGAGGAGGCATTGAAATGAACATTTTGGTTTTAAAACCGGTTTGGGAACATTTGCTTTCTCCTCGGTCAATGGTTTTGTAATCTTAGTATCCACTTGCCTTTCCTTTTGACATTCGGTGAGCCCTCAAAAGATCATTTTGCTTTCATGTCATTGTAGGCACGCTCATCGACAATTTTCATACTTGCATTCCTCGGTTTTCGATCAAGTTGTTTAAAATATGAGACATTTTCTTTTCAAGTTTCTCAAGTGCTTTTCATATTTTGAAACAATTTTAGAGGTCTCGGTGGAGTCTTTCATGATCTTCAATAGAACATGTTTGTAAAATAATGGACATAATATCGATGAGTCGAACATCTTGAAGAGAGTCATTTAAATTTTCCAAAACTTTGATGTGTTAAACACGGTCATTAGCTTGCTTTACCGGTTATGGTCCTTGACAAAGTCAACTGTTTCTTTCAAAATGCTTGTTCAAAATGAATTACCCTTGCACCGATGGCATTCGGTGAGGGCGATTTGAGTTCAAAGTACTTTTATTTTCATTATCAAAACTATTAAACCGGATGTTTGTTGTAATATTGGTTTTAGTTTTAACGATGTCTTGAAGATCCACAATTCTAGTTTTAACATTTTCTAAAATACTTCTCGCATCACTTGTATTAAAAGGATTGTTTGAAGACATTTGTTCAATGTTCGAAGAGAGATTGAGACAACAAGCTGGTTTTGAAGCAGATTTTGAAGCAGTGTTGACTCTTTGTTTGAAACACTTGGTGTGATGGAAAACTTTGATTTTTCTTTTTGATTAACAATAGTAATTCCGTTAATTTTGTTCCATTTGTTATAATCAATTGGTTTGATTTCGGATTTTTGTTTCATTTTGATCTACTCTCCTCGGATAGTTCTAACGTTTCAAGAGAATCACGAACAATAATGGGTTCATGTAAAGCTTTCCCATTGTTTAACACATTAAAGGTTTACGAGCTTTCTTGAGGAACAAGAGAAGGGTAGTTACCAAGTGCCATTCTATTGTTAGTATGAAAATGCGGTTACTTGATTAGAAAGCATCTTGATTGTTTGAGCGAGAATGACCCGTTTTAAGAAGCAAATTTTCCAAAGTTTGGTTTTTCATTTTATCAAGAATTTCATCAAGAAGAGAATCTTCTCGTTTTGAAAATCGATAATCAAATGCTTCTTCTCTTTTCTAGATTAGAAAACATTTCTTTTGTTTAGAAAGTTGGTTATTTAAATCGAAATTTCCTTGTTTAAAGATTTAATTCTCAAGTTCAAATTCACATCAAGTGTGTTATACTTGATTTGCAAAGTTGTTCTTTAGAAACCAAATTTCGATAACCAATTTCTAATTCGATTCTTTGTTTTATGAAATTCAAAGGCTTTGCGTTCTCCTTGTAACTCTCAAGCTCGGTGGTCAATTTGGCATTCGCGGCCTTAACCCGCGATTGACCGTTTTAACTTTCTCAATTTCAATGCCACGATTATTGATTAATGATTCAAAATAAGCACGTGTTTCCTCATCGGTCTCGATATTTTGTGCCACGGTCTCCACTAGGATCCACATCCGGAGTCTCGAGTTAGTATTGCTACAACTCGGATTGTCCGGTATGTATCATAAGTAGGTGCGGATGTCACGAATCTTTGTTCGTCATCAGTAAACACATCAAATATGACATTGTTATAGCATGGATCGGTGATTGGTACCTCGAATCTGCGTTGGCGTCATAGGCAGGAGGTGCGTCGAATCGATTATCGTACTTAGTCTCTGAAGATTTGCCATGAAGATGCGGTTTGCATTGAGTTCCTCGAGGTCTTCAAATCATCCATAATAGCCATGAAGTCATGTTCCTCGGCACTCAATTGAAGTCCAGTTGTTCCTTTTGTACCAACATAATAGCTTTACGAAGATACATAAGATCCTTCTTTTTCGACAGTAGGACAATTCCGTGCCATGTGACCCAATCCTTGACAGTTATAAGCGATTCACATTTCCATAATTCCCAACGATTTGGGTACAACATTCCCATTACGATTACCTTTGCTCTATTCCCAACATTCGACCCATCGATTACCACGATTTGGAACCGCTTTGATTACCCATGCGAAATCAATAGCATATCCTGCGATTCCCAATAACTCCAACCATATGTCCTTGATGACCCATATTCACACCGGTACTGCAATTTGCTGTTGCTAGTGTTTGTGAAATCCTTTGGTTGTTGTTAGTTGGTGTGGAATAGCGACCTCTGAATGCTTTACCCAAGAATGCAAATGCTTGTGACAAAGCTTCTTACAGTTCCATTTCAAGATCGGTGATTCCTTGTTCACAGTAATGTTGTTGTTCGGTGGATAATTTTGTTGTTCTTGCAAGTTGTTGTTAGTGGAAGATGATGAAGCTTGTTGTTGTGTATTCACTTTGGAGTTTGAGTCTTTGCAATGAGTGCCAATGGATCATGATTCTTTGCTAATCTTTCTTGCACGACTTCATTCACTTCATTTTGGTTTTGTTTGAGAAAATCATTGAGTTGATCAAAGTTCATGATGTAAGTCTTTTGTTTGATTGACAATAGTGACATATAGTCCCCATTCTTACGGTAGATTGTTCAAGAACTTGATGTTGCTCACGATAGTTACGGGTGTCAACTTGTTTACGATTAGCTCATTCATGTTGGGAATTATGTGAAGTAGGATTTAGCACACATTCTTGCGAAGGTTTCTGTGAAGGAGAAGCGAATCTGTGAAGAAGTGATTCTCTTGAAGAGTACAAGCGTTGCCGTATTCTTCTTTGAAGGGAAAGTGACTAGGATCGGCATCGCTTTATGAATTAAATGCTAACTCATTATTATCTTTGAACGGCCCGAGGTTAGCATGGGTTTTATTGTACTGCTCAATATAGTTTAGTGTATTAGTCATTAAATGCATGCTTGCATGCTTAGTCGATTGGGTGGTAATAGATTAGGGTTCCTTGTTTATAAAAGGAACCTCATAGTTTGTAATAGACAACTCAATCAAAACAGAGAGTTTCAGTGAATAAAAAGATCCATACAGGATCTAAGTGTTCTTAGTTATAACAACTTGTATTTACTTTCCGCTATAGAATACGAGTTTTAGAGGCTGTCTATTAGTTTGCTTATGATTACATATGCAACACTAACGATCCACGAGTGCTAAAGATGCATCAAGTGCAGAGTGTTTTCAACAAGTGGTATCGAGCCTCGGGAGAGTCTCTACGATCACGAGAACCTTATTTACCTCACCCCCATACAACCAAATACATATTCACCATGCAGGCGATGATGAATCGAAGTCACCAACAACACCAAAACAACACCACACATGCAACAACTTAGTCTCTCCAACAACAATGGTAAGTTTCCTTACCTAAAGAAGGAAGAGTATGATCATGGACCATGAAGATGCGAGCTGGATCTCAATATTGATTGGAATCTATGGGAGATTGTGAAGAATGGTAAAAGTCTGAAGAATACAATCCCGGATCTAGATGGTAAGTTTACTATTGCTCCTCCCAAAGCTGCTGAAGAGATTCTTGCGGTACAAAGAGAGCACAAAGTAAGAACCATCCTTCTTCAATCTATTCACGAAGATCACTTGGGTGATTTTCACCACATGGTTGATGCAAAGGACATCTGGATGGCTTTGAAATCAAGGTTTGGTGGGAATGAAGAGTCTAGGAGGATGAGAAGTCTATCTTGAGACAACACTTCCAAGAGTTCAATATCTACGAAGAAGAAGTATCCACAAGGGATCTGACGGGTTTCTAAGATTACGAGTCGACAACAATTGAATGCAAAGCGACAATGATGATTGCAACTCAAAGTTCCTCGATCTTTGCCTCCATCATGGTTACATGTGAGTATAGCCCTTAAAGCTAAAGGTGGGGTGGACATGCTCACTTTGATGAGTCAGACAACAAACTCGGTCTCGGAACGATGTCGAGATCTCCTACCGTGCATCCTCTTACGGTCATCTGACCTTTGTTGGGACATCTCACTCCAATATGATGATGCATGCTTCAAGTCCATCTTATTTGCCATCATCATCTTATCGTCCACTCCATCACATCCTCGAGCTAAAGCGGCGGTATATTGGAGGATGTTCTTCATTCATTGTTGCGAGATTATGATACTCGGCAACATCGGTATATGAAGATTTTAACCAAGTGGACCCACGAGAGATGGAGAGATGAAGTTGAAATGGCGGTGGCCATGCTTCGATGAATATCAAGAGATTTGAAGAGAAGCGGGAAGGAAGTTTGGGTTCAAGGAAAGGATCCGACTCATTTGGCGGGAGAAAGGTCAAATGTTTCTCTTGCCACCAAATGGGTCATTTCTCAAGGAATGCAAAGGCAGGGAAGAGTGGAGAGGAGCTAGCTACAATTCCTATCGTGAGAATCGAGAAAGGAGCTAGCACTTGACTCTAGTCACCATGGATGAGCAGGTCAAGTGGGGCTGCACATGAACTGTGTTGAGGAAGGCTAGCGTCTGAGAAACTTGGATTCTTGGCGGTGCACTTGGAAGATAGGCATGATCGGTTTGCCTTCATGGGACTTTCTCGTACACTGTTGTATATTTGGTTGTAGTGAAAGATACAATGAGCGAAAGAAGCTTATGATACTATGAAACCTAAATACAATGAATGCTATGTTGATAATGAAGCTTAAAACTTTCGTTAAAAACATTAGAAAGACAAAAGGTTTGGTTTCGGAAGAATCGGATAGCTTATGAAGAAAAGATTAAGGTGCTTCAATTTGATCTAGATATTGCTAATATTAACTTTAAACGACCGAAAAAGAAAAGGCGATACTATTCTTTGAAAATCTAGAGCTTAAAGAGAAACTTCTTGAGAAATAGCTAGACATAAACAATGGTTAATATCGGTGACAATCTAGCTAGAGCACTTTATAGTAGTCAGTCAGTGAACTCCGGAATAGGTTTAGGCTTTCAGAAGTATGTAGGATTGGAAGCTAGGCAAGATGGGCGTAAATCTACATGATCTGTGCTGAACTAGTCAAGTCTAATCACACAAGCTAGCCACTTGTGAATGGCTAACCGTAATAGACTTAAAACTGCTCAAAACACAAATACAATGAAGTCTTGGAGAATACAATGAATTCCCGGGTCGTTAAGTCCCACGGAGACTCAATGGTGTATTAAACACTTGATCAGACGATAGAATGATCACTAAGGATAGTGATCGACAAGGATTTTGATTGAGAAATTACACTCTTGATTGATTGGAATAGAATGGAATACGAATTGGAAAGCACAACAACGAGATAAAGGAAGCGTAAAGCGTCGTTTAAAAACTACGTATACGTACAAAATAAAAAGTGGAATCTAAGAAATAAAAGACCTAAAAATATGAAAATAACATTTATGGAATCCTAAAAATAAAAGAAAATTATTAGAAAAAGAAATTTATTTTTAAAACTATTTAATTAATTATTATTAATTAAAAACTATTTTAACTACTTAATAAATATTCTAAAATAGAAGAAAATACAAAATAAGGCTAGAAAAATAAAACTATGATTCAGAAAAATCTAAAATATTATAAAACTAATTTTAAAATTAAAAATATATTTTTCACACTTTTTATCTAATTATTACTAATTAATTATTATTTAAAATACACTTAAATTCTAGAAAATATAAAATAAATTTGGAAAAATGAAATTTTAACTTGGAAAAATCTAAAATATGATAAAACTAATTTTAAAAGCTGAAAAGATATTTTTATGCTTTTTAATTATTTATTACTAATTAATTACTATTTTAACTATTTAAAATTATAATAAATACTAAATAGATTAGGAAAATTATGAAACTTTTTCTAAAATACTATATGATGACGAAAAACTAACAAAAGTATAAAACAAGATTTGCTTATTAATAAGCTAAAAGAAAAATCAAAAGCTAAAACACATTAAATAAATGCTATCACCGATTTTAAATTGATCTTTTTCTGGATTTTCTTTTTGAAAACTACTTAACTACTAATTATATGAAACTTTAACAAACACAAAAATTTTACAAATCACAAATAAGCAGTTTGACTAGCTTAAGAGCTTAACAGATATGCTTATGAGCTTATCTTGGTGAAATAAGCTCAAACAAGCTCACCAGCTGAAACAGAAGCTAAAATAAGATGAAAATAAGCTAGGGTAACTCAAATGAAACTAAAAGACAAAGAAAAGCACACTGATAAGCTAGAATAAGCAGATAAGCACTTGGCTTAAACACATAAATGGGACAAGACAAAAGGCACTTGCAGCCCTAGCAAACAAGCTTCAAAATTAAAACTTAAGCTTGGGACTCAAAGATGACCAGGTTGGCTTTCCAAAGAACCAAATATCACAAGATTTGAACAACAATCAAGCTCATGTGAGCTTTTGATTTAACTTATGAAGCGGTGCAGGGCACTTATGCGACGTGGTACTCAAAATAAGCCAATAATTAAGCACTTAAAATCTTGATTAAAGGAGAACTAGCATTTTCTAATTTAGTATAACAATCGAACTTTAATACCCTAAGAGCTTTTAAGCTAAGTCTTAATATTAAGCCCACGGTGAAATTATCTTTTTATTAACGACCAAGATGGAAATTTTGACTTTTCTAAAACTAACTAAGTTTGACTTAAATGAGATTTAAACTGATCCTAAGCACTAATTATGTTATGTTAGGTTGAAATAAGACTTGTTTGATCAATGATAACAACTTGTAAACACAAAAACAAAATCAATGATCATACAATCCCAACGATGGACACATGACTTTGATCAAAAGAGATTTTGACTATTGATGAAACAAGGACGGTTTTCTTGACTTGCTTGAGATATTTAGACCAAGTGTGATACAAGACAATAACTAGCAACCACTCAAACAACCTATAGCACAAGAAACACAAGGAATCCAAACACCCTTTATCTTAACTGTTTTGAATATTTTCAAAGACTAACCTGACTTAAGACCATGCGGATGATTTGGACCTTATATAATCACTAATTAAGTCTAAATAAACATGAACCAACAAAGACAACAACATAAAACTAAAATTAAGAGTTAAGCTATTTTAAGCTGTTAAAATGAAATTTATATAAACTACAAATTTAAAAGATTAACCAACTGATTTTAAAGCTTAAATACACTTAAATATAACTAGTGAACAATAAAACACAAAATTACAATCACTAAACAATTAAAACAGTGAAATTCAAAAATTGAACAAAGGGATTACAAATGGCTATCAATGAAATCCAAGAACTAGGAACCAAAAACACTCCTATAGGCTTACCACTAAGCCATTAACCCAAGGCCATCCATAATTCACTTTCTCCAATTTGTGTACACCATTTCCATGAGATTTTGATTTTAAAACTATTTAATTGGTATTTTTGGTGATTTTCTGTTTTTGCTTCTAAAGCTGTTTTTAAGGTTTCTAAAAGCTTGAATAAGCTTTCGAGAGCTTATGTGATCTATTTGATCCATACAAACACCTTATAACAACATTTGATTCACATGAGATTTTTGAAATATGAAGCGCATAAACCGATATTAAAACTTGAAACTTGAAATTGATACTTGTAAAAGGTTTATAATACAATAACAACTTGAAATACAAAGCTTGTAAACTAAAACGTACACTGAAATTTTAAATTAAGCTAAAAACGACATTAAAGAAAACTAAGTTATTCTAGATATCTCATACAATGCATCTCTCCCTTCTTTTATAGACTTTTTGGACTCCTTTGATATCTCTGAATCTATCCCACCAATTTCCAGCCATTGGATTGCACAAAATCATCAAACCGTCCACTTGTAGTTTTGGCGCCAATTTCTTCATAGCAGGTTTGAGTATTAATGAGTTGGTTTGAATCAATTAAGAGTATTTGGGTGTTAGTGGAGGTGGAGGGGACAAGGTAAGGGGGGGGGGGTTGAGAAAAAGGTGGGAAAACCATGACTGGTTTTTGGAATTACAGTGTTGGTGAGGGAGAGCTACAGTGTTGGCGGTTTTTGGCTTGTTTGACTTTATTTGACCGTTGTAATAATAAACGGGGTGGGTTGGTTTTGGGCCAAGGTTGGGCTGGATTGGATTTGGCTTGATATATGATCCGTTTGGTTTAGTTAAGATATACAAGGACCAAAAATGCAAATCTGCCAAACATGAGGGACCAATCTTGCAGTTTTCCAAACTTATCACAAGGACCAATTTTGACAAACTTTGATAGTACAAGGACCCTTTTTGCATAAAATTCCATTTTAGAAATCCAAGGACTATTTTGCAATTTTTCAAAGTTTAAGGACCTTTTCATCCATTTGACCAAAGAATCATTCAAGGACCAATTTTAACAACTTAGAATATTTTAGGGACCTTGAATGATAAAATTCCATTTTGAATTCGAGGACTAGATTTGACAACTTTTAAAACTTGGGGACTAAAGCGCCAATTTTGCAAACTTGATACATTTTAAATCGATTTTGATCTTTTGCATTTAAAACACATAAAACAACGATTTGTGATATTTTGATCATTTTGATGTGTTTACGAGTGTTTTCGGATGATTTTGCGGTTTAGATTGTACAAAATGATGAGTATTTAGATACTCATCACTACACCGCAGCTTAGAACACTTTAGAAAGGAAGGTGACTTACATGCGTCCACTGGACCTATTAGAGGTGAATTTATGCTTGTGACCATCCATTGCTACCGACTTTGATGGATCACACCATCATATGGCAAAAGTCAAAAGACTTGCCGGACAATGATGCTTCATCTTATGATTTTGTCTCTTTCTCTACAAAGTGACAATTCATCGGATCAAGGATCTACTTACAACTGTGATTCAAGTGATAAGTCGGACCTTGTCAAGCCTCACCGAGCCTACACCCAGGCTGCACCCAAGTCTCAGATACAAGCCTTCTAGGATAGGCTGGCGAGGAATCCGCCTCAAGCTGTTTCCCACGAAGACTTGTCTTTTAAATCTTTGAATAATCATGCATTAAAACAATTCCTTTAATGTTTCGGTTTAAGTTCTTCTACATGTAATCGAACATCTTCTTTGTTGAATACATCTTCCAAAAGGAAGACTTGTTTTGTTTGTGGAAGTAAACTTCATTTAATTAAGGATTGTGATTTTTATGAGCAAAGATTGGGTGCATGTGCTCTTGGTGAGAAACCAAGACCGGTGTGGACCAATGTTAACAATATTCCACCTTATGTCCCATAAGCTAGAACCGACTCTCCTTGGAGGAGATCGGTGATAGATCTTATGTGCAACCTATTAGCCCATACTTTAAACACGGTTATTGGCTGCATATGTTGACTCCATGAAAAATGGGAAAGGATGTTGGGGCCTTCATCAAGTCCTCGGCGAGTTGTTCTTGGAATAATAAGAGACCTAAATATCAATGGAAACCCAAGAACAATGGTGGATCTTACTCTTTTGCTAAACCTAAATCTAATGATCCACAAGGTGTTCAAGTCGAAATGACTTGAGCCTCCTCGATATACTAACATTCTTTTGTATATATGTTTGTTTACGTAGGATCATCCCTTAAGCATAAAGATATTGGTATTGTTGATAGTGGTCATTCAAGAAGTATGTCGGAAACATAGATATGATGCACAATTTTGTTCCTATTGAAGAAGGAGGGAATGTGACCTTTGGTGGAAGTGATGGTATAATTCTTGGGAAGGCACCATCAAGACACCTCTCTTGAACTTTGAGAATGTGTACTATGTTGGGAGCTTGAACTTCAACTTGTTCTCTGTCTCACAAATTTGTGACACCAAGAACAAGGTACTCTTCTCTGAAGATGAGTGTCTTGTGCTTTCTAAAGAATTCAAGCTTCGGAAGATACTTCAATTCTGAGAGTCCTCGAACTCACAATCTATACACTTTTAACCTCAATGAAGTTCACCACGAAGGTGACCTCACTTGTCTGCGGCTAAAGCATCATTGGATGAGTCTAACAAATGGCATAGGAGAATGGCTCATGTGAATTTCAAAACAATAAACACTCTCTCCAAAGGGGACTTGTCGAAGGTCTTCCACCAAAGTTTTCTCCAATGATCATAATTGTGTTGCATGCAACAAAGGGAAGCAACACAGAGCATCCTACAAAGTCATCACTGCGGTGAGCATCATCTGAGCCTCTTGGTTGTTACATATGGATCTATTTGGTCCAACTCAAGTCAAGCATCGATCACAAGTACTATTGTTTGGTTATCAGCGATGGATATAATGATTTTCTTGGGTGTTCTTTCTAAGGACTAAAGATGAAACATCTCCGATGCTAAAAGACTTCATCACCCTCGTTGAAAATCAGTTGAACAAGAAGGTTAAGGAATTCGATTGTGATAATGGGACGAGTTCAAGAATGCTATTATTATAGAACTACAGGGTCTAAAGGGATAAAGAGGACTATAGCAATCCAAGAACCCCGCAACAAAATGGGGTAGTGAAAGAAAGAATAGGACCTTGATAGGCGGTGAGATCAATGCTTGCAGACTCTAAATTGCCCACTATGTTACGGATCAAAGGCTGTTGGCACAGACTTGCTATATGCTATGAGTCTCCATAACTAGACCTCACCTCAAAACACCATATGAACTTCTCTTTGGGAAGGTTCCAATCATTCATTACCTCAAACCTTTTGGTTGTCAAGTGACCATTAAGACACCGGTGATCCTTTGGGGAAATTTGATGAGAAGGTGATGATGGTTATATTGTGGGTTATTGACTAATAGCAAGGCTTACAGAGTGTACAACTTATCGCCAAGAAGATAGAGAGACTTTGAACACGAGATACTTGGAGGATAAGCCCAATGTTCAGGGATGTGGTCATGTGTGGTCTTTGACCTCGACTACCTAGCGATTATCGGGTTATACTAGACATATGGCTAACCAAAGTGCAGGGCTCTCAAGAATCTCCCACTAACAATGCAGTACCTTAGATCTTGACTCGGAAGTGAATTTGAAGATGATGAACAACCCATTCTTGTGCCTTCTTTCTCCCCAACAATGTTGCGGGTAACTCGTCTAGAGGTTCTTCAACTAAGAGTGAAGATGAATCACACTATCTTGAGGACCTTGCTGGGCTTGAGACTCAAGAGTTTGACTAAGCTTGAAGCGAGAAGGTGGATGGGAACTTGCAAAGAGGTCATCGGTGGAAACCATGTTTCTGCGACACCGATGTAGTCTCTCCCATTGTCATCCAATCATTGAAAGCTCGTCTGCATTACTACTCCTATTCCTACTAAAGTGTCCACGGACTTTGGTGACCCGTATACTCGCTTTCCAAGTCATTCGGATCTCGAAATCATCAACCCAAATCGGCATTTTCACCTCACCTTCCTATGACACAACTTTTGTACCAAGCGTGTCTAATCTTGAACCTACCATTGATGTCAACCCCATCGCTACTAAAGAATCAACATCACTCACCCTCAATCCAATATTATTGGTGACATTCTAGCTCTGTTAGAACTCGAAGGGCTATCTCTAGTCCTAAATTTGGACATGTTGCTTTTCTATCTTATGTCTCTAATCGGCAAAGAGACAATCACACGAGACTTCAAGCATTATGCATTTGCGTGTTTTCTTTCACAAGTAGAACCAACCAGGTGTCTCTCAAGCTCTTGAAGACTCAAGTTGGATTGAAGCAATGCAAGATGAAATGCACAGTTCCAAAACCAACAAGTTTGGATATTGGTGCCTTTACTAGATGGGAAATATGCTATTGGAACTAAGCGGATTTTGAAGAACAAAAGAGATGCAGGGGTGTGGTGATTAAGAACAAAGCAAGATTAGTAGCTCAAGGTTACGAGGCAAGAGGAAGGATTG
Source organism: Chrysanthemum lavandulifolium (assembly GCA_022545495.1). Taxonomy (NCBI): domain Eukaryota; kingdom Viridiplantae; phylum Streptophyta; class Magnoliopsida; order Asterales; family Asteraceae; genus Chrysanthemum; species Chrysanthemum lavandulifolium. The sequence continues at coordinate 203,144,041 of CM040238.1, forward strand.
ACTATGATGAAGTGTTTGCACTGTTGCTAGAGTAGAGGCCATTCGAATTTTCTTGGCCTATGCATCCTACATGGGATTCATCTTTGTATCGGATGGATGTTAAAGGTGCTTTTACGTATAGTGAGATTGAAGAGAAGTTTATGTCATACAACCAAAAGGATTTGAAGACCCGGATCATCCTAATCATGTTTACAAAGTCGTTAAAGCTCTCTATGGACTTCATCAGGCACCAAGGGCCTGGTATGCTAGGCTTTCATCATTTCTGCTGAAGCATGGCTACAGAAGAGGTGCCATTGATAAGTACCTCAAAGGCCAACCTCATTTAGGCCTTTGGTACCCAAAAGAGTCTCCTTTTAAGTTGGAAGCATATAGTGGCGGTGATTATCTTTGGTGCAAATCTGGATAGGAGATCCACAACTGGAGGTCACAATTCCTTGGAAAAGATTGATTTCTTGGCGGTGCAAGAAACAAGCGATTGTGGCTACCTCGACTCTCAAGGTAGTATGTTCTTTGCTTTAAAGCTAGCGTGGACGGTGCTTTGGATTCAAAACCAATTCTTTGGACTATGGGTATAACTTCATGAACACAACTCTTTTATTTATAATCAGTACCATATGCATTGTCAAAATCCAGTTTTCACAGTAGAACCAAACATATTGAAATCGAGACACCACTTTATAAGAGATGCATATGAAAATATTTGATAAATGTGGCTAAAATTCATCTGAGATGATAATGTGGCGGATCTGTTAACTAAAGCTTTTGATGGACCAAGGTTTCAACACCTTGTGGTCAATATTGGGATGTAACCCTTAGCGCAAAGTTTAAGGGAGGCATAGGCCTCGGGGAGGCATATGCCTCAAGGTTTATTGTTTATCTGTTAGTTTCTTCGTTAAAATAAAATAAAAATACTAACTTTATTTTGCGGTTTGTTGCACTTTTGATGGTTTTAACTCACGGATATACCTTGTGTGTATCAAAGAGTTAGCTAGTCCAAAGGTACAACTTTGGTAAAGACATGTCAAATCATTGATAGGCGTAATGATTTGCACAAAATCATAGGGTCTGCAACCACCCATGCTTAATTCTTGAGTGTTGTATGGTCATCAATTCACCATGGTCTATTCCTTGTTGGAATCCAAGAATTGGCGAGCCCACAAGTATATGGCTTGTGGTAAAGGCAATGCATCCATATTTGGTTATCAATTCGCCAATTCTAAGAATTGACTAGTCCCGAACAAGCGGCTACGGTAAAGACAAGTCAAATCCGTTTATATAGTTCTTGATTTGCTACTAAATCGAGATGGTTCTCGATGTACCATAGTTTTCGAACTTAAACATTTGGCTACTCCGGTAGTAATGGCTATTGGTAAAGAGACATCAAATCCATTATGTTCAATGATTCACCTCTCACGGGGAGTTCACACACAGAAGTGATGAGAATAATATGCAACTAATAAGTTTTGATGTACATTATGTCATTGTTCTTTGCAAAGACACAGGCTTCAAAGTTTACTCATCATAGAGATGAGTTAATTAGTGGTTCTTTGCTAATGATGTGTGAAAACAATCCTTTAGTTACGAGTATCAAAAGATCTTTCAAGGTCGAAAACTAGAACTTAACCAAGTCAAATTCGGTTTAGGGAGGATTGTTGGGAATTATGTGAAGTAGGATTTCTGCGTCATTCTTTAGAAGGTTTCTGCTGAAGGAGAAGCGAATCTGTGAAAAGTGATTCTCTTGAAGAGTACAAGCGTTGTCGTGTTCTTCTTTGAAGGGTGTGGTGACTAGGATCGACATGCGCTTTATGAATTAAATGCTAACTCATTATTATCTTTGAGCGGCCGAGGTTAGCATGGGTTTTATTGTCTTGCTCAATATAGTTTAGTGTATTAGTCATTAAATGCATGCTTGCATGCTTAGTCGATTGGGTGGTAATAGATTAGGGTTCCTTGTTTATAAAAGGAACCTCATAGTTTGTAATAGACAACTCATTCAAACGAGAGTTTCGATGAATAAAAAGATCCATAGAGGATCTAAGTGTTCTTAGTTATAACAACTTGTATTTACTTTCCATTTGTATGTCTGAGTATTAGAGGCTGTCTATTAGTTTGCTTATAATTACATATGCAACACTAACGATCCACAGTGCTAAAGATCTTTCAAGGTGCGAGTGTTTTCAACAATTCATTAGAGTGCAGAACCTTCCATAGTAGGATTCAATGGATTCTCACAGGAGTAGATGTAAACTTCTCCCAGCGAGTTAGCGACTTGTTCTCCGTATCTTGTTGGCCAATTTGGGTTCCATGACAAAGCCGTCTAACACGTTCCCACATATCGAAAGCGGTTTCTAGCCGTCTCTGACAAAAGCGTCTCTTGGTAAACCAGTTGGACAATATGAATTGCCATGTCATCTGCTTGACTTGCTTGATCCTCTTGAGTATTGATTCTTTTGAAGACGAAAAAATGGTGGGACGGGAGGTGTTGCATCAGCATTTCGAGGTCTTGGACTTGTCGGTATGAAGGGTCCATCACGAATGGATTTGATCATCAATTTTCCATTAGGTTTTGTGTTGATGTAACGAAGCATTCGACTTGTCCATTGAAGATAACCACCTTTTTCCAACATAGGAGGACGGTTTTCGCACATGGCTGCATGAATGTCTTGTTGAGTTGCCATAGATGAAGGTATGATATGATAAATTTGATGTAGGATCGATTCAACGATAAAGGAGTTGTGTTTGATGAAGATTAAGCTCGGTTGTTGTAGTGAAAATTTGCTCTAAAACTTAAAACCTCAATAACTTTTGTTCGGAGTGTTTTTAGGACTTGAAGGTTGACCGAATTGACGTGCCAATCTACTCGTTCTCACGGTCGTTTGATGGGTAGAAACGAAAAGCAGTTTCTGGTTCAAAAGTTATAGCCGTTTGAAGTTAAGCTCAAAATCTTACTCGTAAACCGGTTCTTATGCGTAGAAATGAATGCTTATCGTAGGATTGCTTATGCGTGGGAGTACTTATGTGTAAAGAGCTTAGGCGTAGGATTCTTATCGTAAACCTAAGGTTAAGCGTAAGTCTTATGCTTAAACTTTAAGCGTGAAGTAAAGTACCTTCACGCGTAAGAGTTAACTTATCGTGGAGTGCTTACTCGTAAGCTTTACGCTTATCGTGAGAGTTGGTTTAAAACCAAAATCCTTTACACCGTCACGGCGTAAGGGATATCCACAAGTCGAAGTGTTCCACACTTATCCAAGTGAGGAAGCACCGAGTCACCGTTATAGCTCGAAGAAACGCACAAAACTCTTATGCGTAGAAAGTTATGCGTGAAAAAGGGTGTTGACTTTTCTTCGCGTAGAACTAGGGTTTTGACCTCTGGCGTAAAAATTTCCGATGATTCAAACAATTTCTCTTGCACAAACACCATAAAACACTCGAATAACACAAAATGTTGACCTTTTCACCCAAAGTGCTTAGATAGCTTATGCGTGAAATGACCTACCCAATTAAATGCGAGTTTAAAACTGATTTAAAACACGTAAAGCTTCGAACTTTTTGCAAAAAACTAAAACTTTAACACCAAATAAACCTTAAACCACAAGAATCTTGAATTTTTAAGTGTAAAAATCAAAGCTTTAAGCGTGAACACTTTTGATACCGAGAGCTTACGCGTAACAACACAAACAACAAAAAAACTTCAACCAACCACTCCTAAACCATTGTTAGGCGATTGATACCAATTGTAGGACCTTACTTTTATCAACCTTATCACAAACCCAACACGTTATGCGTATAACACGAACAACACAAACACAAACATATGCGTAAATAAAGAAGGAAAGATTAAGATGTTGGTGACTTGATGTTTATAAAACCGTGTATATGTGTAGAGAAAGATGAAAACAATATGTTGTATATTCCAAAGAAAACACACACACACACACACTCAAGCACACCCCTCAAATGAGACTTTGAGGGGTTTATATAGTACAAATAACATGATGCCCTAAAAGGCTTTCTATGGGCTTTCGTGGGCTTGGACATGGGTTGGATTGGATAAAAGGAAAGCTTAATATAACTAGTACCCATTTAGCTTAGTCCAATCCACGAGCCCGTTGACTATTCTATCACGATATCTAACACACGATATAAAGTTCCTAAATGTGAATGACCATCACTTCTAATAAGAACTATTAAGGCTAACAGATTCCTTAGTCCTTGTTATTGCCCTTTCTCTCATTCTTTTTCTTGTGTAACACTCGTCTACATACTTACACTGGTTGGAGGTCCCCTGGAAGGGGTCGCCTCCAGGTTTATACTAGAGGTAGGCGTACGATATGTCTATATTTCACCTCCTCCATACCCCACTCCGGCGGGATTGAGTATATTGTTGTTGTTGTTGATCTTGTCACTTTGCTGGTATTTGTATAGTATATAATATATGTATAGTTTATAAACTTATATGTAAATACACTAAGTTTAGATAATTATTTATAAATGTATGGAGCTTTTAGTCGAGCTTGAAGTTGAACCGTATTCTAATTTTATCTTATATTTAAATTGTAGTTTGTTAAAAAAACACAAGCCATTACAAATAAATCGAGCTTTTCGAGCCGAGCTCGCGTCAAATTTTAACTTAATCGAGTCGAGCTATCGAGCCGAGCTCGAGCTCAACATAATATTGTCGAGTCGAGTCTTATTATATTTCATCTCGATTTGACTCATTTTCACCCGTAGCATTAACCTTCTAATTTGACGTGTTAAACTTTTTAATTTGTGCGTACTCGATCACCATCAATAAAAACTTTTTTTCCTGAGCCACCCAAGCCACCACTTTATGTACTTTATGCCATATCACATATATTTGCTTTAATGAATAAAATTAGTAAGTCTTATTGTGTATTTCTTTTTTTCATTTGGAATGTGTGTTTGGGTAAGAAATAGAAAGTTGGGAAGAAAGGGATGAATGGATGATGACTAACTTAGAAACTTTTTATACATCAAAAGATAAACTACACACAATAGCACAAATTAGAAAAGGTTAATACATCAAAAGATAAATAAACTACTAGGAACACACATGACACCTTAGATGAATAATAAAACCTACCTCTCTAGGTGGATTCGAGTTTGTGGGATTAATATTTATTATTTGATTCCCGGACTATCAACACGTAACTTCATTTGAGGGCACAGGAGCGATCGTTGATTGTTAACTTTTTGTGTTGTAAAACTGTACAAATGTCTCTTTCTGCATTTTTATTATCTATATTTTGATTTCTCTTTTTTATGTGTAGAATTATTAGGGATTGCTGTTACGTTGAAGTTCGCCTTCATGCTTGGTAAAATGATAAAAAAGAAGTATAAGGACAAGAAACATGTAAAAAGGGATGAGGATAACGATGGTTATCTGAAATATGAGGTTACAGGGTTCAGGGGTGCTTATGACAAGTCCATGATTGCTGAAATCAGAAACAGCCGACAGCTTGTGGTGTCTGGACGCACCTATAAGTCAGATGGAAGTTCGGTGGCAATAGAACGCCACATCACTTTACCCAACAATGATTACAGTGAAGCAAATAAGAGAGCTACCTTTTACCCTGATGTGGGATTTCTAGTTGTTGAGATATATGATTTCAAGAAAGTTGATGATATCAAAATCGAAGTTAAAGATGCAAAAGCTTAATTTTAATGATTGGAGTAGTGTGTCACTTGTCTTTTTAGTTCTAATTCGAATAGCTTTCATGTAGCAAACTATATTTAGTTCTTTGGATACATCTTGCATGCATGTCTTTAATTTCTTTGTTATCCTAATTTTCGATCAAGTAAATTTTTATGCACCATAGAAGTAAAGCTATCTGAAATCTTATTTTTCATTTTTTTATCTTACTTCATAAAGCAATTTCTCTTTTCCATAAATTAAAGAAACCTGTCCTAAACATATCGCCAGTTAACTGGATTTGCTATATGTATATTTGGATTCACAATGATGCAAAAGAAACTTTTAATCGTATGATTTTTGATTCATAAGCAATTTAAATTAAGAGATTAACTTGTTGATTAGTATCATTTTTTTTATATTTAACTTATTTATTTGGATAAATATAATAAAATTACAGTTCAGGTCTTAAAAGAGTCTTGAATATATAATCCATATATTACGACAATAACTTACGGGCTTAGTGTGATGAGCTAAGTTTGAAGTGGCTTAGGCCTTGTTTGATAGCCTTTGAATTGAACCACCAAAACGATAAAATATGAATCGGTCAGAGCTATCTTGTTTGATAAATTTTTTGATGGCGCTGAAACAATTAGATAGCTACTGAATCATGTGAGGCCAATAGCATGCAAAATCATTCATTGATCCACATTTTCCTATTTTGTCTTTTTCTTACCTTTTTAATTAGTTATTAGTACTAGAGTACTTTTAATTTTATGCTTTATTTAAATATGACAACTTTTACTATGTACTTTGTAACTTATTGACCAATATGTATTAAAAAATTATTTTTGAGACCTTCGAGAATTGATCCTATAAAACTATTTTTTTAATATGATGGAACACCAACATGTTTATATAATTTCATAAGACATTTTTCATTTTACATAACATTTGATGTTTTATTAATATTTACTTTCAATTTACGCTAAGTGAGTATAAAGGATAAAATAGTAATTTTAATTATTGAGTATTGATTCGAAGACTTTTCAAGCGTTCATTTTGGTTGGGACATAGCTCATTCGAATATTTGAATTATCCGGCACCTTTGATTCATTCAGCGCTAAATCATATCAATTTATCAAACAACCCCTTAGTGTGACGTATGATTCCAACTATGTGTTTATATTGAGAGCTTAAGCCATTTAACAAGTAAAAGACCATTTTTTTTATCACTTACGGGGTTACCAAGGTTTTTTAATCTATCGATCATCATTTATATTTTATTGAAATAGTCATGTATAGAAAGATAACCGATTTTGAAGGATCGAAGTTGGTTGTCTAGGTTAAAAGACCGTGCGTCCTCATTTTCATGAAAAAAGGTCTTGACGTGATCCTATAGATCCTTAGCGGTGCCCGGTGTTGTAACAACTTCATCTTGCAATGATTCATACAAGGTTCCAAGAATCTACATCTTGATGAGATCATTTATCTTGTGCCAATCCGGATCGATGGTGCTTGTGCCTGTAGAGGCTTCCTCAATGTGTTTCTTCAATCCAAGACTATCAAGGTGTATTTTAAAATAAGAACTCCATGAATTATAGTTAAGGTTTTTAAGACTCAACTTAACTCGGACATTGTTTGTGATGCTAGTAATGTCGAAAGGTAAATTGTTTTTAGAGCGTAAGGGTGGAAGTGGTGGTGGTGGGGTTTGGTGGTCTCGCCATATTGCAATAAGAGTCGATCTAGGGCTTTAGAGAAAAAATACGTACATAAGGTATAGAAAGTAGGGAAGAACCGGTTTTAGGATAAATTATTTTAGGAGGGATCTTTTGGCTTTGATATAATATTGGAATTGTAATTTTTTACCTTTTAGTTATCAACCATAATCAATACATACAAAAGAGGATTCTTGAATAAAGCCACGCCCATCAAAAACAAATAAAACCCACATGCATAAACAAGCATTCGACTAACAAATGCAAGGTACCCGAGTACCCGCCCAAGCGCAAACCATGAGGTCTTGGAGGCAATCAGGATGTAAGACGCCTACCCTCATCATCCGAAGCTATGAACATTGGACGACATGTTGCATTGTCCCAAATGCGGCTTATACCTATCACACATAAGATGGTCTCTGGATATTTCTTAAAGGGGGATCAGTTGTTATTCCGCATGGACATGAGTCCTAAATCTATATCTGGAGGGAGGGGGATCACGTTCTAGGGTTTCCTTCTCGTACCAAGGGGCACGGGAAATATAGAAGACTTCACCCAAAAAAAGTAGTCTTTCCACTTCTTTAAAGAACCGAGGGGGGGGGGAGGTGTAACAGACCGGGAAAACTAACGACTTAGGCCCTTTCCTCTTCTCTAACGTGAGCCACCCGCTATTCAACCCAACATAGTAAAATTTCCTAATTTGAGGGACTGTAGGGACACCGCCGTGAACGCGACAAAGGATCTCAAAGTTAACCCTGGATGCAGCTAAAACTGACAATTACGAAAAATGAATTTGGAAATATTCAACTATGATAAGGAGAAACCTAGAGAGAGGTATCCTAAAATTTGCGCACTATATTAAACGGGTATAAACTCCAATTTTCCCCTCAGGCACGAAGGACCGGTTCTAATGCAGGGAGATATTATATGTTTTACAAAAAATATCAAGATCTGACTGCGTCAGGATGGACTTAAGAGTATAAATGGTTTCCATAGCCATCTAATGTTAAAAAAGGAGAAGAAGTTGGGGAGGTTAAACCTGAATCTAAGTAAGAAGAATGGTGATGACGGAAAGATGGTCAGAAATAAGGCTGGATTCTTGAAGAAGTTGAGTGAATAGTGTTGGTAAAAAGTATGAATGAAACCAACGTTGGTATTATACCCAAAAACGTGAAAACCTATCACAAGAATCGAAGAGCTAGGAAGCGACCATGTCCCAAGACACTTATCAAGCGCCACGATCAAAGTAAATGAAAAATTATGATGATGGCGGTAAACAAATGGTCGATGCCAAAGCGTCACATCATTCGAACATCGCGGTGAGAATGGTTCGCAAATACCAGCGGTCAACCGTCAAGCATAAAGCGAGGAGATAGTGGAAGATCTAGTCAGCGTGATGATTAACGGTTGTCTTCTGACACAAATGAAGTGGGTTATCAAAGATTAAATCCGTAACTTGGCGTGGCAAGGACCAGATGACATGTTTATGTAACCGTGTTTCTTTGCAGCCATGGCGGACTTTGGATCTTCTTGACCCTATTTGGTTTACAAATCTGAGCCTAATAAATGAATGGTGTGTGAGGTTGAAGCAACCTATATCAAATTTTCTTAATGATAGTTTTTGTTAGTTAGTCTAGATCTTGAGGTGCTTGGATAATGTTAGGACTAGTTGCTGCTTTGCATTCTATGCAGGATCAATGGTTGTTCAAGGAAAGGTGGTTCATGAGGAGGCGACAAGATATGGGTTTGGTTTCGATGGGTTTGTTAAACCTGCTTTTGTTGATATGTATGGTAAATGTGGCTGTTTGAATTTGGTTGTACAAGTTTTTGAGGAAATCCAGGTCAAGAGTTTGGTTTTGTTGAACTCCATGATTGAAGGATAAGGCCTCCTCATCGTTTGCTTCAAACAGGTTACACATTTCTGGATAAAGAATAATATTACCAGGTTACACGTTTCTGTCTAAAGAATAATGTTGTTTCTTTCTTGATTGTGGCACAGGTCAATGGAATAATGCAAAGGACCGTGGAAATCCTAATGATCCATATGTACGATTGAAACATGATTGTCTTGGACTCATGGTCGCTTTCAAGTTTAAAGAACCATCATTATGTCATTCTTGCATATACACATATTCTTGGTAATGAAAATTCTACTTTTATCCATATTTTGTCTCGATTAAACCATTTGGGGGTACTTTTTATTATATGTGAAGGGTTTTAATGCAACACAACCAAATCTGAAAAAGTGAATATCAATCTCTATGTGCTTCAATGCGTTGATGCGAACAGTTAGAAGACAAATAGACAAGACCGACATTATCACGGTGAACAAGCGTGCGAAGACAATGAAGTATCAAATTTCATAGTAAATTCCGTAACCAACATGTCTCGATGGCGAATTAGCAACACCTCGATATTCAACCTCGACACTAGAATGAGAAATCCTTGGTTGACACTTTGAGGACCACAAGAGCAAGTTGTTGCCAAGAAATACACAATAACCAAAAGTGGAGCGCCTAGTAGTTGGACAAACCGCGAATCCACATCGAGTAAGCAACCAAAGAAGTAGTAGAAGATGAAAACAAGCGTAACTCGTACTCAAAGTACCCGAACATACCTCGAATTTGCTTAAAGGATGAAAAATGAGGCTCTCTAGGATCATGAATACATCGGCGCTCTTCTTTGTACAACATAAGAAATATCGGTCGGTGAAAGTAATTTCTTTACGGTGAACCTACAAGACTCTATATAATGTCAAATCGAAACCATTGCACCGTCATCTCCCAATTTAGACTCGGTATGAGCAGATTTTAGCGGGGTTGCAACAAACCATATGAGCCCTCTCAAGTATCTCCCTAGCATGCTTGAATTGAGACAAAAACATCCCATTAGAGTCACGTGTAGCAGATATGCCCAAAAAAATAATTAAGAGATCCCAAATCTGTCACAGAAAACTCCTTGCTTAGAGAAGCAATAACCCGCTGTAACAAAATCTCATAAGAAGCTGTGAGAACAATATCATCAACATAAAGTAATAAATAAGCAGTATGACTCCTATGTTGGTATATAGATAAGGAGGAGTCACAACGACTATGAGTAAATCCAACCCGAAGCATAAAAGCAACAAAACACTGAAACCAAGCCCTGGGTGTTTGCTTGAGATCATAAAAGTGATCTCTGTAATAAACAAACATAATCTGAATGTCCATAATCCCAAAAACCAGGAGGCTGATGCATGTAAACAGTCTCAACTAAATCACCATGTAAAATACATTTTTGACATCAAGGTGATGAACCGGACAATGTCTAGAAGTAGCTAAACTAAGAACCATCCGAATAGTACCGGGTTTAACCACCGGACTAAAGTATCATCAACATCAACACCCTCTATCTGGTGCGCCATTCGCCACAAGAAGAGCTTTATAACGCTAAGGGTACCATCGCCAAATACTTATGACGAAATAACCACATACATCGAACTATATTTATATCCGCAAGTTGAGGCAGAAGAATCCAAGTTTTGTTTTTAATAAGAGCATCTTATTCATCACACATAGAATTTTGCCAATTAGGATCATTAAATGCAGCATTATAGGACTTAGGTAACGGGGAGACCGAAGACACACGATAAGTAAGACGCTGAGTGGGCTTATTAGTCCCGAAACAAAAGTGTGTGACCATGGGACGAATCGAAACCGGGTTTGGGTTAACATTTGTAGTTGATGGATGTTAGGAAATGGAAACGAGGGTGGGATGTTGATTAGGTGGATTAGTAACAGGTGTTGGAAGTAGGGTGGTAATATGAGGCTCAACTAGGATAGGTGAACCGATTGTAGGAGAACTAGGCTCATTAGTGTGGAAAGTAGGAGCGCGCGTGTTAGGTTGAGGTGAAGTGGTAGGAGATGTAGGTGGCGGAATTGAGTGTCATGGAACCAAATGAAAACAGCAGTTTCATCAAAAGTGACATGACGTGAAATGATTATTTTATTGGTCTTGAGGTCCGAGCGGTATCCACGATGATTAGTCGCATGGCCCAAAAATATGGAATGGGTAGCGCGGGCTCCAAGTTTGTGATCGTAATCAAGTTGAGGGTAACAAAGACACCCAAAAACACGTAAAAGGCTATAATATGGTGTTGATCCCAGTTGAGCAAACGATCTTACAAAGAAGCTGACTTAAATGAATACAAACTGTTAAACACTACGCAGAATTTAATGTTTAACCTTAAGAAGAATAACGATGATTATCACTAAACACCTCGATATATTAATATACGAATACTCTGAATAGTATTAGGGTTTACAACCTTGAAGTGTATCGACTCTTAGATATAACCAATACGTATATATAACTCTAACCTAGGACCTCCTTTTATAGGCTAAGGAGTCCTTTACAATATACATTACGTATTCTATAAGATAAGTATACTTACCATACTTATCTAAATACAAATCGACCTACTAAAGACATTCTAGAATATTACAAGTTAAACCGACCTAACATACTAGCAGTGGACTATTACATTAGCAGTGGTATAATACTTCTACTAGCAGTGGTTCATCTTAAGCAGTGGATTTATTCCTTCTAGCCGTGGTATCTGATGTACTGGTAGTGGTTCCATACTTAGAATAGTTCCTTTCAGCAAAACCAAAAATCCAACAATCCTACCCTAAACTTGATATTCACAATCAAAATTATCAAGTTTCCTGTAAGTCCACAATACCTTATTTGGAGGATGTATCCAAACACCCAATGACCTCTTCATTCTCCTTATTAGATTCGAGACTCTTCATCAAATGCTTTTGATGCATCTGCGTTCTTTTCATTCTACCTTTAGGCTTACCTTTGATGGCTAGAGGAATTTCTAAATCGCAATCTTCTCAATTTTACTCGATAGTAGATGAATGATAGGATGAGTTGGTTTTGTACTGCTGCACCAAGCTTTACTTCCAACATCCGTCTAGCTCAGTCTTCATCAAAGGATAATCTCTGTCAACCAGCATGAAAATTTTCTCCTCTGAAGTCTTGATAGCATGTACTCTTGGATATGCATACAACATCCAATCTTCAAACATACAAGCTTCCCAACATTTATCTTCTGGATTAGGATCAAACATATTCTTCAATGCCGTCCACATAGATCTAGACATAGTTCCTGTTGGTCCAAGCTTTCCATACCTAAAAGATATTACCTCCCACAGCTTTTCCATATCACTTGTAGTAAAAAAGAATAGCATATCCCCAAAGAAAGATCTTGAATTTTCTTTCCATCTCCTCTAGTGAGCTCAATAATGTCTCTTTCATTCACTGAGACAATTCTCCAATCTATGATAGGGTGTATAGATCTTACAGGTGTAGGATTGATAGGCTCTTCAGGCACTTTATCACTCACCACTATATACTGATCCAGTCAATCACATATTCTTTTCTCTTTTGTCTATTTTTTATCATTTCAGCTTCTCTTTCAGAATTCATGGGGATGAAGTCAAACTTTCTTTTGCAAAGTTGTATAACTCCTCAACTTTCTCATAGGAGCAGTTCTTTAAATTCACAGTTTTCATCTCCATGTGTTTGATAAAATTCATCATCTGATTCCTTTTCTGTTGCTTGGTTGGTGGTTTGTTCTTCTTTGCTTGATAGTCTTTATACTCTCTGTCCTGTTTCATCTTCCTCATCATCTCAACCAGCATCTTAGACCTTGTATCTATATCTAACTTACCCCATTCATCTGTAGGCATCTCATTATGCATTCTCTCAGAAGCTTGAAAATAACTCATTCTTTGTTCCAATCTTCTATAGCTTTGGAGAAGCTTCTTCTTGCTCTTGCCTTTCATTCTCTTTAGCAAGTTACTTAGCATTTAAATCCATATATAACTTTCTAGTAACTTCATCATCATATGCTATCTGTTCCTCTCTCTCTCAAACTCCAAAGCGTGCTCTTCAATCTCTTTACCCTTTCCAATATCTGGTTGAGCAACAAGCGATTTACTGCGAGCTCACCAATCTTCAAACTTTTAGCAATAGGTTTAGGTTCGAGGATTGGTTTAGATTGTTTCATGTTAAGCAATTGAACATCAATCTCTTTCTCACCTCCTTGGGTTTTGGTGTTGGTGTTATTGTGGTGGTTATTGTTGTAGTAGTGGTTGCCTCTGCGGTGGAAATGTACGAGCTAGCGATGGCTAAAATAACTCTAGCGATGGTTACAAAGTGGGTTACGCAACACTAGCGATGGATGCAACAATCTTGGCGATGGTTGCTGCACCACTTCCTTATCCTTTTCTTCAACTGCGGTCTTTATAGAATCATCTATAACTCTTGCTTTGCCTTCCATGTCGACACAAAATATCCTTCACCATTGTCTCTACTATCTATATCCAAATCCAAATCCTCCCACAATTGGTACTCTTACTCCTCCCTGTTTGGATGCATCCTCCAAACTTTGATTTCCTGAGGAGCTTGCCTTCTTACCCATCTTTCTCCTGAATGCAGTGATCCTTGGCCTTCTTAGTATTTCCAAAACACTCACCCTGTGCTTCAATCTCCTAATCATACCAGCCTGAGAGGTTGTCAATTTGTGAAGACCATTGATCTTTGACTCCATATTAGTGCATCTATCCGTCAATTCAAGAATGAGTTTCATAGTATCCTCACCACTTCGACATGTGTTACCTGGTCCGAGAGGTGGATCATTGAAATGTCATCATGTACAAAATCATTACTAAGTAAATTCATGTTCTTGTTCCAAACTACCCTTATCACTTGAAAATGTTAATCGCTCAGAGAGGTGAATCATGAGATGTGTGTAACATGGCATCAAACCTAGCTTTGAACATCCATGTACCCCAAGTTAGCCAGTTGGTGAGGATTCCTCCACTGTGTTGAATTCAAAGAACTCTCCACATTAGGATTTTCCATTGGTTGGGTCTTACTTATGATTCCACTACCACCTTTCGACTTCTAAGCTGAGGCGATGGTGGAAGCCCTTCAATCATGTCACCTCCCACACCGTGATGACCTCGTGTCCTTCACCACTAGCACTTTGAGGAAGCTTAATGCCCTTCTTCCTCCCACGAGTGACCAAAATCCTTTCGTGTTAGGTAGTTGAGGTAAGGGTTCGGCGGTGGTTGTAGGTTGTGATGTGGTAGCGATGAGATCGGCGATGGGTTGGATAGGTTGATGAGTGTGTAAATACTCATCATTTTGGTCAATCTGAATCGCAAAACACTTAAAACGCTTCAAATGCATCAAAATACTAAAAATATCTCCAAATTGTATTTTATATGTTTGGATGCAAAATGTTTAAAATCGATGAAAAATGAGCTAAGTTTGCATAATTGGCGAGTTTGGTCCCCGACTTTCAAATCTTGTCAAAAATAGTCCCTGAGCACTTATTTTAAAGAAAAGTCACCAAAGGTCCTTTTGAAATCATAACTTGTCATAATTAGTCCTTTGGTGAAAAATGTCAAAAGTTTTGAGAATTTACAAGTTTAGTCCTTTGAGTTTCAAAATGACAAGTTTGGTCCTTGGAATATTGGAGATTGTCAAGTTTAGCCCTTGGATTATAATTTCGAATGTGCATTATTGGTCCTGGAAAATCGACATGGCGATTTGGTCCTTGGTTTTATGGAATTGCAAAGCGGTCCTTGTATTAATAAACCAACCATGACCTTGACCCTTTTTGACACCTTGACCCCGCCATATACCCACTTGACCCCTTGACCTGTGAACCCCTGTTTAATATATTACCCCGGTCAAAATAGTCAAATCCGCCAAATCAAGTCCTCCTTCTCCACCCACTGCGCAACACTCAACCCCTCACCTCCATTCACTCTCACTTTCCATGTCCCTCCACCTCCACCAAACAACAAAAAGCATTAAATGCTTCCCCCTTTGCACTCAAACCTTCCAGGTTGCAATATACCATTTTGGTGCCAAAATCCATCAACGGCCAATATCTATTCTAAGCATCCAGCGGCTCAAATAAGTGATGAAATCTTTGAGAGGACAAGTGGAAGACTTTTGGATGATAAATAGAAGGAAGAGAAGTCATAGTTAGTAGTAGTTTTAGTTCACATTTTCATATATATGGTTTTTAATATCAATGTTTTAGTTTAAGTTTAAAGTTGTAATCTCTGTTTCTAAGTACTAAAATTAAGTTATTTTATCATTGTAATCTACTTTCAAGTATCAATTCAAAGTTTTATTATAGTTTCAAGTTTTTATGTTAGCTGTTATAAAATCGACTTTCTTGCTCTTATACTCAATGCTCCAAGTAGCTTATTTTAACTCAAATAAGCTTATTTAAGCTATTGATAGCTTTTGGTAGCTTATAATTGATTTCAAGTAAATTTGATATCCGGTCAACGAAAGTCAACTGTGGGGAAATTTTGGTTAGCGATTATGGAAATGGAATTTGGTTGATGCAGTGTTGGATTTGGGTTGAGAATTGGTTTTATTCAATAGTTCTTTTGTATGTTTACAAGCCATTGTGGCTAGGACCTCATGTGAGTGCTAAATCCTCTTAAATCTGTACAAGCTTATCAAGATTGTTAGTGTAGTTTAATCTGCACTAAATCTAGTTTAATCTAGTTCATTCTTAGTTGATCTCTTGGTTATTTCATTTACATCACTGCTACCTTAGTTTAGTAGTTACTGTTTTAAGTTTAATTTTGCATAGATAGCTCAGACTTGGTTAAGTGCAGTCTAGTTGATTAGGATAGCTCAGTCAGTGTTAATCTTGCATTTTGAATCTAGAATAAGCAGTCCAGCAGATGAGATTTGTGTTTTAGAGTATTAAGTATTACATGTAGTGTTTAAACCAATGTTTGGAATTAATCATCATTTGTAGTTTTCAAGCTTCTCGGTGGTTAGAATCCTTAAGGCTAGTCTCATTTAGATATATTACATTGGATCGGTTCTTATTTTGCGACCATTTTCACTCTAAGTCAAAATTGCATGTGAACTGATCTTATGGCCAATTCTGTTTGAATCAATAGCCATAATCTAGCATTTAGGTTTAGAATTAGATAATATAGCTTGCATTAGGTTCATTTTGTTATAAAACATCAATTTCATCCAGTTTTAGCAGATTAAAACTCACAAAAGTCAAAGATCTCAAAACTGTCAAAAGTCAAAATAGTGAAAAACTCAGTTTTCACCCAACTTGGTTGATTTTTCATGAGTTCATTTCTGGTCAAAAGTAAGTGGGTTTTTGGTAGATTAAACTTCAACTGGTTGGGTGTTCAAAAGTGATTTTTGTGCAATTTTTGGTAATCATTTTAAGCTCTTTACAAGCTTGTCTTTTAGGCACTTGTTGCCACAATGCCTTTAATAGCGTGGTGTGTGACAGAACTTGTAGAGTTCTCACAAGCTCATAAGAGCTTGTGAGTAGTTGAATTTGGTTTACAAGCCCTTGCTAGGTCTAGTTTGGATTGCTTAAAGCGGCTTTAGGTTTCTTGCTTATCCAAGAGCTTATTTTTAGGCTACAAGTAGTAGCTAAAAACTGCATTTTGGTTCTTAAGTGCAATTCACATCAATACTTGTTTCTGCTCCCCGGAGGTTTAGAGTAGTTAGTTTAGGTTGCTTTCTAGTAGTTTTAGCATAATTTAGGTCCTGTGATCATTTGGTTCTCTGTGGTAGTCTCTAGCTTATTTTGAGTGCTTATTTATAAGCACTTTCCCTTCTTGCTTTAATATTCTCACCCATAAGCTATTGTTTTTATTTTTTTCATAGATTTAGAATATTATTTTAGACTTTTCCTGAATTTTCAGATTTTTCTAGTTCAGTTTGCTATTTTTCTTTATTTTAATCGGTTTTAGTACTTTTTAATTAGCTTTTAATACAATTAATTCGAAAAGTTTCAAAAAATAAGTTTTCAATTTTCATAGGTTAAGATAAATATAAAAGCAAAAAATAATTTTCAGATTTTTCCTAGTTTAATTTGTAATTTTAGCAATTTAATTAGTTTTAAGCAGTTTTTAATTCATAGAAAATAGAAAATAATCGAAAAATACAAAATTAGTTTTGAAAATTCTCTTTAGTTATTTTAGATTTTCTAAGTCATAATTTCATTTTTCTAGCTTTATTTCATATTTTCTTATATTTTAGGGTATTATTAAATAGGTAAAAATAGTTTTTAATTAATAATAATTAAATAAATAGTCATAAAATAATTTTCTTTTTCTAAAATTTTCTCTTATCATTAGGTTTGTAAAAATTTCATTTTATATTTTTAGGATTAATATTGTTTCATTGTCATATTTTCTTTTATGCGTTCGTAGTTTTAATTCAAATTTATAAAAGAAAATCAAGAAAACATCATTTTAAAAATAATGATAGCGTTAATTTAATATAATTTAGCTTTTTAATTTTCTTTAATTTGCATTTAAGCCCTGTAATTTATAAACTTTCTCTTTAGGTATAATTATTCATAATCACAAACCTTTTCCCATTCAAATTCACCGATCACTATATCGTTTGGTGATTGATCGCATGACTCGTTGGGACTTAACGACACAGGAAACACTATACTCCTCTAGATCTTCATTGCATTGCGTTCTCAAGTCATCGGCTTTTATTACGGTTGGCCATTCACAAGTGGTTAGCTTGTGTGATAAAACTTGACGGTTTGGACTCGATCATAGGTTGTGTAATTTCCTCTTCTACAAGTTTTGGCAAGTTAAGCATTTGAGGAAATAGTGGTGTAATAGTCCCTGAAAAATTCTGATTCTTCTTTTTCATATGAGCAAACACCTTAGGGACCATATGCAGCACATCATACTTTCTCCGATGAGGATGGGGTCTACTATTTTACTCTCTACTAGCAACCGAATAAATATGGGATACAAGTATGTTGGGAATTAGGTTCTTTGAGTTGATAAGACAAAATAGTATGAAAGATGAAGAATGAATGTGACAAAGAGAAAGCTACAAAGAATAAAGATCTGAGAAGATATTATTAGAATGATAGGCGATATCTTGTATATTACGTATTTTATTAATCCTTATCTCTTTGTAAACCCTAGCATTCTCTAGTATATAAAGAGATGCGGTCGTGAGGTTAAATAAGTGTCAAACAATGTAAACATCGACATAGGTGTGTGTGTGTCTAGGGCGTGAGTTTATGAGCGCTGAACTATAGTGTATGTCGACATGTAGTTGGTCGACCTCAAGGATCATGGATCCTGTTAGATTGTAACCGTCTTAGAGTTGATCGTCTAGGATTGGGTGTAGATGTGTTTTGTAGAACACATGATGATGACGAAGAAACCTTTAGCAATAACAATAATGTTTTGATTTATTCATTGTGCATTCTATTTATTGTTGTTATTGTTATTCCTAGATGAGCTTAAACGATTCTCAACAAGTGGTATCGAGAGGGTGGCTCTTAATATCTAGGATTTCGCAAGGTTTCTTAATGAGGAAGAAAAATTCGCACCGGTTAAATTTTCGTAATGCTTCGGTCGGTTTGAAGCAGGTATAACTTTTAAGTGAACCGTTGGATCGGGCTAAAATTTTGGTGAAGCTTCTCTATATTCACATCTAACTTTCCACGGAGGGTTTGTTGATCTGAAGTCTCGATCAAAAGATATCGTGCTGGCAAACCGAGACACAATCATGTAAGTTGAATTTTCAAGTTCTTAGGACGATACTATCTATTGATTGCAATTAGGGTTTTCACAAACCTTAATAGATACATGTATAGTGAATGATTTGAATGTTAAGGTTTGTAACAAACACTAGATCTTTGTTCGTTTGTGAATGTTGGAGTTGGGTTCGTTCGAGTATTCTCGTGATGCTCGTTCAATGCTTACACTTGCTGGAACTCGTGCTCAACACAAATCTTTAAGCGTACTCTTTGGAACTTATGCTTAAAGTCGCTATTGTTGTGTTTTGATCAACCTACTGGAATCTCCTGATAGGTTAACGAAACCACTGATAGCTATGCTCATCCACTGATGGTATGTGCATAACCACGGATAGTACTTTGATTTCCACTGATGGTATGTGTCTAACCACGGATAGTACTTTGATTTCCACTGATGCACTTTGGTAACCACGGATAGTTTTCTCAAAACCACTGCTACCTTTACATCGTTTCCACTTCTACTTAACTTGCTACCTCTGCTGCGTCCTACTCAACTGCTCACTTGGCTTCCACTGATTAACATTGATTTGTGACAGTTGGTGTATGTTATTCAAGCAGGTTGTACTAAAATTTATGGGTTGTCGTGGCTTTTCACTTCATGTTGTCTATTGCATGGATTGAAAGATGATTATTGGTTTTATGGCACGAATTACAAACAGTAAGGGGAAGTCATGCAGATTATTTGTATTGTTTGATATTGGGTGTCATATGGCAGGTTATGGTTTTTGACTGTGATTACACACACATGGGATTTGGATCACACACACAAGAGGATTTTGGTTTTGTTCTTAACGGGTTTATGGCTCATTCTTATTGTCATAGTTGATTACGAAGAAAGGCGTTTATCATCTACTTGACGATGAAGTGGAATTATTTGAGTTTGTGTTTTATCATACCTTTTGGTAGGAGGTAACTTGTTTATGCGTTCATGTGACAATGAATTGGCAAAACACTTGAAGGAGTTACGTTATTGTGCTCGATGATTATTGTCAAGAGATTGCGGTCTCCCTATACACCATGATTGGGTATCGTTCGATGTCGTCTTTAGTGCAAGATATAAGACACGTGTTTGGGTTGTTTTACTTGACATCAAGTTGATTATACTTGGTTTTCTTCACAAGTAATCATTACATGGAGCCTCTGATTGGAAGAATCAAGAAAATGGTTAATATATGGGTTTGGGGGAAGCTTAATGTTAAAATGTTTAACCATTTGCATGCATCATTCGAGGTGAAGGTTTTACAACTACTAGTTGTTATTACTATCACGATTTTGATTTCTATTGTTTCAAGTTCATTTAAAGATGCGGAAAACTTAATGGTGGGTAATTTGAAACATTGGAAGGATGGATTGGATGTATGATATTGATTCGTAGTTGTGAAGATCAAGGTTGCTCATTTATGATCCCTAATTGAAGATGACAAAAAGGGGAAGAATATTTACATGGAAGCTGCAACTTGAAGATTCTTGGTGATTGCATGGTTAAGGGGAAGTTCATTTATCTTTCATTCATATTAGCTTCAGGGGAAGTTCATGCTTATGTGGTTTTGTCATTATCAACTAGGGGAAGATTGTTGGGAATTAGGTTCTTTGAGTTGATAAGACAAAATAGTATGAAAGATGAAGGGCTGAATGTGACAAAGAGAGAAAGCTACAAAGAATAAAGATACAGAAGATATTATTAGAATGATAGACGATATCTTGTATATTCTGTATTTTATTAATCCTTATCTCTTTGTAAACCCTAGCATTCTCTAGTATATAAAGAGATGCAGGGTACGTAGGTTAAATAAGTGTCAAACAATGTAAACATCTGACATAGGTGTGTGTGTGTCTAGGGCGTGAGTTTATGAACGCCTAGACTATAGTGTATGTCGACATGTAGTTGGTCAGCCTCAAGGATCATGGATCCCTGTTAGATTGTAACCGTCTTAGAGTTGATCGTCTAGGATTGGGGCTGTAGATGTGTTTTGTAGAACACATGATGATGACGAAGAAACCTTTAGCAATAACAATAATGTTTTGATTTATTCATTGTGCATTCTATTTATTGTTGTTATTGTTATTCCTAGATGAGCTTAAACGATTCTCAACAAAGTAGTATTTACGTTGTTCCTTAACATTCTTACAGAAACCCTCAAAAATCATCTTGACCAATTAAAAACTCTTTGTTGAGAAAGACAAATGAGAGCAGTGGCAATCTTAGAGGAAACTTATCAAAACCATTGTCTTCTTGCTTAGACACATGAGAATGGTATGGATTAAGAACTTCCATTGGGAGGAAACATACCAATCTGAAACTTAAGACGATCCCCTTTTCTCTCATACCCCATTTGCTCCAAACCAGCAAAAATCTCCTCATTCGACATATTATCTACACCTTTAGCATCCTGAAACTTTAACACACTTCTAATCACTTCCTCTGTGACCAGAACCTCTTTCTCATCAACAAATGTCCTAATAACTTCTACTTCATCCCTCTCTTAAAGCTCAGCCGTCCACCAAAACAGAGGAATGTAGGATTTAAGAATGATTAGTTCAACAGTCAATGCATAGCGAATAGGGCTATGTTAGATGAATTCAATCATGTCATGGAAGCCTTCAGAATGGTCATTCTTAACCAGGTAGGCAACCAAGTTGTGGGTAGTGGAAAATTCAGTCGCCATTGGAATATTGATACGCTTACACAGCTCGTTCGGGGTCAAAGGAACTTCCTTTTCGTCGAGAAAGTTTTTCAACACCCTAGGCAGTGAACCTAATCGTTGTAGTGTAGCATTAGGGTAAGCCACGGGAATTGATATCATTCTCTAG
Organism: Chrysanthemum lavandulifolium; assembly: GCA_022545495.1. Taxonomy (NCBI): domain Eukaryota; kingdom Viridiplantae; phylum Streptophyta; class Magnoliopsida; order Asterales; family Asteraceae; genus Chrysanthemum; species Chrysanthemum lavandulifolium. Next base: position 203,165,870 of record CM040238.1, read on the forward strand.
GGGAATAGGAATGCTAGTGAGAAGTTACTACGCTAAGGTTGGGGTTGAGGAAGATAATTTTTTATCTTTTTATGTTTTTTAGGAAATTGAAAGGTACGAATCTCGGGGTTTGGATTTGGGGGTTGGTATTTCTATCGATTACTTCTACTTAGCTAATTATCTAATTAACTAAGGTGAGTCTATGTCTATTGTTGTGTGCTCGTATGATGATTAAAAATGTATTTGCTTAGGCTTTATTACTCCCTAGTTATCTCCTATTGATGGTTGAAATGTCACGTCCTTATTCTTAATCCCTTTGTGTGTCTAAGGTCGTAGGGTATGCGTTTATCCCTAACTCTTTGAAGCTACCAAAGGTTAATGACTACAAAATCTCTAGGATTTGTAAACTTTAACTCTAAGGTATTCTTTGGATGTATAGCCTACAATTACTCTAGGTGATTATAAACTAAGGTTCAACATAGATTAATCAAGCATTAACAACACAACGAATGACCTATCGCAATACTAGGTCAATCACAATTAAGATAAGAGACAACCAATCAATATTCAATAACTAAGTTTCATATTACCTAAGCAAACACACAAGTAAATTAGCCGGACATGGGGAATACGCAATCAATTGAAGAACACTTATCTTGATGTAAGATAGGGTATGGAACCCTAAAATACTGTACAAGACAGCCTTGGTTCGGTTTAGGTTTTTACTCCACAAAACTATACACTGAAAACTGAAAAATTCGGATTCTATATATAAGGTTACAACTGCAACGACGTCACCCTTTAATTTGTGACGCCGTCGGGTCGCCGTTATTAGGGTTTCGTCTTGGCCACGTTACCATTGTGACGGCGTCACCTTATGTCCGTGACGCCGTCGCCTTGAGTCTCTGACGCCGTCTGGATCAAATCTAGGCCGTCTGAGCTGCGATGCCCTACTCTTTTAAAACCTGATGCCGTCACTTGAAAATAAGCAATTTGGCTACTGTATCGTCACAAAACTTGTTTCGACGGCGTCGTAAGTATAACCTGACGCCTTCCCTTCAATTCAAGCACTTGAGTGTCTCGATTCTTGACTTTGGCCATTTTCTTCAGATATTCGCGCTTTTCGTCCGAATAAGTGTCATTCCAACAATTTGCCTTCAAGAGACCTAAAAGTGAAAATAAAATATATTAAGTAATAACGGATGCAAAAGTGATCAAATAAGGGCTTAAACGACCCCTAAAAAGGTACATTTTAAAACCTTATCAAATATCCCTACACTTGGTATTTGCTTGTCCTCAAGCAAATGTGCTTTTAGCCAATTAATTTATAAGTTAGGGTCAAGAAGCATTGGTTTAGAACGATTCACAACACATATAAGCCCAAAAAGTCATAACAAGCACGGAAATTACATACTAGCACCTCACATGGGGTGTTTGGATACTCACATCTCTCGGTGTATATGAAATATAACAAGTTGGAAATGGAAGATAAACACTCATTAACCGGTCCTAGTACATAGATTACCATAGGCTTGAGACTAGATCAAACCTCCATCGCTTTGGCGTAAGCACCTAGGAAAGACTATCCAAGAGGTCTTTTAAAGGGTTGTAACGTTAGGCTTACGATAGGGAAACAAAGGGTTTGGTGGGATAGGCGATTTAGTGGTGGCAAGTCAAAAATCTTTATGTTACAAGCATGCGAAGAATGCCGTTGCTAAGCCAAGACTCGACACTCTAAACTCTAGATAACTGAAATAAACAAATATAAATTTAAAGATACATGTAGGATGGTAGCCCTTTTTATTATTTTTTTTTTATTTTTTTTATTTTTTATTTTTTTAATACCCTATTTTTTTCTTTTCTCTTTTTTTCTATTTTTTTTCGATTTTTATTTATTTTTTATTTATTTATTTTTTATTTTTTTCCATACACTTTTACTCTACTATCCTCTACGATAACATCAAAATGATCGGGATTTATAGGCACATCCCTACACTTGAGTTTTTATTACTCTAACACTACTTTGACCCGAATTGAAAAGATCAAAACACTTGGAGTACATTATTACGCAAATAAAGGGAATTTGAATTTAACGTTTCCTTCCCGTCATTTCATAAAGTTTAACTTTTCTCATGAGTCCCAATCGTCCCAAAACTGTGTACAAAGGATATGACTCGACTTAGCAACTTATGCAAACAACAAGATAATTGAACTAAGGGTTAGTGTGATAAAAATAATGCACTAAAAGTGAGTGCATACAAGGTAGGCTAAGGCGATTTGGGTGTACATTTGGGGGTGGATTGTAAATAATGCTCTTTATTGATATTCTGGAAAACCGAAACATCACGAGAACCGCGCAAAGGATAGGCTCTGAGGGGTTAACTAGGGGTATCGTGTACTAAAGATGAGTACAACGCAAGGGTGTGGGGGAATTACTCAACCGATGTGGAAGAAGTAATTATATTACGGGTATCAAACAAGGGTTATCCTAATGCCTCTTATCATTTAGTTATTCCTAACTACACAAGTGTAGTCTTACTAGCGATCTCGAATGCATCACAAAACAAGTTCTAGAATCTATTATACTACCGGTTCACACTCTAAGCATCAAAGATGAATGCTTTAATTCCTACTAATCTAAGGCGATCCTCACATTTTGGGTGAAATTTAAGTGGTTAAGGGTTTTGTGCTAGTCATATAATTTCCTATCCATGAGGCGCTTTATTAAGACTAATGGCCCACTCCTATATGTCATGAAAAATTTTAAATTTGGTGCCAAAATTACCCTAACCGATATTTCTCATGGTTTATTACACAACTGAAATTGGACAAAGCAAATAGTCAAGGATAAGCATAGTTTCAAAGTTCCCGTTTTATTTTCCCTCCCTACACTTAAACTGAACATTGTCCCCAATGTTCCCCGAAAGTATCAAAGTTATGATAATGGAAGGTAATTATAAACGAAAGAAACTAATACTCCCCTGATTAGCTCGGTAGGATCCGTGTAAAGCGGTGGTTACATCATTCTTCAAGAAGAACGTTTGCGTTAAAAGCTCCTTCTCATCTTATGTATCTTCTTCTTGGTAAATTAAACCTACACACTTTGAAGAAAACAAACGAAACCTTCGCGTAAAATCGGCGGTAACAATATATATAAGACTCTACTAAACTAGGATATAATGCTTGTGTAATGGATGTTTACTGATTTTACGGAAAATTAAGACCGGAAAATTTCAAAAATTTGTAAGTAGCTCGAAAACGAGAAAATTCATAAGTCGTTTCGCTCCTCCCGACGATCGTCAGTTATCCCGACAAACCGGTGCGATTTTCGAAACAATTCGAAAATTTACATCTTTAGAATCGGAAAATTTCACGCAAAACATCCATTATGACTCGATACAAGCATTTGACTCGAACAAACACACATGTATATCTTTTAATTAATCGTAATTCTCATGTTCACGTTTCTTTTGAAAACGTGTGTAATCCTCCTACACTTATCCCTTATGTAAAATACCTTTATATGTAATTAAGATGAGGTTAAAGACAAAATAAAGCATTTTACAAATTTAAACATGAGAATAAACAATAAATAAAAGATACACGACACACAAACAATGTAGGATATTAGTTTTCACATACACATCAAACCATAACAACAAGGTGGCGATAAGTGGAATTCTAGAGAGAAAGTTAGAGGTTTAGGGAACTTAGTGAGAGAAAGTGAAAGATATTATTATGAGCTCCAACTCTACCTTGGAAGGTAGAGAGTATTTATAGTCTTACATAAATCGCCACACATCGGGTCGTGGATCGTGCATACAGCTGGTAAAGACCCGTCCGTCCTCCACGGTGTTACTTAACTAAATACTACTTAACTTAAAAGAACTACGACTACGAGCTTTCTAACGATTACATATACTTGAGGTGACCGACTCTTTAATACCGGAATTTCTAATTCCTAACAATCTCCCTAAGGAGGTCACCTCAATCATGTACCAAAATTACATTGAATACAACCGGATAATACATTAACAATTGATCTTGCATTCTTGATGTAGTCCTTTGCTCCTAAGCTCGTAGTCATTGATTCTTCACATTGCATGTTTGGTTACTCCAAGTGGAGGTCTTTACCGATCCACGTGATAATAAGTTTGAGCCATCTTTGAGATCATCACTATCAACAATCTCGACACATCCTTTGTGGTGTTGGTATTATGTGATGTTGTGACTTTAGGACCGACATGCTCACATTCGGATCATGATATCTTCTCATCGAGTAGCGGAAGCATTTGTTGAATCATGATATTGGCGCAGCAGAAGCGTAAGCATGGAGTGAAAATATCGAGTCATTGATGCACTAATCATGATTTCTTTGAGATGAATGTGTTAAGTGAGCATGCGGCTATGGATTGACCGCTTCATTCGATCACCGCAAACGCCGGGTGTACCGCATACAACAAGCTAGCAATAAATCGCACGAAAGTGTCTTTGATCACTTTCGTTGAATTGAGGTACACGCCCACGGTTCCCCGCTGATCAAGACATGTACCGCCTGTGATCGTATAATTCAAGAATTTCCTTGACAGGTTTCGCAATGCTCTAGTCGTTCTCAAACCGAACATCTCAAAGAAGACAACACGGAGTGAGTGAACCAAATAATTTTAAGTCCACCGATTGATGAAAAGAGATTTGAAAACAATCGTATTGCTCAATAGAAATTGTTTTGCAATACAACGAAGGTTTTATTGAAAATCAATTATCAATCATAAAACACCTTTTGGTTTGAAAATGAGTACACGGTCGATGTGCTAAAGAAAGAGTTGTTAAGCACAAAGACCGGTTTTTCAAAGGTATCCGTCAATCCATAACTCGAACCGTGATTGATTCAAGAGATTGAATCGCCCCATTGTTTCTGCTCATTGTCACATGGTTGATCTATATAATAGATCTCACATGCCACCTACCAGAGCTTGTTTGATGTTGGCTCCGTAAGGCTTTCCATCTTCATTGTGAATATGTATACACATCACTCGGATGTTCCGCAATACCACAAGGATAATGCGAGGACTCAAGATATAATCTCTTTCCACATTGTGTGAAACAGAGAGTCTTCATTGAAAGTGTCCTAATGAGATTTATTGATGATCTCGTGGCTCTAGACTCAATTTGTGCATATTTGGATCCCGTGTCGAGACTAGGGAGAGGGTCTCCTTCTTCAATATCAACAATCTCTAAGAGAAAGTCGATAGATAATGTCGGTTCCCGTGAGAATGAAACAAGCCCTTTAAGAGGAACTTGAGTGGTTTGGAAAGTTGAAGTGCAAGCGCCACCGGGTCCATGACGCCTTGTCTTCAATACCGATGTTACCATCAAGAGCATATGAAGTGAACCCGGTTTCGCCCTAAGGTTGAATAAATGGAGGGCTATTTGTTTTCACCCTTTCCTCATTCAATTCTTTTTAATTCTTCAACCCTTCAAGCTTACCGAGACTTCATAGCTAGAACCTTGTTGGGTTTATTCCAAGACTAGCTCGCCTTAGTCCGCACTCTTCCCATATCTCATTTTTCTCCTTTTATCATCATACCTAAGGACTTCTACACTAACTAGTGGATTGTCCTCGGTAGATCCCTCCGGCTCGCGGATCATGGGAACACATACCTAACCTTATCATCCTTATATCACCGCACATAAAGTAAAGTTGGTCGGTCAATTTGGTATTGTTCATCCGCCATTGGATCCAATTGAAAACCATTTGAAAATCAATTCGATACTTGTGATATATTATCAAAGCATTTTGTACCGAATTGTTTTTGATATTTTAGAACGAGAACTCCCTCAACATGTGCATCAAGTATTTGAAAATGTTTTGCACACGGAGGCAAGAGAAAGAATTAACTTCTTTGATTACCATTTTCTAAAGATATCAACATCACTTCCCATATCAAATCAAGTAGATATCGCATTTCCGGAAGGATGAGGTTTCCATAATTTGCTCCCCTCAATATGTGCCTCGAGGTTTGAAAAGAGTTTTGCACATACTAGAGGAACCCGCACATTGGGATGAATGATCACGTTACAAATCAAAGGTTTAAGATAGATGCTCCCCTCAACATGTGCATTGAAAATTTGAAATCGTTTGTCACATGTGGGAAGGACAAGATGTACATCCTTATAAAACCATTTACCGAATTATCGCTTTAAATCCAATTTAAATCACACATTCTCCCCGATCACAATTATCAAATCATTTGAGATTTGTGATCTCTTATTGATTTAAATTGATTTTGAAAGCTTTTAAGGGAATTGTGACTTGATTATGAAAGCGTTTTAACCGATAAGGATCGGATTTTAAGACTTTAAACTCCATTGATAAAACATGCATGTATATCTTTTGAAAACAATTTAATGCCAAATAACTTTTTAATTTAATTGAAATCATTCTCCCTCAATCAATGACATAGGTTGTTGATTGAGAGATAGAGATTTTGACAAATAAGTCCCGATGATTATCAAAAATAGAGACCGAGTTATTTTTCAAAGCATTTAGTTTTCAAGAGATAAATGTTTATAGAATCGAGCATGGAATTTGAAAACATGGTGAAACATGGCTCGTTCTTTTTTTAAAACCGGTTATTGCTCGAAAATGACAATAAACCATTTCTCTTTCTCCCAAAATTTTTTTTTTTTTTTTTTTTTTTTTTTTTTTTTAAGAATTCGAACAACATCTAAAGTCCCGTGTCATTCTTTGAATGACAGCACAAAGACCGTAGATATTATCGAACCGAGAAAAAAAACATGACAAAATGACAATATTTTTTGAAGATTTTTCGAATTTTTCAAATTTTTATGGATTTTGAAAGTTTTATAATTTTGTATTTTGTTTTTCAAATAAATATATATACAAGAGATAGATGAAGATAGACCTTTACTCCTCGTCTTCCTCCTGAAGACGTTTGAGAGTTTCGTTGAAGGCTTTTCAAACCAAGTCGTGGAAGAATAAACTCAAAACGCTCTCTTGGAAGAGCTTTGGTGAAGATGTCTCGCTAACCGATATTCGCACCTCACAAAATATAGTTCCACCACACCTTTTTCCACTTGTTCCCGATGAAATGATGTCGAATGTCGATATGCTTTGCTCTTGAGTGTTGAACGTTGTTGCATGAGAGAGCAATAGCACTTTTATTATCACAAGATGTAGGATTTTGTTGAATACAAAGCCATAGTCGATAATTGAGATCTCATCCATAAGATTTGAGCACAACAAGATGACATGGCTATGTATTCACCTCTAGAGAGGAAATAGAAGTACTCATTTGCTTTTTGAAGACCACTCACAAGCTTATCACCCAAAACCGAGCACCTCCCGACGTATTTCGACGAGTATCTTGACACCGCATGATCTCGTGATCCGCATATGTCGTTAGTGACATACCGGTGTCTTTTGGGTACCAAAGTCCCATATTGATGGTTCCTTGAGATACCGAAGACCCGCTTAACCGCTTCAAGGTGCTTTTAGTAGGCTTAGCTCGGTATCTAGCACACATGCAAACAATGAACAAGATGTCTCGTCTACTAGCCGTGAGGTACATCGTGATCCAATCATACTACGATATTTTGTTTGGTCAATCATGATCCCGAGAGGTCCTCATCTAGTTTGGTTCGGTCAATCATGGGGTGTCAACAGGTCACTTGAATCAAATCCAAATTTCTTTAAAATCTCTCATTGCATATTTAGATTGATTTATGAAAATGCCTCCGGACTTTGTGAAATTTGTAATCCCAAGAAAATGACATTTGTCCCATCATTGACATTTGAAACTTTGAACTCATTTCATTTGAAAACGATCACATTCCATTGGGTCCGCCGAGGCAAAAATAATATCATCAACATAAATTTGAACATGAATTAAATGTTTGCTCGACTTCGGTGAACAATGTAGGATCAATCGCCCTTTGATGAATCCGGTTGATAGAAGAAACTTTGACAAAGGTATCATACCATGCCCTTGAGCTTGCTTTAAACCGTAAAGAGCCTTCTTCAAACGATAAACGTGAGTAGGATGCTCTTGATTCACAAATCCTTCAGTTGGTCGACGAGACGACTTCTTTAAGATCTCCGCTCGTAAATGCCGCCTTTACATCCATCCGATATACTACCATGTTCTTACTAGCAAGATTAGCCGAAAGATTCGATTGCCTCGATTCGAGCAACTGGAGCAAAAGATTCTTCAAAGTCTATACCTCCTCTTGACGATATCCTTTAGCAACTAATCGAGCCTTGTTCTTCAACACATCACCATGCTCATCAAGTTTTACTTTGAAGATCCATTTGAGAGCTATAATCATAGCACGCCTGAGCAGTACTAACTCCCATACATCAAGACGATCAAACTCATGAATTTCATCTTGCATGGCATTGAACCACCTATCTTCATTCATGGCGCTTTAACATCTTTTGGTTCGATCTTAGATAGTACGGAGTTGAAGAAGCACCATAAGGCATCGGTTGCATGAGTTGTTTCCGGGTTGATACAGACGAGAGGATTTCCAATGATGTTGTCTAAGGGGTGATCGTGAGTCCATTTTCCGAGGTGTTCATGTGGCGCTTGTTGAGGAACCGAGGTAGTCGAGTCGATGTCTCCTCAAGAAGATGGTTCGATGATGATTCGTGAGTAGCAAATATGTTTTCAAATGGAGCATCTTCGTGAGTCGCAAAGGGATTAACTTCATCATTGATGCCGTAAACATTTCCATGATGTACATTTGAAGAATGATGATTTGTTGATGAGATCAAGGATCGCAGCAGTGCTTCTTGACTTAAAGATATTGAGACCGAGGGATTGACTTCATTCATCGGAATATGAGCATCCTCTGTTGTAGGGATCAAGACCTCATTAGTAATTGAATCATACAGCTCATCAAACATAGGATCAAACAATTTCTTTACATCATCTTCGATGGAGGTACATATGGAGTTTCTTGAGAGGAGTTTGGAACAAGGGATGAACCAATGGGACTGCTTTTGAAGTGCGGGTCCCGAGTGGAGTGTCCAGAGCCATTTGACCGGTCACCATCAAACGTAACGTGAATTGTTTCCATGATATTTCGGGTTCTTTTGTTGTAGATTCGGTATCCCTTTTGTTTGATGCATATCCTACAAATACTCCAATGTCGCTTTGGCCCTAAGTTTGCCTAAGTCTTGACCTCATTAGTTGGATAGCACAATGCACCAAACACACGAAGGAAAGATAGATTAGGTTTTCTGTTGTGGACAAGTTCATATGGAGTTTTTCCATGAACAAGGTGAATCGTGGAACGATTTTGTGTGTAGCATGCAAGCAATTGCTTCACCCGTAGAAACATTGGAACCTTTGAGTAGATCAAGATTGTTCTAGCGGCTTCAACAAGAGTACGATTTCGCCTTTCAACTACACCGCTCGCTGAGGGGTTCGTGGAACACTTCTTTGATGGTCGATTCCAACGCTTTCATAGAATTCACTAAGTTGTTTGTTGACAAACCCGCCCATTGTCTGCTCGATAATTCGACGCTTTGTTTAGTCGAACTCGCAATGCTTGATGAGTTTGATGATGATATCGAGTTTCATCCTTTGTCCTTAAGAACTTGACCTGTGTGAATCTAGAGTAATCATCAACCACAACTAACACATATTTCTTCCCAAAGATATTCTCGCACCTCATAGGTCCACATAAATCCATATGAATCATATGAAGAACTTCGTGATGAGTTAGTAGGTTTGGGTTTATGGGCATACTTCTTGCTTTTTCCCAATTGACATGTCGAACAAAGATGATCCTTTTCATACTTTAGTCTAGGTAAACCTACAACTAAGTCCTTTCGAAAGATCGTTGATGGTGCCAAGTTCAAGTGATTGAGACGACGATGCCATAACCATGACTTTGTTTTTGAAGCCTTTGATAACAAGCGATTGGAGAGGCCCTCATCATGTCATCGATAGAGATGGTGTAAAGATTTGAGCCACGAGTTCCTTTTAACAGCTCCTTACCATTAAGATCTCTAACAAAGGTGTATGTTTTCAAAGGCTACTTCTAGATCGTAATCACGAATTGACCAACAGAGAATGATTATGACCTAAACCTTCCACATAATACACTCTAGAGATGACACTATCACCAACAACATAATCTCCATAACCCATAATAGCACCGAAATGATCATTACCAAATCTAATAGCCCCGATGAATTTGCTCACGGTTCATGAGCCATGACCGTCTCCAAATATATGCTTGGAACAAATGAGTCCAGTACCACGTAACGATTTGAACGATCCGCAGCTTGAACACGCATAAGAATGGATAATCGATAATTGGGATCCCCATGCAAGAATGGGTTCCATTTGGTTAGTTACAATGGTTGGAACACCCACATCGTAAATAGAAGCATTCATATCGTAAAGTGAGGCAATGGAATCATTGTGAATAGATGCAAGATTAGTGTCTCAGATAGCCTGCTCACAGCAGTGATCACTTCTTAAAGGAATAGTTCTACCAAGAGGCATCCATTTTCTAGTGGGCATTATCTCGATTAGTCTTATGACCAATGTATCCAATAGAAGCCTATTTTATCGAATGTTCTTCCCGGGTTTCCACCGCTTTTCTAACTTTCTTTCGCTTTTGCCTTTTAGCCTTCTTAGCATGAATTTTAGCATTAACAATAAGAACCGGACAATTAACATCATTAGCGTAACATTAACACCACATTCATGATTAGAAACAGAATTCAAGCGCACATCGCACAAGGTTTGCAAATAGTATCGAATTCAATTAATTACAAGACGCCTATGGCTAATACTAGAATCAACACGATTCGCTTTATTCGATTCAAACTTAAAGTTCCTAGATTGTTCTTCACTCTTTTCCAAAGGCACATTCTTAGCTTGCGAGGTCCTATCATTCCTTGTATTGTCTTGAGACTTTGACCGCTCCCTTTAATGTCACCGACACTCTCTGTAGAGGAATGGGAACATTAGTTTGTTTTACTACTCTTTGCACCACCGCTTAGATGTGCCGATCCGAACTACATGCAGTGCACTAAGTTTCACTTTCTTAAAACTAGAGGTACCGAGATTAGTACTCCTAGAAGGCACATTTGAGTTCTCTTTCTTAGCATTGATGATCTAGAATCGAACTACTCAAGGGTACACTACGGTTCACATTCAAAACATTGGGAATCGAGTGCATATCATATTTGGCATTAGGCATCAAGCATGGAATCAAAGGGTTAACTCTCTCACCTAATGTCTTTGGGCATATTGTGATCAAACATTCTAAGATTTCTTGAGATCGTTTGGCATATAAGCATGCATGTCCAATTGCATTATCATGAGGTTTCTCTAGCTTATCCTCTTCAACAATCTCACGCAGCATTCTAAGCAATCCTTAAGAGATGAAAATATGTTTGAATAGCTAGTTTGTTGTTTCTTAGATGAGGAGGGACATATGTCACGCATAAAGCATATTTATTACAAGAGTGAACCTTTGATACACCATTCTCCCCATTGGTCATTGGCATTTTCCTTTTACCGACTCTTCGATTCTCAATTTCCTTTTGCAATGAAGCTATTTGTTCGTTGTTTTTGTTACGAGTGACTTTAATTGATTCAAATAACTCATTGAAATGACGTTTAACCTTTTCATTTTCTTCTAGAAAACTTTCGCTTTCCTTTGTAAAGCATTTACTAGGTTTTGAAGATGAAACGCTTGAGAATTCGAGAATCTAAAGGAGGAGGCATTTGGGAGCCCGTCATATTGTTTGTTTGACCCTTTAATTGAGAGATTTGGGCTTTCAACTTTCTCGATCGTGTTGCACCGAGCTTGAATCGCTCATCACGCTTGTTAATTTGAAAACCGCATCAAACTCGAGCATCCAAGATGTCTTGACATTTGAAGTTTTGACATTTTCTTTAAGATGTTGATATTTTAGTTGTAAATTAAAATGCTCAACTTCTAGTTTAGAAAAATGTTTAACGAAATTGTCGTGATCATCCAGCTCAATTTTCTCGCTTAGTTTAGAATTAGTTTTTCAAGCTCAATGACACGATCATGGGAGACTTTCAGGCCACAGATAGTTCATGAAATTTGGAAGCATTAATAGAGCAATTTGAAGCAAAGAAAACACATCTTGAGCAACACATTCAAGAATAAGATTCTCATTTAATGTATGCAAGTTCTTTCTCTCAATCTCATTATATTTCAAAGGCACGCCATAGTCACTAACTTCAACAACCATTGCATCAAATTCCTTTTCCATTCCCTTAATATCGCTTTCTATCCCTTTTAAGACTCTCAAAGTGATCTTTTAGAAGTTTAAAGAAGGGCATGACCTCGCTTAAATAACATTCTTTCATTTGTTCAAAACCCTTTCTCCTTCGCTTATACCAAGGGTGTGATCCTTTTCTTGCAAGTTTTCTCAAAATCAACAAATAGTTGAAATATAACGATTGGCTAATTAATGTCTTGCTTTTAGTGGCAATTGTTCTAGGTACAAGATGCATTGGTGTATTAGGAGGATACACAATGCTTCTAGGCATTTTCCAAAGGGAGGGTTTGTTTCAACAATATTTTCCGCTTCGCTTATCTAAATCCTTTTTCCGTAAGACTTGTTCGGGAGTCAACAATGTCTCGAGGCTTAAACTTGTTCAAGGAAATCCAGCTTTTCCTTCTTGTAATCATGAGGAGTGATAATTATGTTTTTCTCTTTGCATTTGGGATCATTTTGTTTCTTATTCATCTTTTCCTAGTGATTTCATTTGATTTCTTATCTTCCTCAAGCACTCAACGCAACTAGGTTTCGCCTAGGCTTAAGGATTTCATTACCATCATAAAGCACCTTATGAGCATTTCTAGCCTTTTAATTACCTCTGGATTTGGTTCCTCAACAAGGGAATGCTATGCTTATCGCTTAAGACTCGATGTTTGGTGACCATGTGAGCAATCGAATGGTGTTTCCTTGTATGTACAACTTGTTTTCAAGTTTGTTTTTCAAAGTTTTCGATTAGAAAATCTCTCAAGAGTTTTGATTCCTTTGCATTAAATTCTTGCTTAAGCATTTTCACATTTTCTTGAAGTTCTTGTTTTGCTTAGTGTTTTAGAAAGTTTTTCTTGCAAGGAATGTAATTCTTGTTTCAATACTTCTTCTCTAAACTTACTTTTTCTAATTATCGTACTCACTTGGTCATCCATTTCCGCTCACGAGTGGTCAACTCAAATTTTGCACGTTGTTCATAAATAGCAACACGCCCTTATAGGCATTTAGTTCGAAATTACGGAATCATCGTGAGCACATGCGTGTATTCATCAAAGACATAGTCATTGTTGATCGCAGAAGATGCATCACTTGGTACAACTTCACTTTCACTTTGTTTCACGTATTGATCGTATGGGACAATATTGTTATTACCCATATTTTCAACATTTGATTCAATAGTTTCAGCTTGATTGTACTTTGTCATGCATCTGCTGCACATCGGCATCATCGTATAGTTTTAATACCTCCGAGATGAGTTTGTCCTTGGATGGGCCACTTGTGGTGAAGAAGAGATCTTGGGAGAAACCATTGGAGAAATGCTAGCCATAAAATTGTGTGTGCAGAGGGTCCATCATCTACATCGTAGTCGTATGCATCACGTCACGACTTGAAAGGCATTCGATGATTGTGACCTATCTCCTAATAGGTCGCTCATCCACATCTCGCATCATAGGTCTTGGCATTGCCCTCAAGAAGAAACAAGAATTCCTCTTCATCCAAAGCAAGACCATTGTCCCGAGCTTGTGCCAAAGATCTTATCTCTCAAGTAATCAAGATTCTCGGGACGCTTTGGAGATGTGCGCCTTGCAATGTGTCCTTCACCACCACGCTTATAACATTTGATTGGCTTAGCTTGACCTTGGTTACCATTTCTTCCTCGATTCGTTGCCAACATAACCTCTCCCACCCACCTCTTCCCCGATCATACTGCCTTTCCCGAATCGGTTGCACCACGATCCTTCCATCTTTAACAAAGGGCTTGATTGTGTGGGTTAGATGCGCTCGAGGTTGTTGTTGGTTTGTGGGAGAGAATTCATGTTTTGACTAATGAGAAGAGCTAGTTGATTAATGAAGTTACCCACGTGAGCATCAAGATCGCCTTGTTTGAACATAGGATCGTGAATGAGTTTGTGATTACCATTACCCAAGGGTATGACTTGTGATGCTTTGGTTGTGATTCCGATGTTTGAGTAGAAAGTCGTTGAGTCATTAGACGAGCTTGTCTCTCCTCGGTTGGTTTTGAACCGATTGAGAATCAATTTTTCAAACATAGCATGTCTCTCATTCAAGGAGGAAGGCATAGAGTTGCTCATAGTTTGTATTCTTCAATCCTTTAGTGAGCTTCACAATGGTGACAAACTTGTGCCATTCGGGATTCATGTTGTTCACAAATTTTGAGTTCAAATTGAATGTTAGGCATAGTCATTCGATGTTCCTCATGTCATTCACTAACTTATGAAATCTCACATAGTACTCATAGACATTCTCATCCGGTTTCATCTTGAAGTGCTCAAATTGGCCATAGAGTTGGGATTCTCTGCCTTCCATAGTTAATTCGAACCCGAGAGAAGCATCTTAACATTATCCCAAACCGCCTTTGCATCGTTGTTATGATTGATCGCCTTGTAGATGTCTTTAGGAAGACCTTGAAGAACAATGTTTGAAGCCCCGATATCTCGCATCGAATCTCTTTTATCCTTATCATCAAGCTCATCATACATCTTAGGTCCGTCCATTCCGTAAACAGAGTACCATCTTCATTAGTATCAAGTATGTCTCTAGTCGCCTCAACTCGATATGGTCCTTCATCAATGGATTTGAGAATGTTGACACCATTTTCCTTTCCAAGGCAATACAATCGATTCGTTGAGCCCAAGAATCGTAGTCGGCCTGTCAAGCATGGGTGGATTTAGTATCCGAGCCACCGCTTGTACATCCTCGCAACAAAGGGAGATGATAGTAGGGACGTTGGTAGACATGTTAATGATTATACGGATTTTATAACTCTATGATTAAACCGGAAATAGATTCTTTCACGGATTTTACTAAATCAAGAGAAAACCGTAAACAATCACTCAAGTCGCTAGAAGATAATGCACTAAGTCGCTAGAAGATAATGCACTAAGTCGCTAGAAGATAATGCACTAAGTCGCTAACACTTAATTCGCTACACCACTAAGTCGCTAGAGTCCCAAGTCGCTAGACAAAAGCAAGTCGCTAAGTAGTAACTCGCTAAGCCTCAAGTCGCTAGCAAAATTTTGGCAAGAATTGCTACTCAAGTCGCTAGAGATACAAGTCGCTAAAGAGCAACTCGCATGCACCAAGTCGCTACCACTGTCGCGCTACCCGTAGTGGAGAGTCCACTACTTGTACCGTTAATCGCTAGGTCTAAGTCGCTAGCTCCAAAACCGTAACTCGCTACAAAATTGTGAAGCAAGTCGCTACGAAGAAATAAACCAGATATCAAGTCGCTAGCAAGAAAAACCACATAAACATCACTTTTAATCCAAAACAACCCAACCAAGATGATTCAAGCTTACCAAATGAAAACCTAAACACTTGTGATGATTCTAAACATAAAAGTACTAACAAAATCCAAGCTTTAACACAAGAAATCAACCAAATGATGCAAAACCACTAAACTTTTTCAAACTCAAAACCACCTAAAACCACTAGAAATCCAAAGATGTGCAAGATATGATCTAACCATGGCTCTTGATACCAATTGTAGGATATTAGTTTTCACATACACATCAAACCATAACAACAAGGTGGCGATAAGTGGAATTCTAGAGAGAAAGTTAGAGGTTTAGGGAACTTAGTGAGAGAAAGTGAAAGATATTATTATGAGCTCCAACTCTCTACCTTGGAAGGTAGAGAGTATTTATAGTCTTACATAAATCGCCACACATCGGGTCGTGGATCGTGCATACAAGTGGGTAAAGACCCGTCTGTCCTCCACGGTGTTACTTAACTAAATACTACTTAACTTAAAAGAACTACGACTACGAGCTTTCTAACGATTACATATACTTGAGGTGACCGACTCTTTAATACCGGAATTTCTAATTCCTAACACACTAAGTTTTCCACCGCCGCTTGGTCAATGGATCGCTTAGTGGGGAAATTGACATGATCGTAGAAGATTTGGACTTGAAACCAAATATCAATGCCGTGATGAGGGACTCTATGGAGTAAGTCCTTGAATCGAGTCCATGCTTCGTAGAGAGATTCACCTTGACGTTGTTGGAACATCAAGATATCATTCCTAAGCTTAGTGGTTCTCCCTGGTGGGAAAAATTGAGTAAGGAAACGAAAGGTGATATCATCCCAACTTGAGATGGAGCCGGCGGGAAGTCGCTCAAGCCAATTACTAGCTTGGTCCCGTAGAGAGAATTAGAAGTGAAGCGGGCGCATGGTCTCCCGAGTAGTAGCATCAAGTCGATGGAATCGACAATTTAAGAAATCCTTAAGATCTTGATTAGGATCTTGAACGAAGTCCATGGAATGCACATCCGTTTTGCACCAACCGGATGATGTCGGATCACAGGGCCGTAGTTTGGGCTTGGTCGGGAAGCTCAATGGTGTTCCTATAGCCTAGGTGGCTTGGTCTTGAGTGTTCACCAAGAGTACGGCCTCTTGGCGGGTCATTTGGTGGTGGGTTGATGAGTGGTGGTTGGTTGTCACCTTCCATGATGAAAAGTGATGGGATTACTAACAAAGGTCACGAAGAAGGGGGATAGACTACGAGGAAGCTAAAAATGAGAAAAAAGCTTACTTTATAGGAATCAAGCAAGGAAACCTAAATGAGGTGGACTCGACTAGCTATTCTATTTCCGGCAGTGCGCCAAAACTTGATACGCTTACAGTAGCGTTCGGGGTCAAAGGATCTTCCTTTTCGTTGAGCAAGTTTTCAACACCCTAGGCGATGAACCTAATCGTTGTAGTGTAGCATTAGGGTAAGCCACGAGAATTGATATCATTCTCTAGGGAATAGGAATGCTAGTGAGAAGTTACTACGCTAAGGTTGGGGTTGAGGAAGATTATTTTTATCTTTTTTAGGAAATTGAAAGGTACGAATCTCGGGGTTTGGATTTGGGGTTGGTATTTCTCCGATTACTTCTACTTATCTAATTATCTAATTAACTAAGGTGAGTCTATGTCTATTGTTGTGTGCTCGTATGATGATTAAAATGTATTTGCTTAGGCTTTATTACTCCTAGTTATCTCCTATTGATGGTTGAATTGTCACATCCTTATTCTTAATCGCGTTGTGTCCCTAAGGTCGTAGGGTATCGTTTATCTCTAACTCTTTGAAGCTACCAAGGTTAATGACTACAAAATCTCTAGGATTTATAAACTTTAACTCTAAGGTATTCTTTGGATGTATAGCCTACAATTACTCTAGGTGATTATAAACTAAGGTTCAACAAAGATTAATCAAGCATTAACAACACAATGAATAACCTATCGCAATACTAGGTCAATCACAATTAAGATAAGAGACAACCAATCAATATTCAATAACTAAGTTTCATATTACCTAAGCAAACACACAAGTAAATTAGCTGGACATGGGAAACATGCAAGCATACACACAATCAATTGAAGACATAATTAAATTAATGAAGTAAAACACTTATCTTGATGTAAGATAGGGTATGGAACTCTAAAATACTGTACAAGACCGCCTTGGTTCGGTTTAGGTTTTTACTCCACAAAACTACACACCTAAAATTGAAAAATCCGGATTCTATATATAAGGTTACAACCACGTGGCCACCTTTAATTTGTGACACCGTCGGGTTGCCGTTATTAGGGTTTCGTCTTGGCCACGTTACCATTGTGACGGCGTCACCTTATGTCCGTGTGCGCCGTCGCCTTGAGTCTCTCGACGCCGTCTGGATCAAATCTAGGCCGTCTGAGTGCGACGCCTACTATTTTAAAACCCGATGCCGTTACTTGAAAATAAGCAATTTGGCTCTTTGTATCGTCACAAAACTTGTTTCGACGGCGTCGTAAGTATAACTGACGCCGTCCCCTCTGGCCAAAGCGACTTAAGTGTCTCGATTCTTGACTTTGTTACACCCCATGAACGACACGACTTAAAATCATTGAAATTTAAAAACTTTTACGTGGAAACGATTTAACTTAAAACTTACTGCTGTTGCTAATCGTTGAAT
Organism: Chrysanthemum lavandulifolium; assembly: GCA_022545495.1. Classification (NCBI taxonomy): domain Eukaryota; kingdom Viridiplantae; phylum Streptophyta; class Magnoliopsida; order Asterales; family Asteraceae; genus Chrysanthemum; species Chrysanthemum lavandulifolium. The sequence continues at coordinate 203,184,101 of CM040238.1, forward strand.
TGATATAATTCTGAATCAAACTGACCCTTGAAAGTATTTTTACATGAAACTAGACTCAATTACCTTGAAATGACGGATGGCACCACCCGTGACGACTTACGGTTGAAAAGATATGATTTTCAAAACCGACTTGACTAGTTCTCCAACTAGTTCTCCACTAGTTCTCCAACTAGTTCTCCAACTAGTTCTCCAACTAGTTCTCCAACTATTTTAACCACTTTACAAACACTTAACCATATACATTGTTTTTCCAAACATTCTTGACCCGTTTGACCCAAAATGGGTTAAAATAGACCTTGTCCCAAACACCCTTTTTCTCGCATAACCCTTTTGTGTACTTTTGACCCATTTTCCAGAAAACAACTTCTATAACATGACATAATACAAAAACTTCCAGAAATCATTAAAACAATATTAACATCAAATATATGCATAAACTTGGTCATAATGACCTGCGGAAAAGTGCTTTACAAAGTGACGGGTATTATGCCAAAATACCCGTTTTGACCCGTTTGCATACACCATTTAAACATAACTTTTTAACATGCTTTAGGACCTATAAAATGACTCTTAAACCATTTCAAAGACTTGACACTACAAACATTTAACCCATTTAAAACTCCCGGGGAACAACTTTGACTTCGAGCTCGGTATTCTACCTAAGCTCCTATTTGCATACAAACCTTCTAACATACACTCTTCCAATCCTTAAGCCTTTTCCAATCGCTTTACCTTCTTCACAATTGAACCTACAAAACGGTTAAACAACTAAACCGTAAGCTTTCGCTTAGTAAGTAAAAGACATAACAAGTTATCATATATCATTAATCACAATTTGCATCATAAGCTTCACTTAACCCATCATTTGTAACACACAAAATTCTACATACCTTGCCAACTTCACAAATAGGCTAACCACATCTTTACTAAACACATAATCACTAAATACACATCAACTCTTAAACTCCAAATGTCATCAATAGCATATCAACTATGCTAAACTCATTTAGTTAGTTTAACCAACTAGCCACAACTTCCTCTTAGCCAAGCATAGTCGTCATTAGGTCATTCATAACCTTAACACAAACAATCATTTAAAATACAACACATAATTCAAATATGATAAACTCAATATAACATCTTGTTATAATCAGTTTACTTACCTCTCATCCAAGCTAATTAAACCAATAGCATCATCATCATCAAAACCTATTTCAACATAAAAACAATATCAGTATTAAGGTTTTATATAACCCATAACTTACCTCTAAACACCTCTAATCATCATATAATCACTCTATGATTATATGATGACCTATTTCGTAATTTACTTAACCTTATTTCATAATAAAATCATCCCATGATTACTATAACTCTCAATTAACTTAAAATTATGTTATACCTAATTATCCCAAGTTAGGGTTCATAAACCCTAAACTACCAATTCATCAATTAAACATTAAGAAGAGTACTTACTTGGGTAGAGATCATAGATACTAGCTTATTTCATGGTTGGGAACACTAATTCCTTCACAATTTAATTATCAAGACCACCATGTATTTTCCTTCTTCATCATATCATGACACACACACACTCCACACATATTTTCTGGATATCCATAGAAGGATTAAGAATTATCCAGACACTTGTAGGTGTCAAGTTTTCCCATTTGACATCAATGGTCCCTCAAGTCCCATTCCTCCTAATTTGGCCATTAAATACTTTTATAACAAGTTACCACTTGACAACATAGGTCCCTTTACTTTCTATAACTATAACATAACATGTGTTAACTATTAGTTTGACTATCGGGTTGACTAGTCAATTTAACATTCGTTGACTAACCAATCACGTTAAACCTTGGTCAATTTCATCTAAGGTGGGGCCTATTTGTATCCGGGATACGGGTCTAACAATTCTACCCCTTATTTAGATTTCGTCCCGAAATCTCTCGTCTATTACTATCCAAAACTAAATCTCATTCTACATAAATCTCAACATATACAAAATTATACACATTGCGTTGCAACGATCTATGTGATCTTGCAACTCTAAACATACTATAACCCGCTTATCACGCTTGGTCCATTCTATCTCTCGCTTTATTTCTATAATCAAACGGTTCTTGCTAATGTCATTATGTCACATAAGACATAAATATACACTACTAAACATGTCCATAACTAACTCACTTAACATTTGACCACATATTTGGTCACTTACGTACCACTTTGACTTTACATAAGTCAAATCTAGTCAATGCTTTTTGTACTCTACTATCATCATTCTACAATCTCATCAATATTCTTACTATAGCATTTTATGTATCGTTATAACTTTCTCATAATTCATAAATTTTACGACCACCACGGTCCTTTTTCACTTTATACATGCCCTCACGGCACTCTATAACCTTATCTCAACTCTTAATTTATTCAATTTATGACTTCCGTAGTCATTTCTCATATTACTTTTCTTTAGACACTTTCGCCAAGGACGATAAGTCACTCGGAAAAATTCAATTAATTAACTCTATAACATCAAGCTTTAACTCATATCATCACCTTTTTCATAAAGGTTCTAACATTATCTAGCTCTTATCACGCTTATCACTTGCCTCGAGGCACATCTAGCTCTATCTTCATTTTATAATTTTTTCAATTTATAAAATAACTTTCACTTTAGACATCTATTTTAAGGTTTTACACATACCCTCACTATTAACATAAACTCGTTGTCTCATTTCTTATAATATTTAACTTATTTTAATCTTCTCTTTCTCATTTCTTAACTATACTCAGGTCATATCAGATACGGATAAGCCCACTCCTTTATACTTCTTCATTTACATGGAAAGGCGTCCCAAACGATGTAAATCAAGAAATATAAACTTATAGTTCGGTGATTCACAATTTCAATATTTAAATGAAAAGGCATCCCAATCCACTCAAATAATGAATTTATAAATCATCCTACTTATCCACACCCAACACAACAATCATACTTACTCACTATCCATCTTTTCTAGCCTTGGATCCAATCTCAAAAAACTTTTATACATGCCACGAAGGCAAGCTAAACAACATGCCATGATAGGCAAGCTAACAACCATGCCCCGAAGGCAAGCTATACCACCATGCCATAAAGGCAAGCTATCAATCATGCCATAAGGCAAGCTAACATCCATGCCACATAGGCAAGCTAACAATCATGCCATAGAGGCAAGCTATAACACCATGCCATAAAGGCAAGCCTATAACACCATGCCATAAAGGCAAGCTATCAACCATGCCATAAAGGTAAGCTAACATCCATGCCACATAGGCAAGCTAACAATCATGCCATAGAGGCAAGCTATAACACCATGCCATAAAGGCAAGCTATAACACCATGCCATAAAGGCAAGCTATCAACCATGCCAAAAAGGCAAGCTAGGCCATCCCGAAGGACACCATAACTAGAGCATTGGATCCAAGCTATCTATATCTTATCATCTTTACTCACTTTATCTTTATGTACTTTTATCATTAAGTACATACTATTATCTTATTGCCTTACGCAATCTCAACTCCCACTATCACTTTTACTTTTATCAAGACAAGTTCTATATAATACTTGTCAATTATTATACTTTCATTCTCACAATGCAATCTACTAATCATCCGTCAACCTCAAGTTGACTCACACATTTTAAACTATTAACATGATCTCGTCATGTTCTAACTATAACACTTATCTTTACTTTCTTGTTCACATACACTATTTATCTCATCTATTCATTGGCATTAAAGCTATATCATACTACTTCACTCTTTAAACTTTAATCATGCATCGAGCATTCATTACTAGTATCTTCTACTTATCATGTTTTATATGAAACATGATCTTATCACATCATAACTATGCACTATAACTTTTCTCATCTCTTTTATTAAGCATGAAAGCAACCATGCTTCTACTATTTACTCACTATCACATCACTTCTTTGTTTCAATATAACTACCACAATCAAACTTTATCTTATCTTTCTATGCATCAAGCTATAAGAATACTTCACTATCATATCATACTTCATTATCTTTTTATGCTTCATCTCAAGCTTTCTCAAATATTATACTTCCTCATACGCTTACCATATTATACATGTAAATGTATCCATCTCATCTCATATACTTCTATACATCATGCTATCTGTCACATACATATGAAACTTAGACACGTAACGAACTACTATAGACTTATTATCACACATGCTTTCACATAACAATACTTAACACTTAACCGATAAGTGTTATAACATTCTTAACGCATTCAATCATATATTCTATGGCTCTTACCTCATACTTTCAAATATGAATCCATGTCTAAGTTACTTACTCATCTCAATTCTACCATAAACACTAACTTCGCCTTAAAAGTAAGGCATCAATACACTTCACATATCTACAAACTTATATCACACGCAAATATTAGTGGTTTAAGTCTAGGAAACCCTATAGTGGCAACCTAATTCACTTAAACCGAAGCTCTGATACCAAGTTGTTACACCCCATGAACGACACGACTTAAAATCATTGAAATTTAAAAACTTTTACGCGGAAACGATTTAACTTAAAACTGACCTGCTGTTTCTAATCGTTGAATTGATATAATTCTGAATCAAACTGACCCTTGAAAGTATTTTTACATGAAACTAGACTTAATTACCTTCGAAATGACGGGTGGCACCACCCGTGACGACTTACGGTTAAAAAGATATGATTTTCAAAACTAACTCGACTCCAACTAGTTCTAGCCCAAACTAGTTCTCCAAACTAGTTCTCCAAACTAGTTCTCCAAACTAGTTCTCCAACTAGTTCTCCAACTATTTTAACCACTTTACAAACACTTAACCATATACATTGTTTTTCCAAACATTCTTGACCCGTTTGACCCAAAATGGGTTAAAATAGACCTTGTCCCAAACACCCTTTTTCTGCATAACCTTTTGTGTACTTTTGACCCATTTTCCGAAAACAACTTCTATAACATGACATAATATAAACATCAAAACTTCCATACGAAATCATTAAAACAATATTAACATCAAATATATGCATAAACTTGGTCATAATGACACCGTGGAAAAGTGTCTTTACAAAGTGACGGTATTATGCCAAAATACCCGTTCCCTCATCTCTTTCACTTTCTAAACATGGTACCTTGTTTAATCATCTCCTATACCACCCGAATTGCATACACCATTTAAACATAACTCTTTAACATGCTTTAGGACCTATAAAATGACTCTTAAACCATTTCAAAGACTTGACACTACAAACATTTAACCCATTTAAAACTCCCGGGAACAACTTTGACTTGAGCTCGATATTCTACCTAAGCTCCTATTTGCATACAAACCTTCTAACATACACTCTTCCAATCCTTAAGCCTTTTCTAATCACTTTACCTTCTTCACAATTGAACCTACAAAACGGTTAAACAACTAAACCGTAAGCTTTCGCTTAGTAAGTAAAAGACATAACAAGTTATCATATATCATTAATCACAATTTGCATTATAAGCTTCACTTAACCCATCATTTGTAACACACAAAATTCTGCATACCTTGCCAACTTCACAAATAGGCTAACCACATCTTTGCTAAACACATAATCACTAAATACACATTAACTCTTAAACTCCAAATGTCATCAATAGCATATCAACTATGCTAAACTCATTTAGCTAGTTTAACCAACTAGCCACATCTTCCTCTTAGCCAAGCATAGTAGTCATTAGGCCATTCATAACCTTAACACAAATAATCATTTAACACATAACACATAATACAAATATGATAAACTCAATATAACATCTTGTTATAATCAATTTACTTACCTCTCATCCAAGCTAATTAAACCAATAGCATCATCATCATCAAAACCTACTTCAACATAAAAACAATATCAATATTAAGGGTTTATACAACCCATAACTTACCTCTAAACACCTCTAATCATCATATAATCACTCTATGATTATATGATGACCTATTCTGTAATTTACTTAACTTTATTTCATAATAAAATCATCCCATGATTACTATAACTCTCAATTAACTTAAAATTATCTTATACCCAATTATCCCAAGTTAGGGTTCATAAACCCTAACCTACCAATTCATCAATTAAACATTAAGAAGAGTACTTACTTGAGTAGAGATCATAGATACTAGCTTACTTCATGGTTGGGAACACTAATTCCTTCACAATTTAATTATCAAGACCATCATGTATTTTCCTTCTTCATCATATCACGACACACACACTCCACATATTTTCTGGATATCCATAGAAGGATTAAGAATTATCCAGACACTTGTAGGTGTCAAGTTTTCCCATTTGACATCAATGGTCCCTCAAGTCTCATTCTTCCTAATTTGGCCATTAAATACTTTTATAACAAGTTACCACTTGACAACATAGGTCCCCTTACTTTCTATAACTATAACATAACATGTGTTAACTATTAGTTTGACTATCGGGTTGATTAGTCAATTTAACATTCGTTGACTAACCAATCACGTTAAACCTTGGTCAATTTCATCTAAGGTGGGGCCTATTTGTATCCGGGATACTGGTCTAACACGGTGGAAACATCCTTTGCACTCAATCTTTTAACCAAGACTTCCGCTGCAAAATCTTTGGCAATTCAGTGTGATCATGCATTTTTTGAAGAATACAACAAAATTTACACAATTATTTATTTATATATTTATTTATTTTACTAACAAACTGCTAAAGCTCCAAACGATCCAGAATATACATAGTTTCTTCAAAACCTGCATGACACAAACACAAACCAAACACTACAAACTTTTGTTAAGGTTAGCATGACATTAAAAATAACTAGCAGTGGTTACAATTTATTCACTAGCAGTGCTTTTACAAGTTGCTAAGTACTTAGTCAAATAGTCAATCCTAGTCATTTAATCATCCAGCTTTTAGTCAAATACTTCATTAACTCCTTCAACAACTCATACCTTCCTTGCATTTAACAAACTGATTTCATCTTTAATTCTATTTAAGAACTATTCACCCACACACCATACACCTTACTTACTTTCCAAAAATCTTTCTCTCAATCAACTATCTCAGAAACCAACAATCATTAAGATGAGCAACACACCAAACAATCCAATTGATATCTCTTCTGATTCCTCTGATGGTGGTTGGCATTCCTATTTTCCACCCAAAAACACTACACTGGCTGTTAGAAACACCAACCCTGCTTCTGCTCCAGTTGGACCTTCATCTTTGCAACTCCCATCTCAAGCAGCTCTTGTGGAAGGTTCCAGTTCTAAGCTTAGTTCCATGCCAAGCTATGTGTCAGCTTATGAAGACACATATGAAGAAACATGTGGCACCTCTAGGGTGTTGGATGTAGTTCCTCTAGCAGAAATTCCAGCTTCTCCCATTCTAGCATCACTTCCAGCTCCTTCTACTACTCCAGCACTACTTCCTGATCCTTCTACATCAGCACCACCAAAAAGATCTCAGGTGCTTGCACTCTTGAACCCACAAGTTTGGTCTGTAGTGGGGAGAAGGGGCAAGCAAATTATGCCAGAGTTTGGAAAGGGGAAGGGACCTAGAGAGTAGGTGTTGTTGGTATCCATCTGTAGTAGTCTTTTGTTGTGATGTAATGAAAGCTTGGGTTGTAATACTGCATCTGTTGATGCAGTTCCTTTAATGAATAAACTTCCATGTTTCCTTTTCTTTCTATTGCTACTTACTGTGTGTCATTTACTTTTGATCTGCAAAATTGTTAGTGGGAACAAAAATAACAAGCAGTGGTAAAATTTAAACTAGTAGCACTAAGATTTACCAATAGCAGTACATTCTATTTACAAACTTTTACAAAACATTTTTGAGACTTAGAGATTGATCATATCTATACTAACTACTAAGTCTTGAAACCTCCCACATCAAAAGCTTTAGTGAGTAGATCGACAACATTATAATCAATATGTATTTTAACCATTTGGATTAACCTTTTCTCATTACAATCTCTAATAAAGTGATGTCTTATCTCAATATGTTTAGTTCTAGAATGCAAAGCGGATTTTAATGATGCATATTGTCTTTGTTATTGTCAATGTAAATCTTAGTATGCATGAAATTGTACCCAAAGTTCAACAATTGATTCTGAATCCAAAGCACTTGACTAGAACAACTTGCAACAGCCACATACTCAGCTTCAGTGGTGGAATTGGCCACAATTGTCTGCTTCTTACGCTGCCATGAGATAAGCCTGCTTCCCAAAAAATGACACCCTCCAGTAGTAGACTTTCTATCCAAGCTAGCCCCAACATAGTCACTGTCTGTATATGCAACCAAATCAAAAGTTGAATCCTTAGAATACTAAAGGCCCAATTTAGGATGACCCTTAAGGTATCTAAAAATTCTCTTTATAGCATTTATGTGTGCTGTGTTAGGTGTAACTTGAAATCTTGCACACATACACACACATTGAGAACATTATATCTGGCCTAGAAACAGTGAGATACATCAAAGATCCAATCATGGATCTATACAGCTTCACATCAACTCTGGGACTTCCATCATCAGGTAGCAGTGATTTCTGCGTTTCCATAGGTGTACTTGCACTCTTGACATCCTGAAACACAAACATCTTCAAGGTATACGCTACATATTTATCTTGGTGATGAAGATACCATCGAGTTCTTTGTTGAACACAGTAGCCCCAAAAGAAAGTGAGTTCACCTATAACACTTATCTGAAACTTATCATGCATAAGTTTCTCAAAATCCTTGCACAACTCCCTATTTGTTGAGCCAAAGATGATGCCATCAACATACACTTGAACCAGCAATATATCATCCTTGATCTTCCTTATGAACAATGTCTTGTCAATCAATCCTCTCTTGAAACCATTGTCCAACAAATAAGTAGAAAGGCAATCATACCATGCCCTTGGAGCTTGATGCAACCCATATATAGCCTTTTTCACCCTATAGACGTTATCAGGATGATCACGATCTTCAAAACCAGAAGGTTGACAAACATAAACCTCCTCATCAATAGTACCATACAAAAAGGCACTCTTCACATCCATTTGATACACCACAAAGTTTTTGAATGAAGCATATGCCAAAAACAATCTAATAGCTTCAATTCTGGCAACAGGAGCAAATACTTCATCATAATCTAGACCTTCAGTTTGTGTGTATCCTTGAGCAACCAACCTTGATTTATTCCTAATCACAATCCCCCTTTCATCCCTTTTGTTTTTGAATACCCATTTAGTTCTAATAGCCCTCTTTCCATTAGGTAGATCAACCAGTGTCCAAACTTCTTGAAGTTTGAATTGTAGCAGTTCTTCTTGCATGGATTCAATCTATCCTTCTTCTCCTAATGCTTCTTCAACTCTCTTGGGCTCCTTCTGTGACAAAAAGCAAGCAAATGATAATTTTGCAAGTCTTGATGACTGCTTCGTTTGTGAAGTAACTTGGCAAAGAAACCTTGTTCGATGAAGGTTTTATGAGTCTTGCTTCTTGTTTGCCTTTGGGGTATTCAAGTTTCAAGTATCATTCTTTGGGATGATTTTTATGTATTACGGTGGTAGGAACTGGACTTTCTATGATGACTTTCTCCAAATTTGTAACATCATCATCCTTGAAAAAGTCATCCATGTTCTCATCATCTGTAGGAGTATCCATCTCTTCCAAATCAGACATGTTTGGATCATCAAGATAGTCATCAGTACCATGTAGTGGCTTAGCAGTGTTGTCAAAGAAAGTACTGCTAGTTTAACTTGTTCCAGCCGGGGTTTCAAATGAACTAGCAGTGGTTGCATTTGGCTTAGCAGTGTTTTCAGCAACTCTCTTCTGTTTGTTAATTTCTTCTACCGACACTGAGTTATCTCCAGATAACTCTTCCTTATCTTGATGATGATCTCCGTTGTTCCTTGAATCCAAATCATCATCATTTGTGGGACCCTGCTTTTCAATGATGTGTGAGACAGAACCATTTTTCCACTTCTCAATCAGATAGAATTCTTTTGTAGATTCAGCTTCCTTAGAATTTGTTCCTGCATCAGAATTCTTTTGTGTACCTGCATCAACATTAGAGGATGTACCTGCATTGATTGGCTCAAAATTCATATATTTTGTTAGCATATCAATATTGAATAGCCAATATGGTCCTTTGGTCTCAACACTAGGAGTCTTGTTGGGTTTTAGGTTCCTCAGATCAGGAATTATTCTAAGTATTGGAATCACTGCTAGAGTAAAAGAAACCCTTTGCCGAAGAGGGAATCCATCGCTGGAGATTAAACCACGACTAGTAGAAGTGTGAAACCACTGTTAGTATAATTGTAACCACTGCTAGTTCGTAAGTCGGTTTAATGTTTTGTATTAGATAAGTATGGAAAAGCTATTTATCTTGTAGAATAAGTTTTGTATATTGTTAAGGACTCCTTAGCCTATAAAAGGAGGTCCTAGGTTAGATTAGATATACGTGTGTTTTGCTATATCTAAGGTCAATACACTTCAAGGTTGTAAAACCCTAATACTGGTTAGAGTATTCGTATTAATAATAATATTGAGGTGTTTAGTGTTTATTGTTCTTCTTCTTAAGATTAAATATTAAATTCCACGTAATATTTAATAAGTAATTGTTAAGTCGGTTTATAAGGATCCTTTGCTCAACTGGGATCAACAAGTGGTATAAGAGCTTTTGATCTAGAAACGAAACCAAGAAGAAGTCTAGTTACGCTTAATTCAAGAAAGTTAAGATGTCGTGAAACTCACATGGTTATTGCATCAAAGGTGCCCATGCTCAAGCGGGGTGAATATCGTATGGAGAATGCGAATGAGGCAATACATTCGTATGATTGATTACACCATCTAGGATGTTGTTGAGAATGGTGATACTCTTCCTAAGACGGTGATGATGGTAAGGAAATAACCATTGTCAGTGAGGTTGATAAAGCTAAAAGGAAGTCGAGATTAAAGCTCATAGTATTCTCGTGATGTGAATACCTAATGAGTATGCATTGGACTTTGAGCGTTATGAGACATCAAAGGAATTAATGGATGCCATTGAAACAAGATTTCTTTGGTAATAAAGCTACCAAGAAATCCGGAAAAACATGCTCAAGCATCGACTTGAAAACTTCACCGCTCTCGGTGGAGAAAAACTTGATGGCACCTATAGCAATTGCGAAAATAATCGACCAATTGAAATTGGTGGACTACAAGGTTGCTCAAGAAGATATAAATCTCAAGTTCATCAAAATTTTGTCACCGAATGGGTTGTGCATACTATTGTGTGGAGAAACAAAGATGACTTTGAAAAGATGACTCGGACAATCTCTACAACAACACGAAAGTTTATGAGTCGAAAAGAACATAGGCGACTCATCCTCATCAACACAAAACATTGCTTTTGTGTCCACATGGCACATGAATTCTCAAGATGTTTCCACTTCTTGCTTATGAAGTATCCATTGCTATTGCTAATAATACCATTTATTAGTGATAGTGTCGATGATGGTGCCATCTGTGCTTTCCTAGGCGATCTTACAACCGGTGTTCTTGTACTAAATCGGGATCGGATCAAATTGATCCCGATGATCTTGATGAAATCAATCTTCGATGGCAAATGGCAATGTTAACACCGCAAGCTAGGATGTTCTTGAGGAGGACGGTAGACAGGGTCAAATATGATGGTCAAAGAAGAGTTGGATTTGACAAAAGCAAGATGGAGTGCTTCAACGCAAGAAGAAGGGTCTTTTGCTAGAGAATGTAGAGCTCCCAAAAGGATGGTTGAAGGCATCAAGAAGACTCTTGAGGAGCTGCTTTCTTCTTGACATTGGTTGCTCAAGATGGTATTGGTGATTATGATCGGGTGATCGATTGCAGAAGGTCCCAATGCAGCTTTTCTTGCTAGTGAAGCTTCTAAAGAGCATAACTTTGCTCTTATGGCCTATGCTTCATCTTACGGTTCGATTCGAGGTATCTAATGATTCTAAAAATTCTACTTGGTCTTTTAAATCATGTCAAGATAACTTAGAATCTCTTAAAGCTATTAATGAGAGTTTGAGAAAAGAAGTAGAAAGAATTTCACTAGATAACTTAGGTTATAAAGTTGGTCTTGAGAGTGCTGAAGAGAAACTTAATTTCTGGAGTAAATTACATAAATGGTCACTGTGGTTTGTCCATTTTTTCATATTTAGTCACTGAACTTTGTTTTTGACAAAGTCAGTCACTAAGGTTTCAAATCATTACAAATCCAGTCACCAAGGTTTCAATTTTGTTACATAAATGGTCACTGTGGTTTGAAACTTTAGTGACCATTTATGTAACGAAATGGACTGAATCTGTAACGATTTGAAACTTCAGTGACCATGTATGTCAAAAAAAAAGTTCAGTGACTATATGTGAAAATATGGACAAACTATAGTGATAATTTATGCAATTTACTCTAATTTCTGTATTAAATGTGAGTTTGAGTATGTAGATAAAATTAATATAATAGGTGGTGAAATTGATCTTAAGGACAGAGAAATTAAAGTGCTTAAACAGAAACTAGAAGAAGCAGAGAGTGTAAAACAAGAAGCCCTAGTAGAAAAAGAAAAACATGTTGTTAGGGTTGCTAAAACACAATATGCTTCGATCTAGTAAATAAGCCTATTGTATAAAATTGTTCAAAGATAGTGCGGCCTAGGTTACAACAATGTGCCACCACCCTCTCTTATGAAACATGCACCACCTACAAAAGAACTGTCATTTAGTAGTGAATTCAGTTTCAACAAACCTGTAGAAGAGATTAGTAAGACTAAATCACCTAAGATAGGTCCTGATATATCATTTGATGGTCCAATTATTGAAGATTGGGAATCAGATTCTGAGGATGATAGGCCTGAATCAACACAGTCTGATAGGTTAGCAAATGTTAAGCTTGTTGATTCTAAACAAGCCAACCTTATGCCTAGATTTGGAGCACCAATTTCTAGGAAAGTGGTAGACTACAATGAGATACTTAGGGAACAGATGAAAAGATACATACCTAGGGGAAATCAGAGAAACTTCAATGGCCTAATTTCAAACAGATTAGGAGATGAGTTTCAATGTGTTAAGAAGGCTTGTTTTAAATGTGGTAGTTTTGAGCATCTACAAAGAAATTGTTATAAAAACCAACCACAAGTTTGGAACCATTGGAGGAGGGTAAATCATCAAAACTTTTCAAAGAAAACAAACCCTCATCCTAACAAAAACATGGTTCCTAGAGCAGTACTAATGAAAAATGGTAAAATAAAATCAATAATCACTGCTACACCCAAATGGGTTCCAACCACTGCTAAGCAAACTGTAACCACTGCTAAGCAAAATCAATCCACTGCTGAGCAGAACATCACCAATGAAACAAAAGAAGTTTTAAAAATTCCAAAGGTGATAAGCGACACGGTGGTTGGAAACCATTTTATGCTATTAAGGCCTCAAATAGGCGGCAATGGAAGCTTAAGACCAAGGTTTTACATCATGCCGGTTGTGCATCAATGGACCTAAAGAAATTTGATTATGTTGATGCGACGTATGCACCCAAGTTAATATTGGCTTGGGTCCGCATAAGAACTAACTTGTTTAATCTCATGTGCAGGGCAATTTACAGGATAGTGGTTGCTCTGGACACATGACATGGGATGGGAGCAGTCTGGAAGATTTTGAAGCTTATGATGGAGGACATGTGGCATTTGGAAATGATCCAAAGGGAGGAAAGATAATTGGAAGAGGAACCATTAGAAGTGAGAAGCTGGACTTTGAGAAGGTTTATTTGGTACAGGGACTCAAGTACAATCTATTCAGTGTTTCTCAAATGTGTGAAAAGAAAAACTAGGTGCTTTTTGGGGAAACTGAGTGTGTGGTGTTGTCACCTGATTTTAAAATGCCTGATGAGAAATTTGTGCAATTAAGGGTACCTAGGAAAGAGAATATATTTTGTTTTAACATGAAAGATGTGATTCCTAATAGGTCCTTAACTTGTTTGTTTGCTAAGGCATCAGTTGATGAGTCAAAATTGTGGCATAGAAGGCTAGGTCACCTTAATTTCAAAACAATCAATAAACTGGTAAAGGGCAACTTAGTGAGAGGGTTACCTTCTAAGGTTTTTGAGTGTAAAGAACTTTGTGTGGCTTGTCAGAAAGGAAAACAACATAGAGCCTCTTGAAAGACCAAAACTGTAAACACCATTACACAACCACTGTTTATGCTTCAAATGGACTTATTTGGACCTACCTTTGTTAAGAGTTTGAATCATAAGCAGTATTACCTAGTTGTCACTGATGATTATAGTAGATTTGCATGGGTATACTTTCTAGATGCTAAGAGTGAAACTAGTGAAATCCTCAAAAGTTTCATTACTAGGATAGAAAATCAAGTAAACCATAAGGTCAAAGTAATCGATGTGATAATGGGCCGAGTTTAAGAATGATGTGATGAATCGATTACGTGTGGCTAAGAGTATATAAAGACAGTTTAGTGTTGCTAGAACACCACAATGTAATGGTGTAGCCGAAAGGAAAAAGAACACTAATTGAGGTTTGCTAGAACAATGTTGTAAGCTAAGTTACCAACTACCTTTTGAATTTGTCGTGAGGCACTTGCATGTTATGTTCGAATAGAAGCAAGGTAGTGAAGCCTCATAACAAGACCCCATGAGTCGTTACATGTTAGGAAGCCTATGATAGCATTCCTAAAACCTTTGGGTGTCCTGTTACTATCTTGAATACCATAGACTACCTAGGCAAGTTTCAAGAAAAAGCAGATGATGGATACTTTCTTGGCTATTCTTCCAATAGTAAAGCCTTTAGAGTATACAATAGGAGGACTAGGACAGTGGAAGAAAACTTACATGTTAAGTTTAGTGAAGAGACTCCCAGTGTTGAGACAAAAGGTCCTGAATGGCTGTTTAATATTGATATGCTAACCAAATCTATGAATTATCAGCCTATCATTGCAGGTACATCCACTAACACTGATGCAGGTACTCAAGAGAATTCTGAAATAGAAGCAAAGTCCAAGGATACTGATTCTCCAAAGGAATTCTATTTGCTTGAAAAGTGGAAAGCTGGATCTGTCTCACCAATCATTGAAAAGAAGAGTTCCAGTCATGATGATGTATTAGATTCTGGAAGCAATATCGATCATCATCAGGATAAAGAAAAGTCATTGACTGATGACTCAGTGTCGGTAGAAGAAATTGAAAAGAAGAAGAAGCATTCTGAAAGCACGGCTAAGCCAAATGAAAGCACGGCTAAGAAATCTTCTACCAATGACAGTTCATTTGTAACCCCTGCTGCTAACTTAGATGGGACTATCTTCTTTGGACCCACTGCCAAGCCAATCATTGATGATGATGGGTATCCAACTGATCCTGATATGCCTGCTTTGGAAGAAATGGATACTCCCACTGATGATGAAAACATGGATGACTTCTTCAACAATGCTGACTTTACTAATTTGGAAACTATCATCCATGAAAGTCCAATCACTACCACCAGGGTACAGAAGAATCATCCCAAGGAACAAATACTTGGAAATTTGAACACTCCAGTCCAAACTAGAAGCAAGGTTCAGAACACAAAAACCTTTCCTGAACAAGGTTTCTTTGCAAGGTCACTTCACAAAAGAAATAGTCATAAAGATCTGCAAAATTGTCTGTTTGCTTGTTTTCTGTCTCAAAAGGAGCCCAAGAGAGTTGAAGAAGCTTTGACAGAAGAAGGATGGGTTGAAGCAATGCAAGAGGAGCTACTACAGTTTAAGCTTCAAGAGGTGTGGACATTGGTTGACCTTCCAAATGGAAAGAGGGCAATTGGGACTAAATGGGTGTTCAGAAATAAGAGGGATGAAAGAGGTATAGTGGTAAGGAACAAATCAAAGTTGGTTGCTCAAGGATACACACAAACTGAAGGTTTGGATTATGATGAAGTGTTTGCCCCAGTTGCCAGAATTGAAGCTATTAGATTGTTTTTGGCATATGCTTCATTCAAAATTTTTGTGGTGTATCAAATGGATGTTAAGAGTGCCTTTCTGTATGGTACTATTGATGAGGAGGTCTATGTGTGTCAACCTCTAGGTTTTGAAGATCCTGATCATCCTGATAAGGTCTACAGGGTGAAAAAGGCTATGTATGGTTTGCATCAAGCTCCCAGGGCTTGGTATGAGTGTCTTTCAAGTTATTTGATGGATAAGGGTTTCAAGAGGGGACTGATTGATAAAACTTTGTTCATAAGGAAGCACAAGGGTGATATATTGCTTGTTCAGGTTTATATTGATGATATCATCTTTGGCTCAACCAATAAGGAGCTATGCAAGGATTTTGAGAAACTTATGCATGATAAGTTTCAGATGAGTTCTATGGGTGAACTCGCTTTCTTTTTGGGGCTACAGGTTCAACAAAGGACTGATGATATTTTCATTAGTCAAGATAAATATGTAGCAGATATTTTGAAGAAGCTTGGGTTTCATGATGTAAAGAGTGCTAGTACACCAATGAAGACTCAGAAACCACTGCTACCAGATGATGGAAGTTCCAAAGTAGATTTGAAGTTGTATAGGTCCATGATTGGATCTTTGATGTATCTCACTGCATCTAGGCCATATATAATGTTCTCAGTATATGTGTGTGCAAGGTTCCAAGTCGCACCCAATACAACACACATGAATGCTGTTAAGAGAATTTTTAGATACCTTAAAGGTCATCCTAAATTGGGCCTATGGTATTCTATGGATTCACCTTTTGATTTGGTGTCCTATACAGACAGTGATTATGCTGGTGCTAGTTTGGATAGGAAGTCTACTAGTGGAGGATGTCAGTTTTTGGGTAGCAGACTAATTTCATGGTAGTGTAAAAAGCAAACAATTATGGCCAATTCTACAACTGAAGTTGAGTATGTGGCTGCTGCTAGTTGCTGTGGACAAGTGCTTTGGATTCAGAATCAATTGTTGGACTTTGGGTACAATTTTATGCAAACTAAGATTTACATTGACAATAACAGTACAATATGCATCATTAAAAATCATGTTTTACATTCTAGAACTAAACATATTGAGATAAGGCATCATTTTATTAGAGATTCTAATGAGAAAAGGTTGATTCAAATGGTAAAAATCCATACTGATTTCAATGTTGCTGATCTTCTCACTAAAGCTTTTGATGTGGGGAGGTTTCAGTACCTTGTAGTTAGTATTGGAATGATTAATCTCTAAATCTCAAATTGTTGTGTAAAAGTTTGTATAAATCTTGTACTGTTATTAGTTGATCTTAGTATTGCTACTTTTGTTCTAACCACTATTAGTTATGTTCAAACCACTGTTTGTTTCTTTGTGTTTCCACTAACTATTTTGCAGAGAAAATCAATTAGAATGTTGCAATGTACTGCAACGGATAACCATGGATTATTTTCATTGATAAACTGCATCTAAAGATGCAGGGATTACAACCATGGGATCTACAGTGGATCCAACAACCAAAGGACTCCTAAACATGACTACTTCCTATCACAACCTACTACAGACTCCAGCTTCACAACTACCCCCTACCACCTAAGGCTTCTTAGGGAAGGCCCACTCAGGCATCACTTTCGGTGCCCTTCGACCTTCAATCACCCTCCACACTTTAGGGCATGCTAGTCCAATCACCTTTCCTCTGATAGGTGGTGATGATGATGAAGGTCCCTCTGGTGGTGGTGCTGTCAACAATGCTTGAGAAGGTGGTGCTTGCAGCTCTTCTGGTGGGATTACTGCAGCAAGGGGAGGCACAACCAGGACTCTTGCAGATGTTTCATCATCTGTACCTTCATAAGGAGACACATAGGAACTTATGTCTGAGTTTTCTTCCTTGATAATAGCATCCTGAGGCATTGGTTGAATAGATGAAGGACCAGCAGCTGAAGGGTTTGAGAGAGCTGTGTTCATTGGTGGAAAATAGTTGTTCCAACCACCTTTAGTTGAACCTGAGTGAGTTCTCTTTCTAGAAGAAACCACTTCAAACACCTCTTTCTCAACTCTACCTGGATTGTTCAAAACAAACTCATCCCAAACACTGTCAGATGAGGAGCTGTCTGTTGTTAGATTGATTGGGTTTGAGTAACTCATTGTTATTTTTTGGTGAGAGGATCTTGGAAGAATTTTTGAGAGAGAATTTTTTGGGGTGTGTGAGATATGTGTGGTTTGTGAGTTATAGGTTCTTAAATAGAGTTAAGATGCAATCAGAACATTAATATGGGGAAGGTGTGAGTGGTTGAGGAGTAAATAAAGTCTTTCAACTTTGGTAGAATATTCAGTGACTTGGCATTGACTATATTGACTGGGAATTTAGCATTCTTGCTAACCACTGCAAATAGAGATTTTCAACCCACTCTTTGTTTTATTCTAACCACTGCTAATCTTAACCATATTTCTAGTGTTTGGTTTGTGTTTGATGTGCAAGTATGAAGGATATTTTTATACTTTGGAGCTTTTAGGAGCTGTTGCTGAGTTAGTGTTAAAAAAAATAAAAAAATAAATAAAAAAAATAGGAAATCTTTTGTAATCCTTCATACTTTTAGATGATTTTCTTATTTTTGGATTGGATTTGATTGCTGTATGCTTAGTCAAAGATTGGAGAAGTGATTGATGTATCCACTGCTAGAGTATTTCAAACCACTGCTATTGGTTTTCAACCCACGGACATTGTATTGCTGCACATGGATACTTGAGGGGTCTGTTTGTAACTTTGAAGAACCCGTATTTATTTCCCTAAATCACTGCCAGTACAATTAATTGATCTTCAAATCCCTTCCAAAATTGGCGTTAATCACAAACCTTTACCACTTTTCACTCCATAATTCACAATCAACATCATCTTTCTTTCCCAATCACAATGCCGACTCTGTATTCGAAAATCCATAACCTGGTAGCATACCTAATCAAGAACAATCAATCCGAAGGCTTTCATGGAATGATTGATTTTCTTACTCACAGTCAGATTCACTTTGCATTAACTGTAGCACCCATAATTCTTAAAGCCTCTGTACATCAATTCTGGGGGAATGCAGCGCTACAGGAGAAAGATGGTTTAGAGTTTATTAGGACTGTGGTTGATGATAATGAGATTTTAGTTGATGAGGAAATCATTAGAGGTATTTTGAAGCTGGATGATGCTGATGGTGTAGTTAATCTTTCTGATGATGTTATATTTGAAGGATTGGAAAGGTTAGGTTATACTAGAAGGGGAGATAGGGTAAAATTTTTAAAAGGGAGGGAATTCAACTGGTCTAGGATGATTTATGAAGGGTTTGTGCAGAATCTTAGGAAAAAAGGTAAGTATTACTTGTATCCTAGGTTTGTTCAACTTATTGTGGATAGTCAGATTGCAGAACCTGTTGAACATAATAAGAAGTATGAGGTTAATTATATGCTTTCTAAGGTCTTTGCACATATGCGACACCAAAACCCAAATTTCATAATCAGAGTTATCCCATTGTTCCCTAAAATGATCCCTTTACCTGACATTCCTGAGTTTGATGATGTATCTGAACCCCAATCCACTGATGTTGCAACCCCTGCTATCTTTGCTGAAACCACTGCTACAACAAATGTAACCACTTCTACCCAACCTGAAACCAATGCTGAACCAATTTTTTTTACTAGGAGGAGAAGGAAGGGCACCAAGCTACCTCAGGCTAGTGTTAGTGGTGTAGCTAATGAGGCTGTCACAAGGAGTGGAGGTGACATGATTGGAAGGGCTTCCACTACTGACTCATGCTTAGGCTGGTCAGGACAGTGGAATCATACCTAATACCCAACCTTTGGCAACTCCTATTGTGGAGAGTTCCTTGGATCTCAACACAAGTAGAGGAATCCCTAGCCAATTGGCTCATTCAGGGTGCATAGATGATCAGGCTCGGTCTGATGCTATGTTTACTTTACCCAAGGATTCACCTCTCGGAGCAGGTTACACATTTCGAAGTGATGAGGGTAGCTTGGAACATGCACATGAATTGACAGATCATACTCAGGTACATGATGACTTTTCCAAAGAACCACCTCTCGGACCAGTTAACACAGGTCGAAGTGAGGAGGATATTCTGGAACGTTTAGATGAACTGACAATAAAGTGTACAAAAATGGAGGATACAATCTCAAGTCTTCAAGAGCTTGCTGTGTTTCAGGGCAGAGAGATTAGACATTTGAAGTACAGGATGTTTGTGATGGAGAAGGTGAGGAGACCTGGGGTTGCTGTTGTTAGAAAAGTAAGGAAGCAGAAAAAGAAGGTTAACTCCTCCCAGGATGTGATTTTGGAGGATGTAACCAAACAGGGGAGGAGTGAGGGCATTGATTCTGGGGAGGCTGGTGTGAATATGGATGAGGATGTGGATAATGGAGATCAAAGAGAGCATTATGTAGTGTCTGATAAAGATGGGAATGAAGCTATACTTGAAACCTTGAAGACTGTAGTAGAAGACAAAGAGAAGGAGGTGGTGCAGGACACATCCACTGCTAGTGTTTCTGTAACCACGACTAGTCTTAGTGAACTCCCTGCTACAACTTTAAATGAGGTAAACACAACCACTGCCATTTTAATCTCACCCACTGCTATTATAACCACATCTACAATTGTCACAACCACTTCTATTTCACCACCTAAACCTAAAGAAGTTGAGAAGGAAGTTGCCAGTACCCTGATAAATTTAAGTAATACTTCATCTACATCTACACCTACCATTGCACCTGTTCCATTGTTTCTTAAACCAACTGGACCTAAACCTTTGAGTAAAAGTTTGACTATTGGTGAGCCTTTGAAGAAGGTTGCTGTACCAGACATTGGTAAAGGAAAAGGTATTGCTGAACCTGAAATAAAGTTTAAGAGTAGAGATGAACAGATTGCTTATGATAAGGAGTTTGGTGAAAGACATTGGGCGAAGAAGAAGCGACGAGAAAGGTAAAAGCTAGAAGATGAGGAAGCTACTCGAGATTGTTAGGCGAATGGAATGATACACAATCCTATCTTCAAGCTTCCAATGATATAAAGAATGAGTACCTGATTGGATCCCAACCGTCAAGTTTATCACACAAGTCAACCACTTGTGAATGGTCAACCGTAATAAAATTCAAACAGTCTAAAACCAATGCAATTTCCCTTGGAATATAGTGGATTCCCGGGTCGTTAAGTCCCACGGAGGATTAATGGTGTTTCAAAACGTTCAGACGTCGAATGATCACTAAGGATAATGATCTGTAAAGATTTTGATTGATAACTACACTACTGATTGATTGGAATTGTATTTGGATACAGAATTATAAAGCACAACAATCAGATTAAACAAACTTAAATACGTACGTTTATTAAATTTACGTAAACGTATAAAATAAAACATGAGTTTTAAGAAATAAAAGACCTACAAATATGAAAATGATACTTTTACAATCCTAATAATAAAAGAAAATTATTGGAAAATTAAAATTATTTTTATAACTATTTATTTAATTATTATTAATTAAAAACTATTTTAAACTATTTAATAATACTCTAAAATATAATAAAATATGAAATTAAGCTAGAAAAATTAAATTATGACTTATAAAAATCTAAAATATTATAAAACTTATTTTAAAATTGAAAATATATTTTTTACACTTTTTATTTATTTATTATTAATTATTTAATACTTTTTAACTATTTTAAATTCTAATAAATACTAAACAAGCTAGAAAAATTATGAAATTATTTCTATAAATATCTTATGATGACGAAAACTAAGAAAATTATAAAAGCAGAATTTGCTTAATAATAATTTCGAAAAGAAAATTAAAAGCTAAATTCTATTAAATAAATGCTATCACTATTTTTAAAATGATGTTTTTGTGTTTTCTTTTCAAAACTATTATACTACTGATATTAAGTAACTTTAATGAAAACAAAATTTTACAACTTAAAATAAGCGGTTTGAGAGCTTATGATCTCAACGATGAGCTAATGAGCTTATTTTGATGTTTTAAGCTCAAACAAGCTTACAAGTCGGAACCAAAGATGAAATAAGATACAAATAAGCTAAAGCTACTCAAATGAAGCTAAAAAGCACAAAGATATACATTGATAAGCTATAATAAGCAAATAAGCACTAATCCTAAACTATAAACTAAACAGCTGCAAGGATCTTTAAGGCCAAATTAAGCTAGGGCAAAAGCTAAGCCAAAATAAGCCTTGATCCAATAAGTTGGGCTGGTGGGGATTCTAAAAGCTAAAGCTCTCACCGTGGTGTCCACTAGAGAGCTTATAAAAGCTTGAGAAAAGCTTGTAAATCGATTAATGACTCAGTATATACTGAGTCAGTTGTATACTGAGTTTTTGGACATAACTAAAAGCTGAATGCAGCCCTACCAAATAAGCTAGAAAAGGAGAAATAAGCACTGGACTAAAGAGATGGCTAGATTGGCTTTCCAAAAGCCAAGGTTCACAAGCTGAGGTTCACTAATAAGCTCTGTGTGAGCTTGTGAAAAAGCTTGTAAAACTGTGCACAGGGCACTTTTTGAAAAAGTGTCTAAAATAAGCTAAAAATTAAGCAGTTAAACAAGCTAATTAGGAATTATAAAAAATACCATGATAAAGATGAGCAGTTGAATATTATTATCCCAAAAGCTCAAATCTTGAAAACTAATATTAAGTCCTATATAAAATTATCTATTTTATTAAAAAACGACTAAACTGAAAAGTTTGACTTTTTATATTACACTAATAGGTTGACTTAAATGAACTTTGGATTGATCTCAATCACTGATTATGTTGTATTAAGGTAAATTAAGACTAGATTGATCAATGATAACAACTTATGAGCATAAAAACATGATCATGGAATATAGAAATCCAACAGTTAGCAACCAAGACATGATCAGATGCTATTTTGACTTTTACACTTATAATCACTGGTTTTTATTGCTTCTTTGGGTTATTAGGACCAAGTGTAACATGTATCAACCAAGAATAATGACATGAACAATCTTAAACACAGTTAACCAAGTGAAACCAAACAGGTCCTTTACTAGATCTGTTTTGAAACTTTCAAAGGATTTCATGATTCAAGCCATGAAATCTATTGAATAACTTATAATAACTATATTGAAACAGGATTAAGCTAAAATTAACAGGTTTTAAACACTTATACTAGAAAATGCAAATCTTGAAGAAATAGCTTACAAGTTGGAATTCAAGTGAAAACTGAGAACCAAAGCATAATACCACTCCTATTAGCTTTCCACAAAGCTTCTAACCCAAGGGCAATCCAATATTCACCCTGCTCCAGCTGTGATCTCCATTTCCATTGATTTTTTATTTTTCACTAATTTTTTTGGTATTTTTGGTAATTTTTCTTTTTTATACTAAACTGAGTTTTAAGGTTACTAAAAGCTTTAATAAGCTTTACGAGGAGCTTATATGGGCTTATGAGTCCAAAATAACAACCGATAACAACATTAAACTTAACATGAGATTTTTGAACTTGGAATTTGCATAAACCGAAAATGATACTAAAGCTTTGAAATTGATTCTTGAAAAGTTGTAAAATACACTAAGATTGACAAATCAAGATTGAAAGCTTAAGATTACACTTGAATTTGAAATTTAACTAAAACGACATAGGAAATTAAAAATTACACTAGATATATCTTCACATTGCTTCTCTCTTGCTTTATAAAGATCTTTTTGAGACTCTGTCGACATCTCTGATTGTTTCCCACTTCATCTTGACCATTGAATCTTTCAGAATCATCATAATCGTCCATTTGGAAATTTGGCGCCAAAAAAGTCTGGAGCAGGTTTTATCAATTAAAGAAGTTTGGGAGGATGTGGAGGTGGAGGGGAGTGGTTAAACATCTGGATAACAAGTGGAAAGGTGGAAAAACCACTCTGGTTTTGGTTTGCAGGATTTGGTGAAGAAGGTGAACAGTATCTCGGGTTTTGGCGGGTTTGACTTATTTTGACCGAGTTTTAATAATAAGTGGGGGTTCACAATGGGGGGTCACAGGTTTATTGACAGGGGTTCTTTTGGGTTTTGGTGGGTTAAAATACAAAAGAGGTCCGTTGATAGCTTAATAACACAAGGACCTTTTATGTAATTTTACATTTTATGAGGACCAAAGCGCCAACATTCCAAAGTTATCACAAGGACCTATCCTGCCATTTATGAATAGTACAAGGATAATAATTGATAATTTTTCATTTTTAAATATCAGAGGACTATTTTGACACTTTTCAAAGTTGAGGATTAAAGTTGTCATTTTACAATTTTAACTTTCAAGGACCAAGTTTGACAACTCATGAATCCTAGGGACTTTAAATAACATTTTTCTTTATTTTGATTTACCTAGGACGGTTTGACAACTTTTGAAACTTGGGGACTAAGCGCCAATTATACAAACTTGATACGTTTTCATCTAATTTTGGAATTTTGCATTTAAAACACATAAAATACTTATTTGTGATATTTTTATCATTTTGATGCATTTCGAGTGTTTTCGGATGTTTTGCAGTTTAAATGGTACAAAATGATGAGTATTTGCACACCATCAATCCCCACACTAAACTATTGCTAGTCCCTAGCAATCTTAAAGAAAATTTAATGGATTTCATCTCTTTACCAAAAGCCATTACTCGAGTAGCCAATTGTTTAAGTTCAAGTAAGAACCTTGGTACAATGATAACCAAATGATTTTGAGCAAATCACCGACTTTCAACGGATTTGATTTGTCTTTACGAAACCGTTTGTTTCGGACTAGCCAACTCTTAGATAAATTATCAATATTATCTTTGGTGAGTCGATTACCAATTATGGTTTTCCAACCGCCTTTACCACAAGCCATAAACTTGCGAGCTAGCCAACTCTTCACTAATTAAAGATATGGTGAAATGAATACCATACAATTTTGGCAAATTGCAAGCCGTAAACGGATTTGAGATATCTTTACCAAGAGCCGTTTGCTCTGGATTAGCCAATCCTTATGTGGGTTAGACATGGCGGATGATTACCATTTCTTGAGTGAGTGCAAAACACTTACTCAAAAAAATTTTGGCCAAAATACGGGGAATTGGGTGGTATAATTACATGATAAAATTCGTGAGAATTCCCCCACACTAGAAATGAATATTGCCCTCAATATTCAAAGTACCGTGTTATGCCGAAACATAGAATATAAAAGGAAAATACTACGGCCATTATTTTATTTTTGATATATACATTTTTATTTATTTATTTTTTAGAGAGTACTTATATACAACCGCTGGGCAACTCCCCACACTAGGGTGGTAGAAAATAGAAAGAAGTCGAAATATGGGTGAAAACCCATATGGTGTGCTCTTTTTTGATTACCGAGTCACTAGCTTGACTCGATCCCCGCATTCATTGGTTCATGGGGAAAGTTTGTAGATCGGGACAATCACGGGTGGAATGTCCTCTCCAAAATAGTGTTTCAATCGATGACCATTCACTTTAAAATTTGGACCATCAGTGAGATAACTCAATGGTTCCATAAGGAAATACTTTAGTGATGGTGAATGGCCCGGACCGGTGAGGATTTTAGTTTTCTGAGAAAATCTTCAATCTTGAATTGAAAAGAAGGACTCGATCACCAACGTTGAAAGCGCGGTTCTTGATTTTGGAGTCATGAATCTTCTTTGTCTTTTGTTTGTAGATCAAAGAGTTCTCGTATGCTTGATCACGGAGTTCATTTAATTCATTCATTTGAACTTTTCGTGATCACCATTTGTATGAATATCGAAGTTGGCATGTTTTAAGGCCCGGTATGCTTTGTGCTCGAGCTCAATCGGCAGATGACATGCCTTCCGTACACTAGCTTGTATGGAGTACACCGATGGGTGTTTTATAAGTCGTCACGGAAGGCCCAGTCGTCATCGGTTTATCGACCGTGATGCACGGTTTTAGCCACCGTCCTTTCCGAATTCTTTTATACCACGGTTGGAAACTTCCACTTGCCTACTTGTTTGGGGTGGTATGCGAGAGAGATGGTGGGTTACACCATACTTTTGCATGACTCGATCAAATTGGTCATTGCAAATGCGTACCACGATCACGATTATAGCTCATGGAGTTCCAAACCTAGCAAAAGAGATTTTAAGAATTTCACAACCACTCGGGCATCATTGGTAGGCAAAGCTTTTGCTTCAACCCATTTTGACAAATAGTCAATGACCACAAGTATGTATTTGTTTCCTCGAGATGATGGAAATGGCCCATAAAGTCAATGCCCCGGATGTCAAAGATCTCACACACTTGAATGGCATTTTGCGACATTTCATTTCTTTGTGAGATATTTCCGTGACGTTGACAAGCGTCACGTGTTTTGACAAATTCGTGGGCATCTTTGTAAATAGTGGGCCAATAAAACCCGAGTCAAACACCTTTTGGCGGTGTAATTTGGACTATGATGGCCCCGTTGGGTCCAAAGATGGCAAGCTTTGAGAATGTCCATAGCTTCACGTCCATAAACACACCGTCGGATGACTTGATCCGCATGATTTTGAATAAGTAGGGTCGTCCCGAGTAATGTTTAACATCTTTGAAGAATTTGTTCTTACGTTGGGTTGACATTCCTTTCACTATGAAGTTACACGCATGGTAATTTGCGAAGTCAAGAAACCATGGAGTGGTAGAGTTTCCACGAAAAGAAACCGCATTGAGTGTCTCGAGAGGAAATGTTTCATTTATTTCCTTTTCTCGAAAACATCTTGGTGAGGGTTTTCTAATCGGACGAGATGATCGTGACTAGGTTCTCACTCCTTTTTATCACGTATAATGATATCAAATTCTTGCTAGAGGAGAACCCAACAGCAATCTCGGCTTTGCATCTTGTTTTGCAAAGAGATATTTGAGAGCCGAGTGATCCGTATACACCACATTTGGTCAAGATTAAGACGGCCGAAACTTCTCAAACGCATACACCACGGCTAGTAATTCTTTTTCCGTAGTAGTGTAATGGGTTTGAGCTTGATCATAGTCTTACTTGCGTAGTGGATAGGGTGAAAATGCTTGGATCTACGTTGCCCTAGGACCGCACCGATAGCAAAATCACTTGCATCGCACATGAGCTCAAAGGGTAAATCCCGATCGGGAACAACGAGAATGGGTGCTTGATGGCTTTTTCTTTAATGTTTCAAAAGCTTGATGCACTCGGTGAGAAGATAAAAGGAGCATCTTTTCAAGAAGATGAGTCATAGGCAGGCGATTTTAGAAAAATCTTGTATGAATCTTGATAAAACCGGCATGACCTAAAAACTCCTAATACCTTTGACGGTAGTAGGATGAGGTAATTAGCAATAACATCGACTTTTGCTCTATCTACCTCAATCCGTTTTGGAAATCTTATGGCCAAGGACAATGCCTTCTTTGACCATAAGTGGCTCTTCTCCCAATTTAGACAAAGATTTGTGTCTTCACACCGTTTAGCATTTTTTCTAAATGGGAGAGACATGTTTGAAACGAGTCCCCAATAACCGAGAAGTCATCCATAAACACCTCCATTGTTTCCCGACCATGTCGTGGAATATGGCCATCATACATCGTTGGAGCGTGCGGGAGCATTACATAGGCCAAAAGGCATATGTCGTAGGCAAAAGTTCCGTATGGGCGGTGAATGTGGTCTTCTCTTGATCCCGTGGATCAATGGGAATCGAAAATAACCCGAGAAACCATCAAGGAAACAATAGTATTCGTTCCTCGCTAATCTCTCAAGCATTTGGTCCATGAAGGGTAGAGAAAATGGTCTTTTCGGTGGCGTCATTCAACTTGCGATAGTCAATACACACGCCATCCGTTACCGGCCGAGTTGGAATTAACTCGCTTTCTTCATTGTGACAACAGTTATGCCACCCTTTTAGGAACACGTTGAATTGGGCTAACCAAGGACTATCCGAGATCGGGTAAATTAATCCTGCATCAAGAAGTTTGATAACCTCCTGTTTGATAACATCATGGATCTTAGGATTCACCCTTCTCGATGTTGGATCTTGGTTTGAAGTCATCCTCCATCAAGATTTTGTGAGTACAAAATTGTGGTTGATACCCTTAATGTCGGAGAGTTTCCAAGCAATTGCTTGGTTGTGTGACTTCAAGACCTTTATGAGCAGTCTTTTCATCTTTACTCAAATCTCGAGCAATAATGACTGGTAATTTATCATCACCTTCAAGAAATGCATACTCGAGATGAGGTGGTAAGTCCTTAAGTTCGACTTCAGGAAATTCTTTAGTTTTCTCAACTGACTTGACTTCCTTGTTATGAAGCTTGACGGGAGGGAGTGATGATGGATCATCATTAAGCAACTTCTAAATGAGAAGTATGTCCCCCTCGATGTCAATGGGAGCGTGATCAATTTCCCATGGAACAGAATCACTAGACAAGTATGCTTCAATCTCTTCCAAGATGAAGTCACTTTCCTCAAACGGAGTGAGAGAAGGAGTAGACTTGGCGATGATGGGTTGAGATGAATGAGTGAGATTATCACTCGAAGAATTATGATCATAACCAAGAACTTCTTGAGAGTACTCCTCAGAAGCAACATCAATGATATCTATTCGGTTAACCGACTCGGAATCATAGTTTCGGAGTACCTCAAGTTTGATCAAGGTTAAAGGTGTGACTTCATTACCAACACGTAATGTGATTTCTTGCTCAAATACATCAATGAGAGCACGGCCTGTTCTCGTGAATCCTCGACCAACAATGAGAGGAACCCGTTGATCGAGATCGAAATCAACAACCACAAAGTCGGTGGAAAATGGAACTTTCCTACTTTCAAAATCGTCCTCGGCGATGCCAAGAGGACGGGATATTGTACGATCGCAAGCTCGAGAGTCATGCATGTAGGAGTAAGGTCCAAGAGAAAGTTTCTTCCATCTTGAATAAGGCATCGATTGATGCTTGCACCAAGATCCGCTAAGGCAAAGCATTCAACCATTCACGGAAATACACAAGGTAAGAGAAATTTTCCAGGATCTCCAAGCTTCTTGGGAAGCTTCTTCAAGATAATTGCCGAGCGCTCGTTCGAGAGGAGTTTTGCCATCTCGACAGCTTTTTCCTTGTTGCTTAACATGTGTTTGAGAGTTGATGCAAACTTGGGCATCAAGATGATAGCATCCGCAGCTTATGTCAAAATGTAGTTCTTGGAAAATTTGAAAAATTTGTCCATTTGATGACTGGATTTTTCGCGAGCTTTGCTCATTCAAACGTGATGGGTAAGGAATAGAAGATTTGGTTTGGGGTTTTCAGCAGAGCTACAGGAGGTTCAAAAACAACTCTGGATTGGATTTGGGTTTCGGGACAACTTGAGGATGGACATCGTTGGTACCTCCGTTATTAGTAGGAAGTTCCTTGTCCTTTGTTGCCTCGGTTCACTTTCCACTACCTTCGGAGTGAAGAAGAAGAGGTAGTAGGAATAGCGGGTCCATTGTATGAAACACCACTTACGGTTGTGATCGCCTTTGCATCGCCCCTCGGTTAGCGATCGTGTTGCTCGGAAGTTTTCCCGAGCCCGGGTTGATCATTTAAAGACTTCTTTATATCGTGATCGACCGACCAACAACTGTTCATTTCATCTTGGGATTTCATGAATTGCTTCAATAACTCATCGATGATGGTACCGGAGGAGGTGGAGGGAAATTTTGAGGTCGGATGTTTTGATTATGACCTTGTTGTTGAAAATTCCTTGGTTAGGATTCACATTTCCACGAAATTGATTCCCTCGATTGAAATTGTTTTGATTAAGGTTTCCTTGATATTGGAAACCTTGATTTGGTCTGGGATAGAAATTACCTTGGTTTTGATAACCTTGGTTAATTCTAGGTTGGTTCGATTCGGTTTTGTATGTTAGGATTCGTTAAAACCGGTGGTCCCCGATAAGTATTAGCACGGTAGTTTTGTTCATTTTGAGGACGGTATTGATTACCTCCACGATGTGAAGTACCGCTATAGCATTGGCTTCAAACGGACTACCATCGGTGGCGATCAGATTGTAGTATGCATGAGGCCACCACAAGTAACACGCACCTCGACTTTCTTCACTTCACCATGTGATGGTGTTTGTGTGAAAGTGACTTTCTTTTGTTAGCAAGAACCAAAGCTTTGAACAATATCTGTGAGTTTGTCAATCTTAGCATCGGTGCTAGATGTACTCACGGGAGATGAAGTAGAAGGTCCAACATTAGGCGAGGCGATATGTCTTTGTTCGGAAAGGGAGGACACAGGACTTGTTTTCAATGATTTGCAAGGCTTCTTTTGTGGTCTTGCTCAGAAATTACCTCCCACGGAGGCATTTAAAGAATCTTGGTTAGCTTGGTTCAGACCATTGTAGAAAGTATCCATTTGCATTAACTCGGTAAAACCATGATGTGGACATTTACGGAGCAACTCTTTGTAACGATCCCATGCCTCACCGAATGATTCATCAAATCTTTGAGAAAATTTCATTATCTCATTCTTAAGACTTGTAGTTCGGGATGGAGGATAGAATTCGTTAACAAACTTAGTGACTAAATCCTCCAATGTCTCAATGGAGCGAGGGGTTGTTTCTCAAGCCAATTCGGCTTGTCCTCTAGAGAGAATGGGAAAGAAGAAGCTTAATTGCTTAATGTGAGACATTCTTGTATTTGATGGTTGATGCAATCTTGTTGAACCATCGAATATGTGCATGAGGGTCGTCCGCTCAAAACCATAAAATTGGCTTTGGGTTACAAGATTAAGCAACCCGCTTTGAGCTCAAAGGTATCGACCACAATGGTGGGACAATAATGGCATCTCCGTAACCCTCGATGGGTGCTTGAGAAGCTCATTCATCGGTTTGTCTTCCGCCATTACGACGGGGGTGGTTGTGCTAGACGTTCCTCGATCACGGTGAAGGAGCGAGAATGTCCTCTACGTCTCGAGAATACTTGCAAGCTCAAAGTGGACTTGTAGAGTTGGAAGAGCAGTGCGCATGCACTAAGTATAAAAATCGGTTTTAAAAACAAATGCGAGGCAAAGCGACAAGTGAACTTAAACCAATAATCACAAATGAAATGGCTTCTTTGAAAAAGGTACACCAAATCACAAGGACACAAAGGCAAGTTTTGATCTTTAAGATTGGGAACTTATTAATGTTCACACCCCAGTTGGTAGGTGTCTTGCCTTGGTTTGCGTGGTTGATTTTATGTATTTATTAAGTACCACTAAAAGGCGTAGGTATGGATTTGTGCTAAGGGTTTAAAACTTTTGGACAATATTTTTGGTATCGTCTCGTTTAACCAAATCGTCTCGCTTTAAGAATCACCTTAAAGAAAATACAAGATAGAAAACGTTACGATTGTTTTGTTGTTTTATATTTTTGGTGTTGTTAACACTTTAGGAAAAGTGTTAATGAACTTTTGGATTATGATAACTTTACAAAAATTGTTTACAAAGGTGGTATATGTGCAAGAATGGATCGAAAATGTTTAAAACACGCTTCTGACCTCCCGGCGTGCCAAAATTTGATTGGATCCCAACCGTCAAGTTTATCACACAAGTCAACCACTTGTGAATGGTCAACCGTAATAAAATTCAAGCAGTCTAAAACCAATGCAATTTCCTTGGAATATAGTGGATTCGGGTCGTTAAGTCCCACGGAGGATTAATGGTGTTTCAAAGCGTTCGATCGTCGAATGATCACTAAGGATAATGATCTGTAAAGATTTTGATTGATAACTACACTACTGATTGATTGGAATTGTATTTGGATACAGAATTATAAAGCACAACAATCAGATTAAACAAACTTAAATACGTATGTTTATTAAATTTACGTAAACGTATAAAATAAAACGTGAGTTTTAAGAAATAAAAGACCTACAAATATGAAAATGATATTTTTACAATCCTAATAATAAAAGAAAATTATTGGAAAATTAAAATTATTTTTATAACTATTTATTTAATTATTATTAATTAAAAACTATTTTAAACTATTTAATAATACTCTAAAATATAATAAAATATGAAATTAAGCTAGAAAAATTAAATTATGACTTATAAAAATCTAAAATAATATAAAACTTATTTTAAAATTACTGATATTAAGTAACTTTAATGAAAACAAAAATTTTACAACTTAAAAATAAGCAGTTTGAGAGCTTATGATCTCAACAGTGAGCTAATGAGCTTATTTTGATGTTTTTAAGCTCAAACAAGCTTACAAGCTGGAACCAAAGATGAAATAAGATACAAATAAGCTAAAGCTACTCAAATGAAGCTAAAAAGCACAAAGATACACACTGATAAGCTATAATAAGCAAATAAGCACTAATCCTAAACTATAAACTAAACAGGCCTGCAAGGATCTTTAAGGCCAAATTAAGCTAGGGGCAAAAGCTAAGAAGCCAAAAATAAGCCTTGATCCAATAAGTTGGGCTGGTGGGGATTCCAAAAAGCTAAAGCTCTCACTGTGGTGTCCACTAGAGAGCTTATAAAAAGCTTGAGAAAAAGCTTGTAAAACTGATTAATGACTCAGTATATACTGAGTCAGTTGTATACTGAGTTTTTGGACATAACTAAAAGCTGAATGCAGCCCTACCAAATAAGCTAGAAAAGGAGAAATAAGCACTGGACTAAAGAGATGGCTAGATTGGCTTTCCAAAATCCAAGGTTCTGGTGAGGTTCACTAATAAGCTCGTGAGCTTGTGAAAAAGCTTGTAAATCGTACACAGGCACTTTTTAAAAGTGTCTAAAATAAGCTAAAAATTAAGCAGTTGAACAAGCTAATTAGGAATTATAAAAATACCATGATAAAGATGAGCGGTTGAATATTATTATCCCAAAAGCTCAAATCTTGAAAACTAATATTAAGTCCTATATAAAATTATCTATTTTATTAAAAACACTAAACCGAAAAGTTTGACTTTTATATTACACTAATAGGTTGACTTAAATGAACTTTGGATTGATCTCAATCACGATTATGTTGTATTAAGGTAAATTAAGACTAGATTGATCAATGATAACAACTTATGAGCATAAAACATGATCATGGAATATAGAAATCAACGATTAGCAACCAAGACATGATCGAGATGCTATTTTGACTTTTACACTTATAATCACCGGTTTTATTGCTTCTTTGGGTTATTAGGACCAAGTGTAACATGTATCAACCAAGAATAATGACATGAACAATCTTAAAC
Organism: Chrysanthemum lavandulifolium; assembly: GCA_022545495.1. Taxonomy (NCBI): domain Eukaryota; kingdom Viridiplantae; phylum Streptophyta; class Magnoliopsida; order Asterales; family Asteraceae; genus Chrysanthemum; species Chrysanthemum lavandulifolium. The sequence continues at coordinate 203,217,342 of CM040238.1, forward strand.
ACAGTTAACCAAGTGAAACCAAGCAGTCCTTTACTAGACTGTTTTGAAACTTTCAAAGGATTTCATGATTCAAGCCATGAAATCTATTGAATAACTTATAATAACTATATTGAAACAGATTAAGCTAAAATTAACGGGTTTTAAACATTTATACTAGAAAATGCAAATCTTGAAGAAATAGCTACAAGTTGGAATTCAAGTGGCGAGAACCAAAGCATAATACCACTCCTATTAGCTTTCCACAAAGCTTCTAACCCAAGGGCAATCAATATTCACCTGCTCAAATTGTGATCTCCATTTCCATTGATTTTTATTTTCACTAATTTTTTGGTATTTTTGGTAATTTTTCTTTTTATACTAAAGCGAGTTTTAAGGTTACTAAAAGCTTTAATAAGCTTTACGAGGAGCTTATATGGGCTTATGAGTCCAAAATAACAATGATAACAACATTAAGCTTAACATGAGATTTTGAACTTGGAATTTGCATAAGCGAAAATGATACTAAAGCTTTGAAATTGATTCTTGAAAAGTTGTAAAATACACTAAGATTGACAAATACAAGACTTGAAAGCTTAAGATTACACTTGAATTTGAAATTTAACTAAAGCGACATAGAAATTAAAATTACACTAGATATATCTTCACATTGCTTCTCTCTTGCTTTATAAAGATCTTTTTGAGACTCTATCGACATCTCTGATTGTTTCCCACTTCATCTTGACCATTGAATCTTTCAGAATCATCATAATCGTCCATTTGGAAATTTGGCGCCAAAAAGTCCGGAGCGGGTTTATCAATTAAAGAAGTTTGGGAGGATGTGGAGGTGGAGGGGAGTGGTTAAACAGCTGGATAACAAGTGGAAAGGTGGAAAAACCACTATGGTTTTGGTTTGCAGGATTTGGTGAGGAAGGTGAACAGTATCTCTGGTTTTGGCGGGTTTGACTTATTTTGACCGAGTTTTAATAATAAGTGGGGGTTCACAATGGGGGGTCACAGGTTTATTGACAGGGGGTTCTTTTGGGTTTTGGCTGGGTTAAAAATACAAAAGAGGGTCCGTTTGGTAGCTTAATAACACAAGGACCTTTTATGTAATTTTCTGTTTTATGAGGGACCAAAACTGCCAACATTCCAAAGTTATCACAAGGACCTATCCTGCCATTTATGAATAGCACAAGGATAATATTTGATAATTTTTCATTTTTAAATATCCGAGGACTATTTTTGACACTTTTCAAAGTTGAGGGATTAAAGTTGTCATTTTACAATTTTAACTTTCAAGGATCAAGTTTGACAACTCATGAATCCTAGGGACTTTAAATAACATTTTTCTTTATTTTGATTTACGAGGACCGTTTGACAACTTTTGAAACTTGGGGACTAAAGCGCCAATTATGCAAACTTGATCGTTTTCATCCGATTTTGGAATTTTGCATTTAAAACACATAAAACACTTATTTGTGATATTTTTATCATTTTGATGCATTTAGAGTGTTTTCGGATGTTTTGCGGTTTAAATGGTACAAAAATGATGAGTATTTGCACACTCATCAAGACTCTACTCAAGAATGGGCACTCATTATCCATTGATGAAAGAGCTAGAGTCTTGGGTGAATGGGCAAGAAAGATAAGTAAAGAAAAGAAGCAAGCTAAAAGGAAGAAACCTCCTACAAAGGGTGAGATGAGAAATGTTATGATGAAGATTATCAAGAATATGGGCATTCATATTGGTGAAAATCTAAGTAAGTGCACATATGAGAGAATTGTAGAAATTTATCAGAGGTGTATGAGAATTAATGAGGACTTCAATCCAATGAATTCTGAAAGAGAAGTGAATGGTTAAAGAGAAAAGTCAAGCTAAGAGAATCGGTTCAAAAGACCAAAGGTAGATGAAGAGGTAGAAAAGAAAGAAAGAAGCTGAAAAGTATCTTACGGAGAGTGCACCTATTAATCCTACTCCGCTTAGAGCTATTCACCCCATTGAAGATTGGCGATAGTTATAGAAAGGGATAGAAAGTAGTTGAAATAACAAGAAGGGATGGAAGAAAAAGCACTTATTTCAACTTTGGTATATTATTAGATTGTTTGACTAAGGGTGATGTGGAACAGTTGTGGAAAGTAATGGAATTCAGATATGGGAAGTCTGGTCCAACAGGAGAGTTAGCTAAATTTGTGTGTACTGCTATAAAGAACATGTTTCAACCTGATTTTAATGCTGAATATTGGGATAATTGTGAGGTGGTTGAATGGCTGTTATATTCATATTGCAAGGTTCATGCAGTACAAACTACAAAGGAGAAGTTCTTCATGTTTGTTGATAAGGATTATCGTTTATCAAAGAATGTTGCAAGACAAATGTTGGAAGCTAAAATCACTTCAAGAGGAACAAAGGAAACTCATCCTATTATTGATCCACTGTTTCAAAAGATTGAGAAGATTGCAGACATACAAGGGCCTTTGGTAATTAAAGCTAAATCTCAAGGAAGATTGAAGAGAAAGGCTGATATGTCTAAGGCTGTGGATTAAACATCATAATCAGAAACTGAAAAGAAGAATTGAGATGTGTTGCTTTCTGGTAAGAGTTTGGATATATCCTCCAATACAGATGTTTTGAGCTTAAAGGAAACTTGAGAATTCTGTTTGAATGTATCAAGTTTAGGGGAGGATTGTTGGGTTTTAGTTTCCTCAGATCATGAATTATTCTAAGTATTGGAATCACTGCTAGAGTAAAAGAAACCACTGCCAGAAGAGGGAATCCACTGCTGGAGATTAAACCACGGCTAGTAGAAGTGTGAAACCACTGTTAGTATAATTGTAACCACTGCTAGTTAGTAAGTTGGTTTAATGTTTTGTATTAGATAAGTATGGAAAAGATATTTATCTTGTAGAATAAGTTTTGTATATTGTTAAGGACTCCTTAGCCTATAAAAGGAGGTCCTAGGTTAAATTAGATATACGTGTATTTTGCTATATCTAAGGTCGATACACTTCAAGGTTGTAAAACCCTAATATTGGTTAGAGTATTCGTATTAATAATAATATTGAGGTGTTTAGTGTTTACTGTTCTTCTTCTTAAGATTAAATATTAAATTCCGCTTAATATTTAATAAGTAATTGTTAAGTCAGTTTCTGTAAGGATCGTCTGCTCAACTAGGATCAACAAGTCTCTTCATTAAACCTAACATGTAGGTTCTCTTCAACTATTCTAGACCTCCTATTGTATACTCTAAAGGCCTTACTATTGAAAGAGTAGCCAATAAAGTATCCATCATCTTCCTTTTCCTCAAACTTGCCTAGGTGGTCTATGGTATTCAATATAGTAACAGGACACCCAAAAGGTTTTTGGAAATCTATCATAGGCTTCCTACCATGTAACGACTCATATGTGGTCTTGTTATGAGGCTTAACTACCTTACTTCTATTTTGCACATAACATGTTGTGCCAACAAATTTTAGCCCAAAAGGTAGTAGGTAACTTAGATTCAAATAACATTGTTCTTGCAGCCTCAGTTAGTGTCCTATTTTTCCTCTCAACTACACCATTTTGCTGAGGTGTCCTAGCAACACTAAACTGTCTTTCTATACCCTTTGCCACAAAAACCTGATTCATAACATCATTTTTAAACTCAGTTCCATTATCACATCTGATTACTTTAACTTTATGGTTTAACTGATTTTCTATCTTAGTTATGAAACTCTTAAGGATCTCACTAGTGTCACTCTTAGATGCTAAAAAGTAAACCCAAGAAAATCTGCTATAATCATCTATGATAACTAGGCAATACTGCTTATGATTCAAACTTCTCACAAATGTAGGGCCAAATAAGTCCATATGTAACATAAACAGTGGTTGAGTTGTCTTACAAGAGGCTCTATGTTGTTTACCTTTTTGACAAGCCACACAAAGTTCTTTACTTTCAAAAACCTTTTAAGGTAACACTCTCACTAATTTTCCCTTCACTAATTTATTGATTGTTTTGAAATTTAGGTGACCTAGCCTTCTATGCCATAATTTTGACTCATCAACTGATGCCTTTGCAAAAAAACAGGTTAAGGTTCTATTAAGAATTACATCTTCCATGTTAAAGCAATATATGTTCTCTTTCCTAGGAACCCTAAGCTGCACATACTTATCATCAGGCATTTAAAATTAGGTACAACACCACACATTAAGTTTACCCAAAAAGTACCCAATTCTTTTTATCACACATTTGGGAAACACTGAACAAATTTTACTTCAGTCCCTGTACCAGATATACCTTCTCAAAGTCCAACTTCCCTGTCCTTATTGTTCCTCTGCCAACAATGTTGTCTCCCTTTGGATCATTGCCAAAAGCCACATAACCTCCATCAAAAGTGTGGAGTTTGATAGACTCCATGAGATCGTTTTGAGCCTTAGGGTTGAACAATAACATATACATACGCAGCGGAATAACAAAGAACAATTATGTTATTGACACAAGGTTTCATTCACCATCACCTCCAATTATATTAATAACGTGTTACCTAAATGTAACCGGGATCAAAGACTTCTTTCATCTTGGGGGTTAACTAAACTAACTCTAGTCTAGGCGTTTACAAGAACACACGCCCTAGACACACACACACACCCCTTTACTAGACGTCTACATATTGGAAGACTTAATTAATAAAACCTACACCCCATGTCCACTTTATATACTAGAGGATTAGGGTTTACAAATCTCTACAAATGACTAAATAATAAATCTTCTTTTGCAAGCAAGTCCCTCCATCTTTTTGTAGGTTTCCTTCTTTTCACTTTAAGTCCTTGATGTTTCATTCTTTATTGTTTTGTGTCATCAAATCAATAAACCCAACAATCTTCCCTATTTGATGATGACAAAACAAACACGATTCTTGTACGAACTTCCCTAGACGGCGAAGTAGCGGTTGAGATAATTAAATCTCACCATGAATGAAACATTCTTTTCTTCCTTTGTCTTCCCTTAATCCATGCCACGCCACTCCAACATCTCTTCCCTTTTGTTATCAACAAATAGAGAATGTAGCGAGAAACTTTCCCTTGAGTGGTGCATGAACATCAAATGATTCTTCAAATCTGTAAGCTCCTTGTAATGATTACTTGTGAAGAAAACCAAATATAACGAACTTGATGTAGAAGTAAAATCACCCAAACTTGTATCTTATGTCTTGTTTATCCACGTGACTCTGAACGTATACCAACCAATGTATAGGGAGACCGCAATCTCTTGACAATAATCACTAAGCACAATAACGTCACTCCTTTAAGTGTCATGTCAATTCTTCGTCACAATCATTGAAGCACGAACAAGTTACCTTAAAAGTAGGTATGATCCTTTTAAGATATGATAAAACACGTATCCAAGTAATTCCACTTCACCTTCAAATAAGTGATAAATAATCGTCTTCGTAATCAATTAATTCAATAAATCCAAAAACGAGCCTTTTTAAATCCTTTAAGAACAAATTAACCAAAATTCTTGTGTGTGTGAATCAAAATCCCATATGTGTGTCGCCAAAAATCCATAACAATTGTACAACTTTCCCTCAAGTCCAAAACCATATGAGAACCAAAAATCCTTCGTCGTCCGATATCGAATAAAACTAGCAGCATAAACTTATTTATCTCGAACAAAGCTAGCAGTAGAAAATGTTCTCAAAATTCTCGAACAATGAATCAACCAATGACAAACCCAATATATCCAATATGGATTTCAAATTACACTATCCCATTAAGTCCATCAATATCCCATATCCTCCATCAAACCAAGAAGAATTTCGACACTAATAAAAATACGAACGCATGTCCGCATGTGCTCCATTCTCTTTTATTATCCCTATGACACCAACATCTATAATATTGATTTGTATCCTTTTCTAAATCTCACAACCAAATCTGAGTTCCATTAGTTGCAAGCATCAACAAAAGCAATCATCCCACCAATTAAAGATAGTACTGACCAAAGAATGTAAATTATGTGCACCCTTTACAGCTAGCATCCATCGACCCTACTTTATTTGCTCAACCAATCAATGACTATAAGTCAACACTGTCATGCAACTATGAATAATATACGACTAATCTTCAAGTTCAACGCCAATCAATGTCCCATGATCAACCAATAACTATAATATCTCAAATATGACAACAAAACCCATGATCGACCATAGTTCATGCCGAGTAAGTGTTGTTGAGAAGCATTTAAAACCGAGTAGCAACATTAACGTATAAGCATAGCGATGGTAACCAAGTATGCTTAGCGGTGAAAACGAAAAATACTAGCAGTGGTTATAAGCCTTGTAGCAGTGGATACAATCTATCACAAGCAGTGGTAACGAACTAGGTAGCATAGGAAAGTATAAACGTTGAACGAGCGAGTAGTAGATACGTAAGTTGAACAGTACTAATCATTCAAGAAGCAAAACCAAGATTCGAGGATCCATGAAGCATCTCGTACATCGAATCCGATCATTACTACCCACGTTTTATCCTTCACACTCTCAAGAACGTGCCAGACTCCATAGTTCTTGTACAAGCAGCACAAATCGTCTTCGAGCAGTGGTAATTTACACGGAACAGAATAAACGTATTACCAAAAGCATTAACCGATATCGAATGAACACCTTTGTCGAACATCATAAAGTTGCGAAGACAATACTTAACCAAAACTGTTCGAGCAGCACATGTCCACTCGTATATAGATAATAGCATTACCTACCCACGATTGAGAGTATAGATCGTATGCAAAGGTCGACAATTTAATAGTGCACCATCCAATACAATAATAACTTATTACCAACCGACTCTCAATTTTTGTACGAGGTAATCATAAATAATTTATGCAGCTCAGAGTCTAGACAATGTGCAACATGGAATTAATGAGTATTCCATGCACAAGAATATAACCAAATCAGTTTAATACGAGGTGGACCAATCATAAGGATGCAAAAAATGACAATATTAGATTATACATTCAATAGAGATCGATTTTGTATGCAATTAAACTCTAAAATTCGAAACTTTACCCGCTTCTGCAGCAGACTTTGACATCGAATAACTTTTGATTACGAGCTCGAATTGACGATCCTCTAGTGAAAAGTTAGATGAATATATAGAAACGCCCACCAAAAATTTCGCCACGATCCAACGGTTCACGAAAAAGTTATAATCGTTTCAAACAAAGGTCGCAGAAACATATACGAAAAATTTTGAGATTCGAATTTTGTCTTCTTTTCGCCATTCTTCGACCATTAAAACCTTGCGAATCCCTAGGTAACGAGCTCCCCGAGCTCTGATACCAATTGTGGAGTTTGATAGACTCCATGAGATCGTTTTGAGCCTTAGGGTTTAACAATAACATATACATACGCAGCGGAATAACAAAGAACAATTATGTTATTGACACAAGGTTTCATTCACCATCACCTCCAATTATATTAATAACGTGTTACCTAAATGTAACCGGGATCAAAGACTTCTTTCATCTTGGGGGTTAACTAAACTAACTCTAGTCTAGGCGTTTACAAGAACACACGCCCTAGACACATACACACCCACCTTTACTAGACGTCTACATATTGGAAGACTTAATTAATAAAACCTACACCCCATGTCCTCTTTATTTACTAGAGGATTAGGGTTTACAAATCTCTACAAATGACTAAATAATAAATCTTCTTTTGCAAGCAAGTCCCTCCATCTTTTTGTAGGTTTCCTTCTTTTCACTTTAAGTCCTTGATGTTTCATTCTTTATTGTTTTGTGTCATAAAATCAGTAAACCCAACAAAAAGCTTCAAAATCCTCAAGGTTGCTCCCATCCCATGTCATGTGCCCAGAGCAACCATCATCAAATGTTCCTTTATCCTTTAGCTCATCCACAGAGATTGCCCCGCACATGAAAGTAAACAGATTAGTTTTTTTGTGGACCCAAGCCAATCTCGACTTGGTCCGCCTGCATCAACATAGTCAAATTTCTTTAAGTCCATTGATGCACCACGGCATGATGTAAAACCTTTGTTTTGGTTTCCACCGCCACTAATTGAGGCCTTTACAACATAAAAATGGCTTCCAACCACTTTATCAGTTATTACCTTAGGCACTAATAAGTAAATCTTCTTTTGCAAGCAAGTCCCTCCATCTTTTTGTAGATTTTCTTCTTGTTACTTTAAGTCCTTGATGTTTCATTCTTTATTGTTTTGTATCATCAAATCAATAAACCCAACAATCTTCCCCTATTTTATGATGACAAAACAAACACGATTCTCGTACGATTTTCCTTAGACGAAGTAGCAGAAGTTGAGATAATTAAATCTCACCATGAACGAAACATTCTTGTCTTCCTTTGTCTTCCCCTTAATCCATGCCACACCACTCCCACATCTCTTCCCCTTTTTGTTATCAACAAATAGAGAACATATGCAATAGATACTTCCCCTTGAGTGGTGCATGAATATCAAATGATTCTTCAAATCTGTAAGCTCCTTGTAATGATCACTTGTGAAAAAAACCAAGTATAACGAATTTGATGAAGAAGTAAAATAACCCAAACTTGTGTCTTATGTCTTGTACTATCCACGTGACGTTGAACTTATACTGCTAACCAAAATATAAGTAGATCGCAACCTCTTGACAAAATCCTCATCTTCAATGAGACACTGAGCACTACAATGTAACTCATTTAAGTGATAGTTTACTAGGTCTTCATCCATCCACCCCTTGACCTATGAAAACTAGATTTTGCAAGTCTTCGTCAAATTCCTTTAGGCACGAACAAGTTACTTTTAAACGTATTCAGCCGTTTAAAAATATAATAAGAACACGTATCCAAGTAATTCCACTTCACCTTCAAATAAGTGATAAATAATCGTCTTCGTAATCAATTAATTAATAAACACCAAAAATGAGCCTTTTAAAACCTTTAAGAAAAAATACCAATCTTCTTGTGTGTGTGAACGAAAATCCCATGTGTGTGTATCCAATAAACTCCGTATCAAAAACTTGTATAACTTCCCCTCAATTCCAACACTATTCGAGAACCAAAAATCGTGTATCATCCGATATCAAATAACATAAGCATTAGAAACTAACTTTTCTCGGACAATACTAGCAGTAGAAGAATAAATCTATCAGACAATGCAAACCAAATCTGTTAGCAACACTTTTTCTGTTGTAAGACTGTCACAAATCTGTCACTAACTTGTATGCTCCTTCCTCCCAAATCTGTTAGTGACACTAATTCTGTTGCTGAGGTGTTGCTAAACGTCTCAAATCACAAACCACTTTTATCCTTATACCCCAACATGCATGTCCATGTCTAATGATAGTAGCTTCAATTAGTAGGTCCGATTCCTAAAGCAAACACACTAAGGAGTATCTACCATTTTTCAAAACTTGTACGAGCAACAGATTCATGAGTAAATGAACAAGCAGTAGAAACAATCACGCTAGCAGTAGATTACTCAAACGTAGCAGCAGATTCAACTAGTTCCAGCAGTAGTTTTAGCTCACGTTCCAACAACAGCAACATTCACGAATTCCAACAACAGTAGTGGTAACCTAAACCTTGTAGCAGTGGTCGAGTAACTATAGCAGTGGTAATGACTTAACACTAGCAGTGGTAACGACTCATGAGCAGTGGAAACGTAAAGCTAGCATTTCATTGTTAATAACCGATGAACGAGCAGAATTAATTGACCAACAAACAGTACTAACTTCATTTGGAACAGAACTAATGTTGAATCTGGTAGCATTTCATTGTTACCAATCTTCGATCGAACACCATTCTTCAAAACGTGTTGCCAAAAAAAACTTCACCAAAACTTTCACCTTTATCTCCAATGCATAGCACATATGATACTCCAACTTTCTCACACGAAAATAAGAACCCTCGAATGATCCATTAACAAATGGAAGCTAACAGCATGTGAAACTAGAACCAATGTAGCACCACGAATAAACCATGCTCATGCAAACAAAGCCACATAATATATTTTATAATCGTTTATGTGGGGGGCTTGCAAAAGAATGATATATTAATACTTTTCCAACCCCTAACTTAAGAATAAGGATATACCACCGACCAATTAAGAATTAATAATACAAGATGTAGGTCAAGATACAACAACTTCAATAAACTGTGAGTTTCATGCCCCGCTTTCTTGCTTTACTCATTTGATAACGCTTAAAATGAACATGTTTTTAGTAGCGTTATTGTTGGTTTTGTGCATGATAATCGGCTATATTTACTCATAATTGTTGCAAAAGTGCAAAAGATGCGTATTGTGTATGTATATGTAGCCAGGTATCACAAATGATGAAGAAATGAAGTTTTTATGCACGTTTGGAGAATTCCCAAGGAAGGAAGTCGAGCAAGGAAGCTTTTGGACTCAATGATTAGGAAGCGCAATGATTTCTAAGTATCTACAGCAAGGAAAGATCAAGTTTCGTCTTGGAAATCATCAGCGAGAACAAAGAAAGAGGCGCAAATCAAGAAAGTCAACAAAAGTCAAAGTTGAGGCACCCAACCGTTCGGTTGGAGCCCGCAACCGATTCGGTTGGGCGATGGTCAAAACGCAACCGATCCGGTTGCATCGTAACCGGTTCGGTTGCATGGACTGGAGTCACACAAAAACGCATTTAATGTTGCCTTAACTCCCATAATCATTGGAGGCCGATCATTTCTTGTTATTAACTTGTTGGGAACGTTTTGGCCGATTAGTAAAGTCTCTTTGGCTATCTATTGAACCTAGACTTAGTATACTAGGTGTGACACAACCCAAAGTGTAATAGTTTACACCAAAACTATTACCAACCATTTTATTCATCCCAAAAGTTTAGTATTCACTGTAAAACGTCCAGGAGGTTGGAGAGAGCAATTCTCATCCATTGTTTTGGTTATTCGGAGTTATACGGTTAAGCTAGGTGATTGGAGGCGTGTGGTTGCTATAAGCCACGATTTCTAGTTCTTGTAATCGCAAAAGTTTAGGTATTCTATGAACCTTGTTATGGATTTCTATTCTCTTGAGTTATTGGAATTACTTTGTTATTTCTTGTGTTTTGTTATTATTATCATGGAGTAGTTTTGAATATACTTGTGTGTAAGGATGTAGGAAATCATACTAGTGTTCTCATATGTGATGCATGTATATATGATCTTGTTTAAATGAGTTTGTTGGAAAAATACTAGTCTTGTTTGATTTGTCGGTAAAACATGTTTTAAGAAAAAGGACCGAAAGGATTTCTCTTGTGTTTTATTCCAAAAAGTTAAGTGACAAACTAGTATGGGGATATGGTGATTGACAACCACCATGTTTACTTATTAAAACAAGACTAGAAACATTTTCATCACGAAGGTCGAAAGATTCGTAGGAACGAGTTTAATAAGAACATTTTACAAACAAATGGATTTTCTAAAGGATAATCATTAGGATAAGGACCGAAAGGATTACCTATATGTTTTTGTTCTTAGAATGATTTTTGCAAACATAAACCATGGTTGGAAATCATTTGCTTATGATTTGTGCATCACATCAAGAGTTTACACCAAGCCTTCATGAACACTTACTATGATTGCCTATAGACTACACACAAGTATATATATTTCTTTATATTGAATTTCACTATAACATCACTTTTGGAGGAAGCCTTGACAAAGCTTTCTTGTTACTAATCTTTTAAAACAATTTCAAACACAAAATCCCTTGGGACGATCTCGACTTACCCACCTTTGCTATCGCGAACGAGTATACTTGCTCGTATGTGTTTATAGTATTAGACGGATAAATCGTGTTTATAAATTTTTAAAACTTGCACACGGTAAGCACATCAAGTTTTTGGCGCCACTGCCGGGGATTTTGGATTTTGGATTTTTAAGTAATTTGATTTTGTTAAGATTCTGTAAAATTGGTAGATTTAAAATTGAATTTCGTCAAAAGTAAAAAAATATATTTTTGGTTTAGAGGCTAACCGATCCGGTTGCGCGAGCAACCGATCCGGTTAGTGCTCTCGGAAAATTTTTGTCTTTTGATTTTCATAGTTTTAGTTTATCCAGTGTTTTGTGTTATAGTTTATAGATTAATTCTTGTCATTTCTGATTTTTATAGATTATCTCATGGGTTGCTTATGCTTTTCTTAGATTTTTAGATTTTCTTTTATTTTAATTATTTTTAGTTTTATTTACTTTTTAGTTAATTGTCTTAATTACAATAATTAGAAATAGTTAATTTTCAGTTTTTAAGGTTTTAGTAGTCTTAATGAGTAGTTTAATAGATTAGTTAATATAATTTTCATTAAACAACTTAATTAATTTTATAATTAATAAGGATAATGAGTAGTCTCAATTAATTAAGAGTTTAAGTACACTTAATAGTTTTTAATTAAATTAAATTTACGTGTTTAATAATAAAAAAAAAAAAAAAAAAAAAAAAATTGGAAATCAATCCAACCGTTCGGTTGCAACCCGCAACCGGATCGGTTGGACGTTTTGTTAAAAAGTTTACCACCAACCGAATCGGTTGGTGAGCCAACCGATCCGGTTGGAGCTCTCGGTAAAAAATTTTTCTACTTTTTAAATTTTGAGTTTTAGCTTGTGTTTTCGTTTTGTTAAGTGTCTTTACTTGCTTAGTATATGTTTCTATAGTTTGCTTTTGTTTTTACTAACTCTAACGCTAATGATTTGGATTTTTGTTTTTGGTTTTGTTTTGTCTTGTTAGAGTTATTATGGATAGTTTAAGCGGAATTTCTGAGTACCTTTGTAACTTGGATGAGATGTTCAAAGACACCGTGAGTTCGTTGGAGAAGATTGGAAATATCTTAGAAGGGAGTAAGAAGGATTTGGGGATTGAAACGGTTAGTATGGAAGAAACGGGTGAAAACAAAGTTCAACTTCCTAAGAAAGGAAGAGTTGTGGTATTCACACAAGCACCACTAACGGAGTATGATTCGCCACTTATGAGGTTCGGTACACCTTGTAGTGTAGAGGGGTGAGTGCTTGGGACGCGAACTAAACATGGCCTATGGTGAAAATTACATTGTGGAAAAGTTCTTGATCAAATTGGCCATGTGCGTTTGGATTATGAAGCTTACGGAAGAAGAATGGTTAAGAATCTTAAGGTTAACATTCATGGTCACATTTTGAAACGGATTTTGTTGTCTTGGAAGAGGGAACGCGATGAGCCCAATGTATGTTTTGGGCGGATTTTCTTGTAACAACCAAATGCCAAGTGGATTTTGCCTTGGGGGAAATGAGGATCAATATCACCGATTTGGAAGAAGAAAAGGGGGTGAATGAGATGCTTGTGGAGTTATGTGCTAATATGGAAAAGGAAGATGTGGAAGTCGTAAAGATGGGGAAGGCAAATAGGAAGAAAACCTCATCCAACAAATTAACTCCTACCACATCCACCAACAAAACAAATGATTACACACCTTCACCACCTACTACACCAAAAACCTTCAAACCATTAACCCAAGAACAAAAAGAAGCTATTTTGGAAAACCTTGAACAAAAGTTTCTCGAGCTAAATGAGAAAAAGCCGGTGATTGAGGTACTACAAGATTACGTTCTCTACCGCAAGAAACTAGATGCGGTGATGCTAGCAAGAGCAAGATTGGAGGATAAAGATCTATCGGAGGAGGATAGAGATAGGATTTTGTTTAGAGGTATGCCACGTAAGGAGAAAGATCCGGGGAATTTTGTTTTGCCAATTAAAGTGAACGGGACCACACCAGTGTATGCCTTAGCCGATACGGGTTCAAGCGTTAATGTTATGCCCTATCCATTGTTTAAGACGTTGGGTCTTAGTAAGCCACAACCAAATCACTCAAAACTTACCATGGCGGATAATTCCCAAGCAAAAGCGATGGGGGAGGTGAAAAACGTAAGAGTTCAAATTGGTTATCAACCCTATTTGGCTGATTTTCTAGTCCTAGACATTCCGGTGGATAAGAGTTTACCTCTTCTACTAGGAAGACCATTCCTACGCACATGTGGTGCAATCATAGATATGGGTAGAGGTACGATGACTATCGATGATGGAATCTCGAAACAAACCTATTATCCCAAACCAAGGGGACCAGTTGTGGAATTCATGGAAGATTTAGAATTGATGGAAGCGGACGAGGACTTGACTTGTTTTGAAGTAGGACGTGATGTCCATGGAAACCCGATGTATGGACCACTAGCTCCACCATACTTTGATATTGAGGATGAGATGGAACGCGCACTAGCGGTGGAAGCATTTTACAATCCATTCAAAAACATCCTTGTGTACAAGAAGTTAACCGATTTCTTAGGTTCTTTACCGGTTCAACTCAAGAATTTGGAATGGGGACCCAAGGGGTCAGGTATTTACAAAAGAGAGGATGAGGATGGAGAATGGCACATCAACTTTGATATACTATGCCCGGATAGGAGAAGATTTATAAGGAAATTCAAAACTTATGAAACACACCGTGAATTAACCGGGAAATTTCTATGTGAGGACATCTTAAGGTATGAGTATTTCGAGGAATTCTAAGGAGAAGCAAGGCACCATAATAAACAAGCAATTGTTTGCTTGACTTTCATGAACTTTTTAATTTTATGCATTTAGGATTTCTTGTTTTTCATTTCATTTTATCTTTATTATTATGTTGAGGTTATTTGATTAATGCATTATGAGTTTGAGTTTTAGTTTTAGTTTTAAGTTATGAGTATGATGATTTGAGTTTTGAGATTAGATGATTGTTGAAATTTCCAAATGGTGGATGAATGTTGTGTGCATCTTTAATAGGATTTTTGAGTAAACGATTGTTGCTTGGAAGGTAAAATGCCTAAGTAACGAGAAAAATGCAAAATTTGGCAAAATGCAAACCGAAACGGTTGTGTCCATGATGAACCGGTTGCATACAAGTATATATACCAAAATTCAATTTTTCCAAAAAACACACACACACACTAATCCTCCAATTGGGTTTGCAAAATTCACCAATAGAAGTTATTTGAAGATTGTATAAGTTGTAGAAGATCATCATGGCACCCAAACAAGTAAGCATCTGCATTCAATTAACTCAATTAAGGTTTAATTAGAGCATTTGATTCGAATTGCAAATTAGGTCACTAATTTGGGGGGTTTTGGATAGAATTCGAATTAAGTTGTAATCTTTTAGGATTAAGTGGGTAATTGATATAGGAATGCATTGCAAAAAAGAATTGTAGTGATTGATTCAACATGGAATGAGTATTAGATGATTGAATTTTCGGATTTAATTAGGTTATGCCATTGAATCAAATTAAGTTGCAATTGGTGATTCCTAGTTGGAAGATGATGCGTTTTAATGAGTATTAGATGCCACATTGTTGATTAGAACTAGTAATTGAAGAATTAAGGTCTAAATTGTTGAGTTCTAAGCAAATGAATATGTGATGATTGGAGGATTGGAAAGTGAATTTAGAGCAATTTGAGGATGTAGGAATCATTGATGATGTTAGAATGCAGTCTAGGAGTGAATTGGACTTAGAAAAATCGAGTGGGAAATGGATTAGAAGGCAAAGCCTTATGCAGGTTGAGGAACCGATCCGGTTGCGAAGTGCAACCGAACGGTTGGAGTAGGTCAACAGAGGAATAATCCGATTGCCCTATAACCGAATCCGGTTCCACGTTCTATGTGGTATTTTTCGAATTTTTGAAGTGGACCTTAGAGGCTTCCATAGACCTTCCCGTTTGTTCTAACACTCTTATATTGACTTATATTTATGATTTCTACAGAGAATTGTTGTAGGTAGTTCAAGCTCGACACGGGTTCCACTAAACCCGATTGTTACCAAGTATTACCAAAGGAACGAAAGGAAGAAAGTCACGTATAGTGTGAAGACGGAGGCAAATGCCAACCTGAAGTTCAAAGATCTCACCAACGAGGAGAAACATGCTTTCCGGGAACGATTATCAAAGTTGCAAAATAGGACATGTTTGGTTCCGAGGGTGATTGATTGGGATTTGTTTGCCGAATATGAGTGTGAAGAGGAGTTGCAAAAAATGATGCGGACGTCTTATGTGTATCCAGTTGATGGGGATTTGTTTGATGATCTGTCATGGGAAAGAGCATTTAGCATAAATGAAGAGGTTTATCGTGAGTGGTGTATGGAGTTCTTTTCGACTATGTATTTTGAGAGAAAGGTCAATGTTCGAACTTGATGGAAGAAGTTTGTGTTTGGTTTAGGCTTTGTGGGCGGATCACGCCTACACTTTGCCGGATTTTGCTGTTGCTCTTGGCTTGTATGAACCGAATGAGGTTAAGCATCGATTGTTTGAAGCTCACTTTTCGAGGCTTAGGAGGTTTGAAAAAGAATACCCTAGTGTGCCCGCTTATTGGAATCGAGTGGGAGATC
The DNA here is from genome assembly GCA_022545495.1 of Chrysanthemum lavandulifolium. Taxonomy (NCBI): domain Eukaryota; kingdom Viridiplantae; phylum Streptophyta; class Magnoliopsida; order Asterales; family Asteraceae; genus Chrysanthemum; species Chrysanthemum lavandulifolium. The sequence continues at coordinate 203,233,709 of CM040238.1, forward strand.
CTTCTTGCACTAGGAGGAATGTCGCAACCATTAGGAATCCGTTGATGAGAATACTACACAAGTTGCTAGTAATCGGGCCGTTTCATAGATTTGGAAGCAGGACAAATGTCAAAGCGGACTTGTGGGTTATGATGTTATTGGAGGAAACTAAGGACGAAATGCGGCTTGGCTAATAGCCGAGTATTTGTCTAGGAGAGCCCCGGAATCAAAGGTAATAGCAACATTTGTGGAGGCCATTTTGTGACGAGGTTGGCAAGAAATCTTGGGTATTACAATAGTAGTGAGTTGGCTAAGTGTGGAGAGCCAAAGTTTAGTGAGATTTGGAATGCAAATGGTTTTGGAAATGCTTTGAATAAGAAATTGAAAACATTAGGAGCATGGATCGAACCGCAACAACAACAACAACAACAACCACCACAACAGCAAGGAAATGTGCCAATGGGCAATATACCGATGGGGAACGTGCAAACGGGTACGTCTAGTAGTTTTGACTCAGGTTGGGGAGAGTGGAACCAACATTTGAATGAAATTGAGTGTAGGGACGTTTGGAGAGACTCGATGATGTTGAGAAACAATTACATCAATGATTATTCAATGCCTATTTTTCAACACATGGCTCAAGAAGCCAATTACGAGTTGCCACCCTACAATCCACCCAATGTTCCACCATATCCTTTCCCCTACACCTCTTATCCTGGACCATATCCGTACCCATATCCTGGCTATGCACCATTTCCTGATCAAGTTCCCGCATATGGTAGATTACCCGAGGTTGGTGGATCAAGCTATGATGTTGGAGGATCTTCATCAGGAGTTGGAGGAACGAAGAAGAAGAGGAGAGTTCGTTCGGAGTTTGTGGATGAGCACTATGTGTCCGAGAGTGATGATGATGATGGTGACGAGGATGATGATGATGAAGAAGGTGATGAGATGAGTGAGGATGACGAATGATCGTGGATCATTCTTGATTTATGGTTTCAAAAACAATGGTTATCATGTGTTAAACAATATTATCTCTATCTCTTAACTATTTCTCTAGGATGATTATCATACTTTGTTTATTTTTCATATTTTTAGTAGCATTTGGATTGTTTTGTTTTGTTTTGTGTATTGTGTATTGCAGTTTTGTTTGCAGGATGGATTTGTCGGAAGCTTATTGATGGTCAAATATTTGGAGTTGGATAACTCACATGCTTGCTTATGACCCAATATGCGTATTGCATATTCTATCCCGTGGTATCTTTTGACTATTTCTTTTTCCCATTTTCTTTACTTTGAAGTTTATTTTTATTACATTGAGGACAATGCAAAACTTAAGTATGGGGGAGGGAAGAAAATAGGAAAAATGATACGATTTTTAAATTTTTAGCTTTTAGTCTTATTTTTAGATAAACTTTTGGATGCAAGTAATTAGCAGGAAATCGCCCTTGATTGTCTAGTTGTTTTCACACATTTTTGGGATATATTAAAAACAACTTGGGTATTTCAATGGTAAAATGAGGTTTTTGAAAAAAATTTGATTTGAACCAAATTACGGAAGTAATTCATTTTGGATTCGATAGCATTTTCTAGCGCGCATTATAGCCTTTTTCCACTTAATTGTGAGGTTTCTTTTTGTATAAAACACATCTTTTGTTTTATATTTGCTATGAGTGTGCCGGTGATTATGTCGATTCTAGAACTTGTACTAGTTATGCATTACGGTTAAAATCACTCTCGAGTGATAAAAATATGTTCAAGTGATAAGAGGCATCGTAGGATTTAACCCAAATGGCCTTCCATTTTACATCTAATGATATATTAGCTAACCACATTGGTTAGTTAACCACCTTATATGGACCCATTTGTTAGTGCTCATCTTTAGCACTAGATACCCTTAGTTACACCCTTCGAGCCAATCTTTTCATTCTTGTTTAAATCCAAAAAATACAAAAAGATTTTACACCTTAAACCTTAGCCAACCCATGTCATGTCTATTGGTTTGTTGCTAGTTGTTTGGAGTGTTGGATTGTTTTTGATGATTATGAAGAAGCTACACTTTGTCTATAGTGTGTACCATTCTCCAACAAAAATGAAGGAGACGCCTTTCTCATTTGTATTTTTTGTGGTGTATGCTTACACTAAGTGTGGGGGAACTTAAAAAACAAATGGTTATAGCCAATGAGCTATATGAAGAATATTGATTAGCCAATGAGCTAAATTGAGTTATATATGTTTGGAGATCGATATGTGAAGAGTAGGAAGATATAATCATTTTCGAGATTGTGGTTTGTATGATGACTAGCAACATGGAGGTTTAGACTTGACTTTATTTTTCTTTTAACACCAATTTCATAAACCATCCCATGCCTTATCCATACCTTTTATAAACCCGAAGCCTTAACGATATAACCCGAATAAAAGCCCTCTTTGATGAATTTATTTTCTTTGTTTTGATACTTGTACAAGCTTATGGTAAAAAGCATTGATCATGACTAGGCATTGAGTGATTTACATATACCCACCAATATATGAGTGTTGAGTGAATTCTTAAAATCATTCGTGAGGTGTTCTAGTTATGTTATCTAAAGTATTTGGTTCATTTTCAAAGTTTTTCACATATTAAAAGCAAATTAATGATTATCTCTTTTGGGATGATTGTTAAATTTTCGGAACCACGGTATCATGACCATTGAATTCGATTTTTGCAAATGTTAGACCTACTCGAGGGCGAGTAGAACTTAAGTATGGGGGAATTTGATAACGCTTAAAATGAACATGTTTTTAGTAGCGTTATTGTTGGTTTTGTGCATGATAATCGGCTATATTTACTCATAACTGTTGCAAAAGTGCAAAAGATGCGTATTGTGTATGTATATGTAGCCAGGTATCACAAATGATGAAGAAATGAAGTTTTTATGCACGTTTGGAGAATTCCCAAGGAAGGAAGTCGAGCAAGGAAGCTTTTGGACTCAATGATTAGGAAGCGCAATGATTTCTAAGTATCTACAACAAGGAAAGATCAAGTTTCGTCTTGGAAATCATCAACGAGAACAAAGAAAGAGGCGCAAATCAAGAAAGTCAACAAAAGTCAAAGCTGAGGCGCCCAACCGTTCGGTTGGAGCCCGCAACCGATTCGTTGGGCGATGGTCAAAAGCGCAACCGATCCGGTTGCATCGTAACCGTTCGGTTGCATGGACCGGAGTTACACAAAATTCATTTAATGTTGCCTTAACTCCCATAATCATTGGAGGCCGATCATTTCTTGTTATTAACTTGTTGGGAACGTTTTGGCCGATTAGTAAAGTCTCTTTGGCTATATATTGAACCTAGACTTAGTATACTAGGTGTGACACAACCCAAAGTGTAATAGTTTACACCAAAACTATTACCAACCATTTTATTCATCCCAAAAGTTTAGTATTCACTGTAAAACGTCCAGGAGGTTGGAGAGAGCAATTCTCATCCATTGTTTTGGTTATTCGGAGTTATACGGTTAAGCTAGGTGATTGGAGGCGTGTGGTTGCTATAAGCCACGATTTCTAGTTCTTGTAATCACAAAAGTTTAGGTATTCTATGAACTTTGTTATGGATTTCTATTCATTTGAATTATTGGAATTACTTTATTATTGCTTGTGTTTTGTTATTATTATCATGGAGTAGTTTTTGAATATACTTGTGTGTAGGATGTAGGAAATCATACTAGTGTTCTCATATGTGATGCATGTATATATGATCTTGTTTAAATGAGTTTGTTGGAAAAATACTAGTCTTGTTTGATTTGTCGGTAAAACATGTTTTAAGAAAAAGGACCGAAAGGATTTCTCTTGTGTTTTATTCCAAAAAGTTAAGTGACAAACTAGTATGGGGATATGGTGATTGACAACCACCATGTTTACTTATTAAAACAAGACTAGAAACATTTTCATCACGAAAGGTCGAAAGATTCGTAGGAACGAGTTTAATAAGAACATTTTACAAACAAATGGATTTTCTAAAGGATAATCATTAGGATAAGGACCGAAAGGATTACCTATATGTTTTTGTTCTTAGAATGATTTTTGCAAACATAAACCATGGTTGGAAATCATTTGCTTATGATTTGTGCATCACATCAAGAGTTTACACCAAGCCTTCATGAACACTTACTATGATTGCCTATAGACTACACACAAGTATATATATTTCTTTATATTGAATTTCACTAAAAACATCACTTTTGGAGGAAGCCTTGACAAAGCTTTCTTGTTACTAATCTTTTAAAACAATTTCAAACACAAAATCCCTTGGGACGATCTCGACTTACCCACCTTTGCTATCGCGAACGAGTATACTTGCTCGTATGTGTTTATAGTATTAGACGGATAAATCGTGTTTATAAATTTTAAAACTTGCACACGGTAAGCACATCACGAATGACGAATTAGAACGAACATTAGAACCTCGAGTTTGCTAATAAAACCATAGGAAAACTTCTCTTGAAAGAACACTCAATGAATTTAGGCATTTAAGCAGCATGGAGGATGATTTATTCACTTATGATTTGCTGATGAGGTATACCAAAGATGAATTACTCCTTTTGTGGCCGATAATTGAGTCTAAGGGGCTTGTATGGACTACCATTGAAGAGGATGAAGACCGCTTTCGAATAAAGTATTGAGCAGGTGGGAGCTACTAAACCTTCATGTTTCCCTTACATTGAGCAACCATATAATGATTTAGGAAGGGACAATCTTGACGATGAAAGAATGTGATTTTGCTTAACAATAGGTTGGTAAGACTTAAGGACATATCTGTAGAATAATGGTTAGATCTCAAGTACGGAGACCGTAATAAGGTTTCTAAATGATTTGGTTTGTGGTGCAATAATCCCTGAGGTGATTGACTTACAAGTTTGTGTGCAAGTGATCATTATCACTACAAGAATTTGGTCCGTGGGTAATCGACAGGATTCTTGTAGTGTATTGACTTACAAGTTTGTGTGCGAGAGTTCAATTTATCTCATTGACTGCTATGCTATATTATACTACAATGTCCACTATTTTACAATTACTATGATGTGACACACACAACTTTTGGTGAACATCTTTATGATTAATCGCACACTCTCACCAATTTTTAGTTGATGTTTTCAAGTATCATTTTCAATTGATAACAAAGGTTCTTAAGGATGTCAAGAGTTTATGGCTAACGAGAGCTTAGGATACTTGCATTTGGAGTCCTTTATGCTATTTTTACATACTTCATATTTCATACTTATTACTCATGTTATTTATGGTTTTGGTATTTTGGATTTAATATTTTAAGACAATGTATTGTTATGGTACGATTTACCTGGATAAGTCCCCTCTTGTGTCAGGTGTCATCATGGCATTTTGATATTTAATTGAATTTAGTGTTTCTCTATTTATATATCAAGGTGCTCTGACGATATTTCTCTTGTTACGCCTCGTGTTTCTACCTTGGCGAGGTGTGACAGCAATAGATATTAGAGAATAAAAGGCCCAAACCCGGTCTATGGGTATGTTTGGCACGGAGCGGTGTGAAGCTTTTTGGAGCGGTGAGTAATGAGCATTTTGATTTTTACTAGTCGTTTGGCAAATGAGCGGTGAGTGATTGGGTCCAAACCGTCAAGTTATCTCACACAAGCTAGCCACTTGTGAATGGCTAACCGTAAGAAACTTAAAACAGTTCGATACACCAATGCAATGAAGATCGAGAGAGTATAGTGTTTCCCAGTCGTTAAGTCCCAACGAGTCATGCGAGAATAATCAAACGAATAGGATCGGAGGATTTGAACGGAAAAGAGATATGATTGATTACGAACAATTATACCTAAAGAGAAAGTTTATAAATTATGTGGGCTTAAATGCAAATTAAAGAAAATTAAAAGATAAATTATATTAAATAAATGATATCACTATTTTTAAAATGATGTTTTTGATTTTTCTTTTATAAAACTTAAATTAAAAACTACGCGACGCATAAAAAGAAAATGTGAACTGAAACAATATTAATCCTAAAAATATGAAATGACATTTTTACAAACCTAATGATAAGAGAAAATTTTAGAAAAATAAAATTATTTTTATAACTATTTAATTAATTATTATTAATTAAAACTAATTTTACTAATTTAATTATACCTAAAATACAAGAAAATATGAAATAAAGCTAAAAAATGAAATTATGACTTAGAAAATCTAAAATAACTAAGTCGATTTTTCAAAACTAATTTTATATTTTCCGATTATTTTTCTATTTTCTATGAATTAAAACTATTTGAAACTACTTAAATTGCTAAAATTACAAATTAAACTATGAAAAATCTGAAAATATTTTTTGACTTTTATATTTATCTTAACCTAGGAAAAATGAAAACTTATTTTTTGAAGCTTTTCCGATTTAATTGTATTAAAAGCTAATTAAAATTACCTAAAAACTGCTTTTAAATGAGGAAAAATAGCAAACAAAGTTAGAAAAATATGAAAATTCAGAAAAGTCTAAAATAATATACTGAATCTAAGAAAAATATGAAAACAAGAGTTGTGTGTGAGAAAATGAAGTCATAAAGGAAACTACTTAAGTAATAAGCACTTGAAATAAGCCAAAGGCTACAAATGAGCACCAAACTTTCACAGAAGCTATAATAAGCTTAAACTACTAGAAATGAACTAAATACAACTACTCTATACCACTGAAATGCAAACTACAAAGATTTGATGAATTTGAAATTAAGTGCAAAAACAGATTTTGGGTGCTACTTTGAAGTTTGAGAATAAGCTACTCAGATAAGCTAAACTCAAAACCAGAAGTAGGGACCTAAAGTAGACCTGGCTAGGAACCTGTAAACCAAAGTTGAGCCCTGGACAAGCTCTTATGAGCTTGTTGAGAGCTTTTAAAATCTCGTGCACACTCGCCATCATCGAGTATGTGCATGTGGCACTTTGACCATTTTGACAAGCTCATTAGAGGCTTGTAGAAAATTACTAAAATTCCACTAAAATTATATAAAGAAACTAGACCAACTGAAGTTATAAAACCCAAAGTTTCAATGAATTTGGACCAGAAATGAATCAATGAAAAATCTTCCCAGTTTGGTGAAAACTGAGATTTTCACTCTTTTTGACTTTTGACAGATTTTGAAAGGTTTGACTTTTATGAGTTTTGAAACCAATTATTGGACTGAGATTGATGTTTTATGGTATAATGAAACTGATGCAAGCTACTCTAGAGATATCCTAACACAGATTAAGCTTTTGATATCTGAAAATTCCAACAGACATGAGTTTAAGACAGATTAATGGTGATGTTGACTTTAAGCTAGTGTAGGAGCAATGTGATGACTAAAATGACTCTAATTACCTATACTAAGACTGAATAGATAGATTTAAAACACAACCCAAAGCTCCAAATTAATAATAGTAATCGATCCAAACACACTTTCGTAAATGATATGCAAGATTACCAACTCGGATCAAAGACTCAACCCTACTTAGCTCTCAACTCGTATTCTGAGTACAAAATTATACTTAAGTGATCTCAAAATAACATCAAAACAATGCCTATGTCCAACTCGAACTATAGATGCAAACTAATATTAGATCATGAGGTTAAAGACAAAATGATTAAGATTAAAACTGAACTAACAATATAAAGCAATATTAAACAACACTTAAGTACTTCTATACTACTGATTAAGAAATTAAAAACAGGATTGGACTTACTAGTGGTCCAACCACTATGGTTTGCTCTTGAGATTAATCAACTACTATCCTAACACTGATATCAACCCAAATCAGATCTAACTCAACTCAATTCCAACTGCATACCAACCCAAATTTATTGATTCCACCCCATTTCCAGCTCTGCATCAAGTATCTAAGCCATTTCAACCCACCATTTGATCACAGTTGACTTTTGTTGACCAAAAACCAATTTTGATTGAATCTGTTTCTTAAGCTTACTAAAAGCTATAATAAGCTTAAGTAAGCTTATTTGAACTAAATAAAGCTACTTGGAGCTTAAGTACAATAGCAACTTTAAACCGATTTAAATAAGAAAATTTGCAAAACCGAGATTTGAGAAATCTTGCAATTGATTCTTAAAAGTACTTTCAATACATTGGAACAACTTAGTTCAATACAATACAACTTAAAATTACAACTTAAAACCTATTTAAGACATGAGAATTTTAAAACGACATACATTAATATTTAAAACTAAGTACTCTTCACTCTCTTGCTTCTCTCTTCTTTATACACCAAAATGCTTCTCTCACATCTCGAGCAAATCCCACCTTTAATATTGGCCATTGGATCGCTTGAGTGCATATTGGCCATTGGATGCAATTTTGGCGGAAAGGGTATTTTGACAAAGGGGAGAGATTGAGTGTTTAGGAGGAAGCATTTAATGCGCTTGGTCATTAGGTGCTTGAGGGGAACAAAGCGTGGAGTAGGGTGGAGTTGCAGCATAGGTGGGTGATGATGAGGGGGGAGGGAAAAGGGAACCCGTGATGGCGGTTTTCTATTCAAACCGTGGGTGGGTTTGTTTTATTAAACCGGGTAAAAGGTTGGGTAAACGGGTTGGGTTTAAATTGGACCGGGTATAAGGGTTTAATTTGGGTTGGGCTTTGGTAGTTTTGGATTTGGCTTGGACTTAGGATTAATAATGGACCCGGTTAATAACTTAGGGACTAAATGTGTCCAATTCGAAATTCCAGGGACCATTCTTGTATATTCTGAAAATGTAGTCCAAGGGTCAAACTTGTAAATCTCAAATAAGTTAAGGACCATTTTTGCCAATTGTGAAATTCCAAGGACTAAACATGACCATTTTTAAAATCCAAGGATCAAAACTGTAATTTCTCAAAACTTTTGGAACTTTTCACCAAAGGACTAATTATGACAATTTATGATTCCAAAATGACCTTTGGTGACTTTTCTTTTTAAAATAAGTGCCTAGGGACTAAATTTGTCAATTTTTGAAAGTCGGGGGACTGAAACTGCCAATTATGCAAACTTAGCTCATTTTTCATCTGATTTTAAACATTTTGAATCTGAAACATATAAAATACAATTTTGAGATATTTTCAGATTTTGATGCATTTCGAGCGTTTTAAGTATTTTGCGCTCAGATTGACTAAAATGATGAGTATTCACACACTCATCAATCTCCCACTAAACTATTGCTAGTCCCTAGCAATCTTTTGAGAAAAACTTAATGGATTTGCATCTCTTTACCAAAAGCCATTACTCGAGTAGCCAAATGTTTCAGCTCAAGTAAGAACCTTGGTACACCGATAACCAAATGATTTTGAGCAAACCACCGACTTTCAACGGTTTTGATTTGTCTTTACCGAAGCCGTTTGCTTCTCGGACTAGCCAACTCTTAGATAAATTATCAATATTATCTTTGGTGAGCCGATTACCAATTATGGTTTTTCCATCGCCTTTACCACAAGCCATAAACTTGGCTAGCCAACTCTTCACTAATTAAAGATATGGTGAATAATACCATACAATTTTGGGAAAATTGCAAGCCGTCAACGGATTTGAGATATCTTTACCAAGAGCCGCTTTGCTCTGGATTAGCCAATCCTTTTGTTTATTAGACATGGCGATCGATAACCATAAGTTGAGTAAGTGCAAAACACTTACTCCAAAAAAATTTTGGCCAAAATGGGGAATTAGGCGGTATAATTACATGATAAAATTCAGTGAGAATTCCCCACACTAGAAATGAATATTGCCCTCAATATTCAAAGTACCTACCGTTATGCCGAAACCGAGAACGTAAAGGGAAATACTACGCCATTATTTTGAATTTTTTTTTTTTTTTTTTTTTTTTTTATGACAATGGGCATCTCCCCACACTAGGGTGGTAGAAAGTAGAAAGAAGTCGAAATACGGGTGAAAACCCATATAGTGTGCTATCGTTTTTGATTCCCGAGTCGCTAGCTTGACTCGATCCCGCATTCATTGGTTCATGGGGAAAGTTTGTAGATCCGGACAATCACGGGAGGAATGTCCTCTCCAAAATAATGCTTCAACCGATGACCATTCACTTTAAAGTTTGGACCATCGGGTTGAGATAACTCAATGGTTTCATATGGAAATACTTTAGTGATGGTGAATGGTCCGCATCAATGGATTTTAATTTTCCGAGAAAATCTTCAATCTTGAATTGAAAAGAAGGACTCGATCACCGACGTTGAAAACGCGGTTTTGATTTTGAGTCATGAATCTTCTTTGTCTTTTCTTTGTAGATCAAAGAGTTCTCGATGCTTGATCACGGAGTTCATTTAATTCATTCATTTGAACTTTCCGTGATCACCAAATGTCTCGAATATCAAAGTTGGCATGTTTCAAGGCCCAAGATGCCTTGTGCTCAAGCTCAACCGCAGATGACATGCCTTCCGTACACTAGCTTAGATGGAGTACACCGATGGGTGTTTTATAAGTCGCATGGGAAGGCCCAGAGCGCGCATATAACTTATCCGACCAAGAGGCACGGTTTCGCCATCGTCCTTTCCGAATTCTTTTAATCCCTCGGTTGAAACTTCCACTTGCCCACTTGTTTGGGGGTGGTACGCAGTAGAGAGACGGTGAGTTACACCATACTTTTGCATGACTCTATCAAATTGGTCATTGCCAAAATGCGTACCACAATCACTGATTATAGCTTTCCAAACCTAGCAAAAAGAGATTTTAAGAATTTCACAACAACTCGGGCATCGCTGGTAGGCAAAGCCTTAGCTTCAACCCATTTTGACAAATAGTCAACGGCCACGAGTATGTATTTATTACCATGAGACGAAGGAAATGGCCCCATAAAGTCAATGCCCTGATGTCAAAAATCTCACACACTTGAATGGCGCTTTTGCGGCATTTCATTTCTTTGTGAGATATTCCGTGACGCTGACAAGCGCCACTGTGTTTTGACAAATTCGTGGGCATCCTTGTAAATCGTGGGCAATAGAATCCGAATCAAACACCTTCTTGGCGGTGTAGTTGGGGCTATGATGTCCCCAAGAGGTCCGAATGGCAAGCCTTGAGAATGTCAATGGCTTCCCGACCATACACACATCGCTGATGACTTGATCCGCGCAAATTTTGAATAAGTAGGGTCGTCCCGAGTAATGTTTTACATCTTTAAAGAATTTGTTTTTCTCGTTGGGACGACATCCTTTCACCACAAAGTTACCCGCATGGTAATTTGCGAAGTCGAGAAACCATGGGGTAGAAGAGTCTCCACGAAAAGAAACCACATTGAGTGTTTCGAGAGGAAATGTTTCATTTATTTCCTTTTCTCGAACACATCTTGGTGAGGGTTTTCTAGACAGATAGATGATCGCCACCCTGTGTTCTCGCCTCCTTTTATATCACGATAATGATATCAAATTCTTGCGGAGGAGAACCCAACGGAGCAATCTCGGCTTTGCATCTTGTTTTGCAAAGATATATTTCAGAGCCGAGTGATCCGTATACACGTGCATTTGGTCAAGATAAGGTATGGCGAAACTTCTCGAACGCATACACCACGACTAATAATTCTTTTTCCGTAGTGGTATAATGGGTTTGAGCTTCACCATAGTCTTATCGCTAGTGGATAGGTTTGAAAATGCTTGGTTTTCGTTGCCCCAAGACCGCACCGATAGCAAAATCACTTGCATCGCACATGAGTTCAAAGGGTAAATCCCAATGGGCAACTAGAATGGGTGCTTCCGTAAGCTTTTTCTTTAATGTTTCAAAAGCTTCGATGCACTCAGGAGAAAAGATAAAAGGAGCATCTTTTTCAAGAAGATGGGTCATAGGTCGAGCGATTTTAGAAAAATCTTGTATGAATCTACGATAAAACCCGACATGACCAAGAAAACTCCTAATACCTTTGACGGTAGTAGGATGAGGCAATTTAGCAATAACATCAACTTTTGCTCTATCAACCTCAATCCCATTTTTGGAAATCTTATGGCCAAGGACTATGCCTTCTTTGACCATAAAGTGGCTCTTCTCCCAATTTAGACAAAGATTGGTGTCTTCACACCGCTTTAGCATTTTTTCTAAATGGGAGGCATGTGTGAAATGAGTCCCCAATGACCGAGAAGTAATCCATAAACACTCCATTGTTTCCGATCATGTCGTGGAAAATTGCCATCATACATCGTTGGAACGTGCCGGGAGCGCTACATAGGCCAAAAGGCATACGTCCAGTAGGCGAATGTTCCGTATGGGCGGTGAATGTGGTCTTTTCTTGATCCAAATGGATCAATGGGGATCTGAAAGTAAGCGAGAAACCATCAAGGAAACAATAGTATTCGCCCTCGCTAATCTCTCAAGCATCCGGTCCATGAAGGGTAGAGGAAAATGGTCTTTACGGGTGGCGTCGCTTAACTTGCGATAGTCAATACACACGCCATCCGTAACCAATCGAGTTGGAATTAACTCGCTTTCTTCATTGTGACAACAGCTTATGCCACCCTTTTAGGAACACGATGAATTGGGCTAACCCAAGGACTATCAAAGATCGGGTAATTAAACCGCATCAAGAAGTTTGAGAACCTCTTGTTTGATAACCTCGTGAATCTTAGGATTCACCCTTCTCGATGTTGAATCGCTGGTTTGAAGTCATCCTCCATCAAGATTTTGTGAGTACAAAACTCGTGGTTGATACCTTAATGTCGGAGAGTTTCCAAGCAATTGCTTTCTTGTGTGACTTCAAGACCTTTATGAGAGCAGTTTTCTCCTCCTCGCTTAAGTCTTTAGCAATTATGACGGGTAATTTATCATCACCCTCTAAGAATGCATACTCGAGATGAGGAGGTAGGTCCCGAAGTTCAACCTCGGAAATTCTTCAGAGATGTTTGTCTTGATTTGATTTCCTCAATTGTGATCTCTTTCGGAGGAGTGAAGGTAATGGATCTTCATTTAACAATTGCTCAAGATAAAGGATATCCCCTCGAATCATAAACACCATCAATTCCAGTGGAATTGATTCATCACTAGCAAGAAACTCATCGATCTCTTCCGGAAAGAAGTCACCTCCCTCAAACGGGTGAGAGAGGGAAGAGTCGGCAATGATTGGTTTAGAAGATGTGGTGGAATCCCACTCACATAATTATGAAGATAACCAAGAAACTCTTGAGAGTACTCCTCAGAAGCAATATCAATTAAATCGACTCGATTAATTGATTCAAGATCACAATTTGAGGAGTACCTTGAAGTTTGATCAAGGTTAAAGGTAACACTTCATTACCCACACGTAACGTGATTTCTTGCTCAAATACATCAATAAGAGCACGGCCGTTCTCGTGAATCCTCGTCCAACAATGAGGGAACCCGAGGATCGTGATCGAAATCAACAACCACAAAGTCACCGGAAAATGGAACTTTCCTACTTTCACAAATACATCCTCGGCGATGCCAAGAGGACGCGATATAGAACGATCCGCAAGCTCAAGAGTCATGCGGTAGGAATAAGTTCGGAAGAGAAAGCTTCTTCCACATCGAATAAGGCATCGATTGATGCTTGCTCCAAGATCGGCAAGGCAAAGCATTCAATCATTCACGGAAAACACAAGGAAGAAGAAATTTTCCAGATCTCCTAGCTTCTGAAGCTTCTTTATGAATCTGGCCGAGTTCTCGCTCAAAGGAGTTTTGGCCATTTCAAACAATTTTTCCTTGTTGCTCAACATGTGTTTGAGAGTTGATGCAAACTTGGCATCAACATGATAGCATCCGCAAAGCTTATGTCAAAATGTAGCTCTTGGAAAATTTGAAATTTTTTTCCATTTGATGACCGGCTTTTCGCGGAGTTTTGCTCATTTAAACGTGATGGGTAAGGAATAGAAGTTTTGGATTTGGGGTTTTCAACCGAGGTTCAAAACAACTCTGTGTTTGGTTCGGGTTTCGGACAACCCGAGGATGGACATTGCTTGTACCTCCGTTATTAGTAGGAAGTTCCTTGTCCTTTGTTGCCTCGGTTCACTTTCCACTACCTTTGGGAGAGAAGAAGAAGAGGTAGTAGGAATAGCGGGTCCATGATATGAAGCACCACTTCGTTGTGATCGCTTTGCATCGCCCCTCGGATTAGCGATCGTGTTGCTAGGTAAAGTACCGAGCCCGAGGGTCGATCATTTAAAGACTTCTTAATGTCGAAATCTGCTAACCAACAACCGATTCATTTCCTCTTGGGATTTCATGAATTGTTTCAACAACTCATCGGATGATGGTCCAGTTGGAACAATGGCTTGAGTTTGTGTAGGAAAATTCGCCTCTATTGTTCGGATTAGGCCTTGATTTTGAAAATTTCCTTGATTATTACCATGAAAATACCACGGGTTGAAATTTCCGACCTTGGTTTCTATTAAAGTTTCCTTGGTGTTGGAAGTTTTGACTTTGATTTTGAAAACCGTTATTTGGAGTAAAATTACCTTGGTTTTGAAAACCTTGGTTTGGTCTATTCGATTTTGATTACGGTTTTGGTTTTGATTGAAACAAGGAGGTCCGTGGTAGTGGTTAGGGCGGTGGTTCGGGTCTATAGGAGCACGGTATTGGTTGCCTCTGGATTAGAAATCCCGCCCACGCTTTGCTTCAAAGGGTTACCATCGGTGGCCATACAATTGTAGTAGGCATGGGGCCACCGCAAGTAACACAGACTTCCACTTTCTTAACTTCAAAGAGGTGAAGTTTGTGGAAAAGAAACTTTCTTTTGGTTGGAGAGAACCAAAGCTTGAATTGCTTCATGAGTTTGTCAATCTTAGCATCGGTGCTAGATTGACTCACGGTGATGAAGAAGAAGGACCAACACCGACTTGGGAAACAACCGGTTTGCTTTGCGGTCACGGACTTTAGACTTGTTTTCAATTATCGTTAAAGCTTCTTTTACGCTTTTGCTCAAGAAATTTCCTCCAATGGAGGAATTTAGAGAATCTTGATCGATTGACTCACCCATTATAGAAAGTATCGAGTTGCATTAACTCGGAGAAACCGTGGTGAGGACATTTGCGAGCAATTCCTTAAAACGATCCCACGATTCACCAAGGATTCATCAAACTTTTGTGTGAACTTGATGATTTCATTTTAAGACTCGTGGTTTTGGAAGGTGGATAGAATTCATTCACAAATTTCTTCACCGTGTCTTCCCATGTTTCAATTGACCGAGGGGTTGTTTTCAAGCCAAATCCGGCTTGCCCTCAAGAGAAAACGGGAATGTAAAGCTTGAAAGCATCCGTAGGGACATTCTTGTATTTGATGGTAGATGCAATCTTGTTAAACCATCGAATATGAGCATGAGGATCATCCGGCTCAAAACCATAGAATTGACTTGAGGTTACAAGATTCAAGAACCGGTTTTGAGCTCAAAATTTTCATCCACAATGGCGGGATAACAATAGCATCTCCATACCCGCCGATGGGTGCTGGAGAAGCTCACACATAGGACGCTCTTCCGCCATGATAACGGAAGTAGTGTGAGCATCCGGATCTCGATCCGATCGATGGGGCGAAAGTTCACGGACACGCCTTCTGGAATCGACAAGCTCACGAAATGGGCTTACGGATCTAGAAGAGCGAGCAAGATACACTAGAATTAACTCTAAGAGATATCGAGTTAAGGAAAGGAATGGAATTATGAAAGTGAATTATGAGGATGGGGTAAGAAGAATCTTTTGAGTTTTCGGTTTTGAAAAGTAGATATAACAACAAATCCAATTAAAACAATATCGAGGCAAAACAACGGTGAACTTAAACCAATAATCACAAGATGAATGGCTTTGAAAAGGTACACCACTCACAAGGACACAAAGGCAAGTTTTAATCTTTGGTTCGGGAACTTATTATGGTCGCACCCCCGCTAGGTAGTACACCGCCTTGGTTTGCGTGGTAATATTTTATGTTGTTATTATTAAACAAAGAAAACGACAAATCTTTTGTATTTTTATCTTTGATATATATATAGAAACAAAAGAAAAATATTTTGTGTTTTATACCTTTTGGATGTTTTTGGGTTTTGGATTTTTATAAGAAAAATATATATAGATATAGATAGATGGTATGAACAAAGAGTGAATATTCAAATCACTAATCGCTAAACGGAAGATAATTAGCACACCTCCAGCGTGGCGCAAAATTTGATTGGGTCCAAACCGCTGTTATCTCACACAAGCTAGCCACTGTGAATGGCTAACCGTAAGAAACTTAAAACAGTTCGAGACACCAATGCAATGAAGATCAGGAGAGTATAGTGTTTCCCCAGGTCGTTAAGTCCCAACGAGCTGTGCGAGAATAATCAAACGAATAGTGATCGAGATGATTTGAACGGAAAAGAGATATGATTGATTACGAACAATTATACCTAAAGAGAAAGTTTATAAATTACAGGGGCTTAAACGCAAATTAAAGAAAATTAAAAAGATAAATTATATTAAATAAATGCTATCACTATTTTTAAAATGATGTTTTTGATTTTTTCTTTTATAAAACTTAAATTAAAAACTACGTGACGTACAAAAGAAAATGTGAACTGAAACAATATTAATCCTAAAAATATGAAAATGACATTTTTACAAACCTAATGATAAGAGAAAATTTTTAGAAAAATAAAATTATTTTTATAACTATTTAATTAATTATTATTAATTAAAAACTAATTTTACTAATTTAATTATACCCTAAAATACAAGAAAATATGAAATAAAGCTAAAAAAAAATGAAATTATGACTTAGAAAATCTAAAATAACTAAGTAGATTTTTCAAAACTAATTTTATATTTTTCCGATTATTTTCTATTTTCTATGAATTAAAAACTATTTGAAACTACTTAAATTGCTAAAATTACAAATTAAACTATGAAAAATCTGGAAAATGATTTTTTGACTTTTATATTTATCTTAACCTAGGAAAATGAAAACTTATTTTTTGAAGCTTTTCCGATTTAATTGTATTAAAAGCTAATTAAAATTACCTAAAACTGCTTTTAAATGAGGAAAAATAGCAAACAAAGCTAGAAAAATATGAAAATTCGTGAAAAGTCTAAAATAATATAATGAATCTAAGAAAATATGAAAACAAGAGCTTGTGTGTGAGAAAATGAAGTCAAGTGAAACCGCTTAAGTAATAAGCACTTGAAATAAGCCAAAGGCTACAAATGAGCACCAAACTTTCACGTGGCTATAATAAGCTTAAACTACTAGAAATGAACTAAATACAACTACTCTATACCACTGAAATGCAAACTACAAAGATTTGATGAATTTGAAATTGTTAGGAATTAGAAAATTCCATGTTAAAGAGTCGGTCACCCCAATTATTATCTAGCATAAGTTAGCTCGTAGATTTGTCGTTAGTCACGTTATTTATTGTTTTATTAGTTAGTCAGTAGCGTAAAATAGTTTAGTGCAACACCTTGGAGGAAGGACGGGTCTTTACCCATCGTATCCCCGATCCACAGCCGATAGGAGGTCGTGTATTTGTAGTATAAATACCCTTCCATCCATGGAAGGGTGGTGCTCATAATCTAATACTCTACAATTTGTGTAAACCTCTAGCAAGAACACCCTCTCTCTACTTTCTCTCTCTAAAATGGAAAACATGTATTTTGATCTCCCAAGACCACCCGAATCATCAACACACAACAAATATATGATCCTACAATTGGTATCAGAGCCAAGGTTATGTTGTTTTGATGATTTTATGGTTTTGTTTACACGGTTCGTTTTATGAGGCTGGTTTGGTTTTGGATGCGGTTATGATGTTTTGATGTGTTATTACAGTTTGTAATACATGTTTTTAAACTGCTTGTGTGTACTGTTGTAGTGGTCGGAATATTTTTATCGTTTATTAATGTGGTACAACAGTTTTTAACAAGGTTTATGTATCTTTTGGTTCCAAAAAGTTTATGTCCTTTCAAAGCAAATATCTGTCTTGTGTCATTGTTTGTGTCCAAGTCAGTCTCACTATTCATCAATATGACTTTTTGTACCAAACTGTGATGTTATGTGGTCATATGGTCTAATTTCTTGTGGTCAAAATGGGCAAACAAAGCAATTTTTTATGCATTTTTCTGAGTTTTTCTGGGTTTCTTTGAAGATGGTCGGAAAAATGGTCGGAATTACTCGCCAGAAAAAGTATTAAATCTTGCTAGCGACTTGATGAACCCATAAACAGACCTGGCGACTTGTCTTTACAAGTCTAGATTCAGTGTACACATGTAGCGAGTTGTAGTATGGCGGTTTGACTTTTGAGTCAAACTAAATATGTCGTGGCGACTTAGTCGTAGCGACTTGTCGTGGCGACTTAGTCGTAGCGACTTGTCGTGGCGACTTGTCGTGGCGACTTAGTCGTAGCGACTTGTCGTGGCGACTTAGTCGTAGCGACTTGCGCTGGCGACTTAGTCGTAACGACTTGCGCTGGCGACTTGACTATGGTGGCGACTTGATATTTACAGAAAAGAAGATGAAGAAAGACAACCTAACTGCATTTTGTTGACCACACGAGACCTAAAGAACTCAAGAATCTAACTATGCAACATCAATCAACATATCTCAGCTCATTCTTCTCGTGTTACCATATGGCGTATCATGACTCGAAAGTCAGTTCTCACAAGATTTAATGCATCACTGATCAATGACTAACGACTCTTACTAAATCTGATGGTACAAAGATCTCAGAAGTTTCTTCGTGTCTCAATGAAATATTAAGACTCTTAGGTCTATGACACGAAGGTTTTCATCCATCATCGATCCATACATACTCATTAATGTTCTATCCGAATCAATCAATGAAAATCAAATAACAAATTTGTTATCCTCTTTCATTTATTCGGTCAAGACTCTAAAAGAAAATCAATTCACACAACTCATGGGATCTCAGAATGGGTTCAAACTCGTGTATATATATATATATAACACGTTATTTGTTGAATCTCCTGTCAATCATTGATCTATCTGATTCGGCCTCAATGTGAAAACATCAAAACTATCAAGGAGCCTCACACACGTGTTACAATCATCATTAATCAAGACACAACTCTACAAATCTGAAATTAATTTGATCTCAGTTTTTTTTCTCCCCATTTGGTACTCAACGTCTAGTCTATACACAATAAGGAGATAAGATACATCACAGATCCATTGGTTTAAAGGAAGTCGAAATGAAATTTAATGTTAATGATCTCAGCTTTGATCCCTTGTGTGCGGTTCAAAGAACACATAGATCTATAAAGATCTATACACAAAAGATCGTGTGCCTCATAGATCTAAAACGTTTTTTTTTTTTTTTGTTAATATTCGAATCTTAAAGGAATGATTTTAACAAGGATGTTAACTCATTTCTTTAGATCGGTTGTGACTCAATAAAAACAAAAGAAAAGGATTAAACCTACCTTAAACATGATTGTTCGATCTTGACATCTCGAAATCATTACACCATCCCTGTGGCGTTATTGACTCTCTTACCATCCCTGTGGCAACGTCAAATGGAGCACCAAGAAGTACCTTGTTTTTTTGTTTTGGATCGATGAATAGTGAGATGAAGGTTACTTTTTCTGGGATGTATTTTGTGGAAGGAAGAGAGGCGTATTATCTTTGGTGATAATCTGCGTTTTGGTGTGAAAGAGAAAGGGGCGGATCTTTTGAGAGAAAAATTAGGGTTAGAGTGTGTGATTACTTGGTATTTTATACCCATGTGATTAGGGTTTGTGAAATGTGAGTTAAGTGATTTGAGTTGCTGATGAAATAGATGGAGGCGGATCAGTATGCTGGGATTTTAGGTAAAGAGGCGGACTGAGTTTGTTGAGTATAATTAGGGTTAAAATATGAGTAGTATGTGTGCAAAGTGGAGTTATATATCCCGTGTTATTAGGGTAACGTGGTATGGATCGGACATACATGTATTTGGGCCAAGGTTACATGTTTTTCACAAAACGGTCCATATGCTCTTAAATGGACTGGTTTCGTCTTTTGAGATTAATACTCGTATTTGGATAATCTATGGACCGTATTTGGTGACTTTGGTTCTTTAAATGTTGATTGGAGCTAAACGCTAAAATATCATAACTGGTTATCATGTAAATTGGATCGGGTATATGATATGTATTTTGCACCGGCTATTTCTATTTAAGCTTGAGCCTCATCCATTTATACACGATTTATATAAGTTGGGCTGAGGGTAATTAGCATCCTTTACCAGGTTTAGTCTTTGTGTTGGAATGGATTTATGCGTGATTTAATCTTATGAGGATTGACAAAATATGAGGTATGAATAATGTGAGATTTGCAATTTAATGAGTATTGTCAACGAGTTTTGATGAAGATATTTGACGATAAGATTTGAAACTTGGTTTTTGACATTTGTTGATATGATGAGATTTGGGTATGTGGGTTGATGCTTTGGTATATACATTCTTCAAGAAAAATATTCTGTCATGGCGTGAATTGATTATACAAGGTTGACTACGGGGTTGTTTGTTTGGTATTTCTTATTTGAGGTTGAAGTGAGGTTTTCCGGATTCGTTTACTTACTTCGTCTACCCTTCCGCGATGATGACTTGTTTGGGAAATTATTGAGTGTGATAAAGACTTGGCTATTTAGTTACGGTTGTGATTCTAGGGAATTGAGGATATGTCAAGAGTTTTGTACATTGGGTACACCGTTTCTTTTTCACGAGGATTAGTGCAAGGTTAAGTAACAAAATTGGAGACTTTCACTTCATGATCAAGTTTGGCATATCGGGTTTACTTCACCATGTTGTCACTACAATAGCCGGCTGCAATCGTGTTTGATGTATTTACCATAGTGTTGATGGATGATTGTTGATGTTGATGATGTTGGACAATGAACCAACGCATGTTCCCCTAAAATGATATTCATCGAAACCAAAGTTGTCGTAACACATTCAAGTCGACATTGTTTACGGTTTGTGTCTTGATTTTGTAAAATCCGCGAAAGAACCTATTTCTCGGTTTAAATCATAGACTTGTAAAATCCCGTGACAATGGAAACATCCCGGTATTTGTAAGTGCATTTCGGATCTATCTTACGGTTTGTTCTTGGTTTTGTAAAATCCCTGAAAGAAACTATTTCTCGGTTTAAACCATAGAGTTGTAAAATCCGTAATGATAGAACCATCTTGGAGAAGAGAAAGTGTAAATTTGGATCTTACTTGATGCCGATGCTACGGTTTACGCTCAAGAAGGGATAAAGGGTGTACTTCATGAATTGGATGTGTGTTTGGATATTCGTCATGGCAGTCTGGTTATTTCAAAGTTTTACGGGGTTATGCTCATTAAACCATGGTCGGGATGAAACCATTATCATATTTCAATTAAAACGTCAAAAGAGGCTAGATTTGAGCTTTTAATCAGAAGATGTGACAACGGGGTTAATTCACTATTATTTATTTGATGTTGAAGTGAAATAACACGAGCAAGTGTACTTAGTATCTGAAGGTATCGGGGATGGATGGATGAAGATACTTCATGATCCTTGTTCAAGCTTACCATTAAAACAAAGACTTGGAAATCTAGTTATTATTGGGTAACGTTTACCTTTTCTTTTACCACTTGGGGAACTGGCTCTTACCTTAACAATATAACTATCACTTTAAGGAGTTACGTTGTAGTGCTCGGTGTCACATTCAATTGTCGATTTTCAAGAGGTGATATCGTCTTATACTCGATGGTTGGTTGGTTGAAGAGTATAGAGTACATAGAGATTCAAATGGGCATGAAGTCTCGTCACCGCTCTTTGTTACATATGTGCAAGTTTAAGTCACGAGTTTGGGTTAGTTTACTTGTGGTCAAATTCATCATATTGGGTTTTCTCCATCACCGTCACGACAAAGAGCCTCTTGAATGATAATGGGGTTGATTACGTGTTTTGCCAAGAGATTGAAAAGAGAGATAATGACGCCTGCTCACATCGGTTCGTGCCTCGTGACTCAAAGAAAAGAAAAGTGTGCGTGTCGGTGCGCTTTATCTTCAAGAAGAAAAATCTTCTAATTAATGACCATTCTCATCAACATGCTTCATGCTTTTTCCATGCGCTTGAAGAATAAAGTGAACCGGCTACCACCGATTGCTTTCTCATTCCACGTGCTCGATTATAATGAAGATGGCGACATCATGTGCTTATATTGCGGGAGAAGTGTGAATAAGAACATTCGGATGATTTTCACTTATTTAATCAAGAATGGCAACTCCGTATGCAATTCTTGAGGGGAGAAGAAGTGTGAAATTACCGCATGGTTGATTATTATTTGAGAATTTAATGGTCATACTGGCTCTAAACTCATGTAAGAACCGAGCTTCTTCTTATCGGGTAATCTTCACATGGAGTTTCTTCTTAA
Organism: Chrysanthemum lavandulifolium; assembly: GCA_022545495.1. NCBI lineage: Eukaryota > Viridiplantae > Streptophyta > Magnoliopsida > Asterales > Asteraceae > Chrysanthemum > Chrysanthemum lavandulifolium. The sequence goes on from CM040238.1 coordinate 203,256,033, forward strand.
GAGCCGTTAGTTGACATCTTCACAAGTCGATATGAGTTTATTGACAAAGTGCTTCCGGTTAATGCTTCACGCACATCAACATGATGATTCGAACAACCTTCGCTCTTGTTTGATGTGATTGTTTGCTTGGTGTTACCATTTCGTGTGTTCGTTGCGGCTGATTGTTGATTTCCTTGATGAACATCTTTCGTTCTTGTTTGATTGGGAGGATTCTAGTTAAGGGATGTGCAAGATGTAAGTTGATTGGGATGCTTTTCTTGATGTTCTTGTTTTTGGTGAGTTGAAGATGTTGACTTTCTATTCCCCAACCGCACAATCTTGAAGAAGGTCGAGTCTACGATCCATTCTACATTTTCGCTACATGTTAGAAGACTAAAGACGAGTTGCATTGAATGATCTAAAGACTTCTTCGTAATCTGGGCATTTATCAAAAAGATTGTCGGTCTAGGGGAGAGCACTAATTGGGGGAATGTGATATGTCAAACTTAATCCCCAATTAGACTTGCTCATGTTCTTCAGCAAGTTGATTCTCACAGATACATCTGAGCTAATGATGTTCTTCTCAATATATTTCTAGTATACGGACTTACAAAGAGTTGCTGATTCTGAAATGTCAAAAACCAGCAAGGGGTAAGGAGACAAGCATCTAAACGCGAGTAAACTTGATGAACTTAATACTTCTAAGTAATTGAAGATATCCCGGAAGACAAATGTTATTACAGAGAGAACTCAAGGTTTGACTCATGGCGAGTAAACTTGATGAACTTAATTCTTCTAAGTGATTGAAGATATCCCGGGAAAACAAATGTCATGACCGCAGAGAAACTCAAGGTTTTACTCATCAAAGCGTTTAGCATTCTTATTCCAACTATGTGGGGGAAGCAATGAAAGAGTTAGTTTCTGAAGATAAAAGAGGTACACAAGTACGTGATGATCTCGATGTTATCACAATCATCGAGAGAGAGAGTTGTGTACATTGGGGCTCATTTGTTTCACTTGAGGGCTTAATCGGTGATTCGTAGATATAATCACTTATTCGGAGTTGACATCCGTAGAGATTGTCATCCGCAGAGATAATCGATGATTCGCCCGCTTCTTCAATGTTATCGGTTGTTCTCTTTTGGGAATGTGTGTACTTGGTCCTTGAGCTTTATACACATTCATCGTGGAAGAAAATGTGAACATGGGAAGGTGTTCTACATTCCCCTCATGATGTGTATTCGGGAGAGTTCTTGGATATTGGTGTACTTGGGTTCTTGAGCTTCATACACGCTCATCGGGAAGAAAAATGTGAACATGGGAAGGTGTTCTTCATTCCCTTATGAAGTGTATTCGGAGAGTTCTTGGCGTTATACTAAGAGACGGATTGCATCTTTTCAACTACACGGGAAGTGTTCTCTTGACACCTTTTGGAATGGATCGCTTGAGACTTGATGGGTATGGAAATTTGAGAAGATTATTTATGAGTGGGATGATACGTTGTCGTTCTTATGGATGATATAACCCCGACGGAGATTCTCGATTATCGGTCTTAAATGGAGCAATGGATTTATGATTATGGTGTGCATCTCTGCACACGCTAAGGAAAGCTTGAAATAGAGCTTGAATCTGCTCATCCAAAGGATTTTCGGTTTGGGGAAGTCGCGAGTCTCACTTTCGCTTGGTTCAATTTCTTTCTTCGATTCAAGAGCCACGAAGCTTTGGTGGTGAATGTTTAAGAGTTGATGACTTCTATCTTCTACGACGTCTTTTCGATATCCTTATCTCGGTACTCGTATCATCATCTTCTTTAACTATATCATCTACTCTATCCTTGTATATATTTATCTGAAAACAAAATACAAAATTATAAAACCAACAAAAAGAAAATAGAAAAATATAAAACCAACAAAAAGAAAATAGAAAAATATAAAATATTCAAAACCCATAAAATCGAAAATTTGAAAATACCAAAAATATGTTTTCCTAGACATGTCTTCGGTATCGATAACATCTACGGTCTTAGAAATGTCATTCAATAATGGCACGGGACTTTAGATGAAGTTCGAGCAGAAGGTGTAAATATTTCTTTTCTAAACATGTCACAAACCATGGCTTACAGTTATTTCAGACTGTAACCCGGGCTTCAAATAATGGTTTGCAGTTATTTCAGACTGTGACCCGCGCTTAATCATGGCTTGCTATTATTTCTGATAGCAACCCGCTCTTTTAAAGAAAGGAAAGTGCTACGCTAAACAATTTTCTAATATTTCGTGCACTTATCCTAAAACAATTTGAGGAAAGTATGTCGAAGGACTGCTGTTCCTACACAAATGTTTTTCCGTCTATAATTCTTCAGAAAAATATTTGTTGTTTTCTAATATGGTGGAAAGGGAGTTGGTTGAAAATTAATCAGTTTCAGAGTTTTTAGTAAAGATTGAGGGGGAGAATGTTTTCAAATCTATATCATCTAACGAGCTTTAATTATCCTACGTGCTTAATTAAAAATGATATTTGCACGTGTCGAAGGACTAGGAATATAGGATATGATTGTTAGGTTTAGATGATTAGAGTTTGAGAACACATAAACCCCATGCCTTATATGAACCGATTGATATGTTGAATTGACTTGAATTAGTCGATTGTTGTTTGGGTGATGTCGACCACCATATATCTATGTGTGTTCACTAACGTGTGCGGTATATTGGTATAAAAGAACGTTCCGATCCGGATCCCACAATTGAAGATGATTGGATGCCGAAAGGAATGGGTAACTATATCTTGGGTTGACAAATGAAGAAACGAGCTTAATTGGACTTCTATGGAGAGTTGGCATAAATGCAACGTAAGAGGTCTCATCGCATCGTGAGATGGTTTTCTTCTAAGAGATTGAAGAAGCGGAGCTTAATTTGACCTCGGTTGGCATTCAAAATGCAACGTGAAGAAGTCTCATCGCATCGACAAACGGTTTTCTTCCAAACCCTACAACAACAACAACAAAAGCGGCTCAACCACCTAACGAATCTTTGTGCGGGATATCATTTTTAAACGATTTTGAATTATTTGATTAAATTGTTTTGAAAATGGAAAATATTGTTTTGAAAATATATTGGACTAAGTTTTTAAAATCACCGGACTTCTTGTTATCAAAACCTAAGTCACTCAATTATTGACTTACATCATGGATTGAGGGAGAGTGATTTATATAAAATATTTTCAAATGATATTTCTTCACAAAAGTCCGTTTATACGCCAAAGGTGGTGATCTAAAGATTTAATGTTATGTCATGGTATGATTTTTCTTTAGAATCAAGGTCTTTCAAAATGAAATCTTTTACGTTCTTGTTTGATTGTGAAATTATTTTGTTTTACTTAAAAGATCTCTTAAAACTATCATACGACACTAACAATCTTTAATGTCTTAAAATGGTCCGTGTCTGTCATCTTTCAAAATTGAATCTTGCCACGTCTTTCCCCAAATTTTCTAAATGATTTAATCGGTTGGGATCACAAATCTCAAATGGTTTGATATTTCGAACGGGGTAAAGATCGTGTTTTAAATCTCAAATCTGGTTTTAAATGGAATTGGTTTTAGTCCTTCAAAGGCACTCCTGCCTCCATGTGCCAAACGATTTCAAATACACAATGCACATGTTGAGGAGGAGGATTTATCCAAAAACCAGATGAGTATTTAAACAAGGCCACATTTTCTCCCATGTTTTCTAAACCTAATTAAATCACTTGGGATCCAAAATCTCAAAGGATTTGATATTTTGATCGGGGAGAATTTGTGATTTAATAATGAAATTTGATAAAAGTTGATCGTTTTGATTCGGTTGTGCAGTCGCTTTCTCATATGTGCTAAGCGCTTTCGAATCTCGAAGCACATATTGAGGGGAGCAAAACCATCGAGTACAAAAGTTTTTTAAAGAGATTATAAAGTACCTTGATTGTGTTTTCAAATGGTTTTCTTAATGGATTTTGTGATTGTGGATGTGCTTCAAAGAACTCTTGCCTCTATGTGATAAAAATGATTTCAAAATCCTATGCACATATTGAGGGAGAATTTTACCAAGAAAATCAAATGGCTTTTTCGTATGAAAATTGTGATCAAAGAAAATATTTCAAAGTCCTCTTGCCTCCTTGTGCTAAACGATTTTTAAATCATACGCACATGTTGAGGGGGAGGTTTTCTAAATGATCAAAACTATTAGGGTAAAAATGCTTTGATCTCGTATCACAAGTACCTTGATTGTTTTTCCAAATGATTTTTCAATTGGTTTCAAGGAAGAATGAACTGCACTAAAAGACCGACCATTTTACATTATGCATGGAGTTATAAGGATGGTGAGGTTAGGTATTTGTTCCCACGATCCGCCGAACCGGAGGATCTTCCGAGGATAATCCACTAGATAGTGTAGAGTCCTTAGGAATATTGAAAAAGGAGAAATATGAGAAATGGGAAGAGTGCGGATGAGACAGAGCTAATCTTGGAATAAACCCAACAAGGTTCTAGTTATGAAGTCTCGTAAGCAATCAAGGGTTGAAGAATGAAAAAGAACCGAATGTGAAAAGGGTGAAAAGAAATAGCCTCCATCAATTCAACCTTAGGCGTAAACCGGGTTCAATTCATATGCTACTGGTGATTACTAAGGTAACACCGGTATTGAAGACAAGACATCATGGACCCGGTGATGCACCGCACTAAACTTCCCAAACCACTCAAGTTCCTCTTAAAAGGGCTTGTTTCATTCTCACAGGAACCGACATTATCTATCGACTTTCTCTTAGAGATTGTTGATATTGAAGAAGGAGACCCTCTCCTAGTCTCCGCAAAGGAACCAAAATGCACTATTGAGTCTAGAGCCAAGAGATCATCCACAATATCTCGTTAGGACACTAAATTATTGAAGACTTTCATTTCACACAATGTGGAAAGTAAGAATATATTAAGAGTCCTACGCATTATCCTTGTGGTATTGCGGAACATCCGAGTGATATGCTAACATATTCACAATGAAGATGGAAAGCCTTCGAGCCAACATCAAACAAGCTCTGGTAGGTGGCATGTGAGATCTATTCTATAGATCAACCATGTGACAACCGGATAGAAACAATGGGAGATTCATTCTTGAATCAACCTTGGTCGAGAATGGAATTGACGAATACTTTTGGAAAAACGTTCGATGTGCAAACCTTCTTTTCTATAGCACGTCGAATGTGTACTTATGTTTTCAAAATTCAAAAGTATCTCCGATTGAAAAATACTTTTAGAAAACCGATCGATGTCGAATCTCTTCTTTTCACTAGCACGTCGATTGTGTACTATTTTCAAATACAAAAGTGTTTTGATTGAAAATTGATCTTTCTCATAAAACCTTCGTCGTATTGCAAAACTCTTTATTCTAAGCAATACGCGATTGTTTTCAAATCATTTTCATCAATCGCTGAATCTCAATTATTTGGTTCACTCACTCCGTGTTGTCTTCTTTGAGACGTTCGGTTTGAGAACAGCTAGAACAGTGCGAAACCCCGTCAAGGAGATTCTTAGGAATCCTACCGATCACGGTATTTATCTTGATCAGCGGGAACCGTGGGCGTGTACTCAATTCAACGAAAGTGATCAAAGACACTTTCGTGCGCTTTATTGCTAACTGTTGTTTGCGGTACATATGGACGGTTGCGGTGATCGAATTGAGGAGTCAATCCAAAGCCGCATGCTCACAAAGATCCACACTTAATTTGAAGAAATCATGGTGGTGCATATCTACATAACCCGGCTCGATATTTCATACTATGCTTATGCTTACGCTTGCAAATATCATGAACCAAAGAAGGCTTCCGCCACTCGATGGAAAGATGTCATGATTCAAAAGTGTGAGCATGTCGGTCCAAATGTCACAACATCACATGAAGGCAACACTACTATGGATGATCCGGAGAGATTTCATGTGGTGATGATCTCAAAGAAAGCTCGGAGATCATCAAGATGTGGATCGCTTAAAGGCCTCCACCGAAAGTACAAATCAATGCGGACTTTGAAGAATCGCTACAAAAGCACAAAGATTGCGAAATGAAGAATTCATGTCTACGAGCTCAAGAACGAAGTCAAAGATAGAATGCTAGGAAGCAAAATGTATTTCATGGGGTGACCTCCTTAGGGAGATTGTTAGGAATTAGAAAATTCCATGTTAAAGAGTCAGTCACCCAATTATTATCTAGCATAAGTTAGCTCGTAGATTTGTCGTTAGTCACGTTATTTATTGTTTTATTAGTTAGTCGATGGCGTAAAATAGTTTAGTGCAACACCTTGGAGGAAGGACGGGTCTTTACCCACTGTATCCCCGATCCACGGCCGATAGGAGGTCGTGTATTTGTAGTATAAATACCCTTCCATCCATGGAAGGGTGGTGCTTCATAATCTAATACTCTACAATTTGTGTAAACCTCTAGCAAGAACACCCCTCTCTCTACTTTCTCTCTAAAATGGAAAACATGTATTTTGATCTCCCAAGACCACCCGAATCATCAACACACAACAAATATATGATCCTACAGAAATTAAGTGCAAAAACAGATTTTGGGTGCTACTTTGAAGTTTGAGAATAAGCTACTCAGATAAGCTAAACTCAAAACCAGAAGTAGGGACCTAAAGTAGAACTGCTAGGAACACAGAAACCAAAGTTGAGCCTCGGACAAGCTCTTATGAGCTTGTTGAGAGCTTTAAAATCTGTGCACACTCGGTTTATCTTGAGTATGTGCATTGAGGCACTTTGACCATTTTGACAAGCTCATTAGAGGCTTGTAGAAAATTACTAAAATTCCACTAAAATTATATAAAGAAACTAGACCAACTGAAGTTATAAAACCCAAAGTTTCAATGAATTTGGACCAGAAATGAATCAATGAAAAATCTTCCCAGTTTGGTGGAAACTGAGATTTTCACTCTTTTTGACTTTTGATAGATTTTGAAAGGTTTGACTTTTATGAGTTTTGAAACCAATTATTGGACTGAGATTGATGTTTTATGGTATAATGAAACTGATGCAAGCTACTCTAGAGATATCCTAACACAGTTAAGCTTTTGATATCCGAAAATTCCAGAGACATGAGTTTAAGACAGATTAATGGTGATGTTGACTTTAAGCTAGTGTAGGAGCAATGTGATGACTAAAATGACTCTAATTACCTATACTAAGACTGAATAGACAGATTTAAAACACAACCCAAAGCTCCAGCTTAATAATAGTAACTGATCCAAACACACTTTCAGAAACAGATATGCAAGATTACCAACTCAGATCAAAGACTCAACCCTACTTAGCTCTCAACTCAGATTCAGAGTACAAAATTATACTTAAGTGATCTCAAAATAACATCAAAACAATGCCTATGTCCAACTGAACTATAGATGCAAACTAATATCAGATCATGAGGTTAAAGACAGAAACAGATTAAGATTAAAACTGGAACTAACAATATAAAGCAATATTAAACAACACTTAAGTACTTCTATACTACTGATTAAGAAATTAAAAACAGGATTGGACTTACTAGTGGTCCAACCACTATGGTTTGCTCTTGAGATTAATCAACTACTATCCTAACACTGATATCAACCCAAATCAGATCTAACTCAACTCAATTCCAACTGCATACCAACCCAAATTTATTGATTCCACCCCATTTCCAGCTCTGCATCAAGTATCTAAGCCATTTCAACTCACCATTTGATCACCGTTGACTTTTGTTGACCAAAAACCAATTTTGATTGAATCTGTTTCTTAAGCTTACTAAAAGCTATAATAAGCTTAAGTAAGCTTATTTGAACTAAATAAAGCTACTTGGAGCTTAAGTACAATAGCAACTTTAAAACTGATTTAAATAAGAAAATTTGCAAAAACTGAGATTTGAGAAATCTTGCAATTGATTCTTAAAAGTACTTTCAATACATTGGAACAACTTAGTTCAATACAATACAACTTAAAATTACAACTTAAAACCTATTTAAGACATGAGAATTTTAAAAACGACATACATTAATATTTAAAACTAAGTACTCTTCACTCTCTTGCTTCTCTTCTTCTTTTTATACACCAAAATGCTTCTCTCACATCTCTGAGCAAATCCCACCTTTAATCTTGGCCATTGGATCAGTTGAGTGCATATTGGCCATTGGATGCAATTTTGGCGGAAAGGGTATTTTGGCGGTGGGGAGAGATTGAGTGTTTAGGGAGGAAGCATTTAATGCGTTTGGTCATTAGGTGCTTGGAGGGGGAACAAAGCGTGGAGTAGGGGTGGAGTTGCAGGCATAGGTGGGTGATGATGAGGGGGGAGGGAAAAGGGAACCCGTGATGGCAGTTTTCTATTCAAACCGTGGGTGGGTTTGTTTTATTAAACCGGGTAAAAGGTTGGGTAAACGGGTTGGGTTTAAATTGGACCGGGTATAAGGGTTTAATTTGGGTTGGGCTTGGGTAGTTTTGGATTTGGCTTGGACTTAGGATTAATAATGGACCCGGTTAATAACTTAGGGACTAAATGTGTCCAATTTGAAATTCCAGGGACCATTCTTGTATATTCTGAAAATGTAGTCCAAGGGTCAAACTTGTAAATCTCAAATAAGTTAAGGACCATTTTTGCCAATTGTGAAATTCCAAGGACTAAACATGACCATTTTTAAAATCCAAGGATCAAAAGCGTAATTTCTCAAAACTTTTGGAACTTTTCACCAAAGGACTAATTATGACAATTTATGATTCCAAAATGACCTTTGGTGACTTTTCTTTTAAAATAAGTGCCTAGGGACTAAATTTGTCAATTTTGAAAGTCGGGAGGTGAAGCGCCAATTATGCAAACTTAGCTCATTTTTCATCGATTTTAAACATTTTGCATCGAAACATATAAAATACAATTTTGAGATATTTTCGGTATTTTGATGCATTTCGAGCGCTTTTAAGTATTTTGCGATTCAGATTGACCAAAATGATGAGTATTCACACACTCATCGGTGAGCTTCGTATTTTTAGGAATGCTCAATTTTCCAATGCTTCTTTAAGAAGGCATGAGCGATGAGCTACTACACACTCACAGCATCTTCTACTACTACAAAGACACAACTACTTTTGCCAAACACACCCTATTTAGGGTATTAGGGTTTTACCATTATAAATAAGAGGAAATTCCATATTTACCCAACTTAAACATGATAATGCCATATTTACCTAAAACATGATTTACATGCATTGTACATCATGCATTCAAAAGTTGTATTTTGATATATATATATATATATATATATATATATATATATATATATATATATATATATATATATATATATATATATATATATATATATATGACATTTTCATGTTTAGATTGGGTAAATATGGAATTATCCCTATAAATAATGGCTAATAATAAAGATATACCGGGTTTTAATGTTCTAACCAAGGTTAGAAAATCAATTCATGTATATATTCTTGATCATTGATTTGTTGATATTTTATGCATATGTTGAAGCTGGTATTGGACCTACCGATTTATATCATAGATGCTTTTAGGAACGCACCTTCACCTTTGTTGTGATTATGTTTGCAACAGGATGAAATTGTTATTCTACTGAGTATGACCTGGAGTTGTTAATTGATATTTTTTTTGAAGACACGTATTAGCTAGGTTCTGATTTTGTTAGGTCTGGCTATTAGCTCTTGACATTGTTTTTCTTTGGTTCGATTTTGATTTGGTGGATTGTTAGATTTGGTTTGGTTTTATTTGGTTACTTATTATGGATAATCGTAAGAATGAGCCATAGTTTGATCCAATAATGTTTTGAGCAGTTTCACAAATTTTAGTAACTTAAGGACCAAGTAAGCACATAGATTAGGACTAGGATTATAATCCGATACTACGTACTACTCCGTGTATATATTCTTCACATAAGATATAAAAACAAAATAAAACAAAGTAAAACTGGTAAAACCTAATTACATATCGAGAGCCAAAGTAACACACACCACCCCCTTCATCGCTGTATCGTCTCCGGTAACTTGTACATTATTTTTCCGATCAATATTTATTATCTTTAATCTTAGCCAATTAATTATCTGTTAAATAGCTTGTAACTAGTTTAGATTACTACTCTGCTTGGTTTGGCGACTAGCTTTTAGGAGCGTTTAGAAGCTAATGCTTGTTTGGAAACGAGCGTTTTGCTTTCGGATTTTTTCTAAAGGGGAAACACTTAAGAAAGAAGCGTTTGGGTATTATGTAGTAAGTTTGATGTGTTGAAATCCGTTTAATAAAAGTTTAAAACTAGTTAATCCATTGAAACAAAGTGTACGTCATGTTCACACTTTCTAATTAGAGATACAAGCCTACAACTATGTTACCAAACGCGTTTATAATATAAACATGGCATCGGTTTTACACTTTTGTAATATGTGAAATTTTCATCATTTAGCTAAGCGATAGTAAGATCGCCAATAGTTGGGAGTGTGTGCATAGATGACAACCGATTGAGTAAATAACAGTATTCGGCTGGTAGGTATAGTCGAAAGCTAACATAATGATTTAGGTTTCGGTTCAAACTGATCCAAAAAACCGAAAATCGAAACCAGATTGTGTGATTGGACAATTTGGCTATAGCCAAATCATGCAGAACCCTAGATGATTATGTAGATGACTAACGTCCATGTTTCCGGACTACTTGTTGGGAACTCTGATCGTCTGATTTACTTCATATAGTAGACTCACATGTATGTGTCACAAGCATTTTAAGTATTTTTTTTACCAGTACATGTTTTTACGTTTTTCTGATTTCCAGGTTTATAATCGACTTGGAGCCCGAAAAGGGCCGTCGTTGTGATGGATCTGAAGCTGTTAATTGCATCAGACGGGACAGCACCTTTGTCTGTGCTTCCTGTAGCTGGCCTTACTGCAGCTTCTCTTGCTGTTGAGCCGAGTCTTGCGTCTGCATCTCAACCTGTTCTTGTTCTAACCAACGGGTATTGCACAGTTACTTGCTACACTAATAGCCAAATAGTTTTGTCTAATATAAGTATTGACTTAATAGTTTTCTTATAGGAAGAAGTTGCGAGGCACAAACGTACTTCTTCGGTATCTTGGTCGCATAGCAACAACCATTCCTACTTTGTATAAACGAGATGATATCGAAACATTGCAGGTGAGTCTGGTGTTTTTTATTTGTCACAATTACACGAGAATTTTAGTTTGCTCTTCTGCTATTGTGACAATGATTATATATTTTCTGTGTTGGATTTGCTGTGCTTCTTGTAGATTGATGAGTGGCTTGACTATGCCCCTATTTTTTCATCCGGGTCTGAGTACGAGGGGGCTTGTAAGCTAGTAGACGGATATTTGCTGCAGCACACTTTTCTGATTGGTCATAGTTTGTCAGTTGCAGACATTGCAATCTGGTCGTATCTTGCTGGTAAATTCTAATAGTTGTGCCTTATATTTACGTATTCTCTAGAGGTGCCAAAATGTGCTGGTTATATAGTGGGTTAAATTAGTTAATGTCATGCGGGTTAAGAAAAACCTCAATCACTTTTTGGTATGTTTGATGCTATTATAGTATTATATATAAGTATATAGTGTGTTAAATATATACAAAAAAAAATAATAATAATAAAGAATAGGGTTTCTGAATAAAATGTTCCATGAGGCTTATGCATTAAGAACACACTTTTGGGTTGGATTTGCCACCCTTAGTTATTGGACTATCTTTTTGGTTAGTACTATAATTACTAAAATTTCGCCATTTGTAGCTGCTGGTAAGCGGTGGGAAAGCTTAATGAAGTCAAAGAGGTACCAGAGCTTAACTCGGTGGTATAACATGATATTGAGCGAGCATGCTACTGTCTTGAATGACTTAACATCAATATATACAAATAAAAAGGACTCAGGAAAGCTCGTACCATCAAAGTCAAACGAAAATGGTAAACAAGGATCTAAAGAACTGGTGAAAGCCAGGAACCGACCTGAAGTGGATCTGCCTGATGCAGAGATGGGAAAAGTTGTTTTAAGATTTGCCCCCGAACCAAGCGGTTATCTGCATATTGGTCATGCGAAGGCGGCCCTAATGAACCAATACTTTGCTCAGAAGTACAACGGGATTTTAATCATCCGTTTTGATGATACAAATCCAGCTAAGGAGAGCAACGAGTTTGTGGACAACTTATTAATAGATATCAAGACGTTGGGTATTAATTACGAGAAGGTTACATATGCTTCTGACTACTTCCCGCAGCTTATGGAAATGGCTGTAAAGCTGATTAAAGAAGGAAAAGCTTATGTTGATGATACTCCACGTGAGCAAATGCAGAAAGAGAGAATGGATGGGATTGATTCCAAATGTAGAAATAACACAGTTGATGAAAACATTAAGTTATGGGAGGAGATGAAGGCTGGATCTCAAAGAGGTTCACAATGCTGCCTGAGAGGGAAGTTGGATATGCAAGATCCAAATAAGTCACTTCGGGACCCGGTTTATTACCGTTGCAATCCAATCCCACATCATAGAATCGGTTCAGAGTACAAAATTTATCCGGGATATGATTTTGCCTGTCCTTTTGTGGATTCTATTGAAGGTATTACACATGCTCTTCGTTCTAGTGAGTATCATGACAGAAATGCTCAGTATTTCCGGATTCAAGAGGATATGGGGCTTAGGAAGGTTCATATATATGAATTTAGTCGGTTAAATTTGGTTTATACACTTCTTAGCAAACGGAAGCTTCTATGGTTTGTGGAGAACGGAAAGGTTGATGGATGGGATGATGCCCGTTTTCCAACTGTGCAAGGAATTGTACGCAGGGGTCTTCAAGTTGAGGCATTGATACAATTCATACTCGAGCAGGTAAGTATTTCAAAACAGCATTACTATCTATATTGTAGGTTATGCTATTACATCTTTTAGAAGTCTCATCCAAGGCTGCATAAATAATTGAAAGCACATTTTTGGATGTTTGCACATTTTTGGAGGTGATGATATAAAATCCAACTTTAATCTTTAGTGTGTATCTTGCAATTGTCTTTCTTCCCTATTTTTAACTGCAAGTCTTTTTGCATTTCTTAAACGTGTTAAACGGGCATATTTTAAAGGTGGCAAACTGGGTGGGTGGGTTAGTGTCAAATATGATTACAAGTATTATGCACTATCATTTTTAATATCAATAGTAATTAAATTTGTTTGCACAAAAAGTTTAATTTAACAAATAATAGACCTTGGATAATTTTTAACTCTGTTTCTTTCTTTGCATTTTTTAAAACATTTTTGAACCCTCAGAGATAAAGCATAACTCGACTTAAATGGGTTGAAAGTGCCACCTCTACGTTTTTAGTTGCTAGATCTTACTTTTGTATTTATGTTTTTACAGGGGGCATCAAAGAATCTGAATCTTATGGAATGGGATAAGCTTTGGAACATCAACAAGAAAATAATTGATCCAGTTTGTCCTCGGCATACTGCAATTGTTGAACAAGGTCGTGTGTTGTTGACTTTGACGGATGGACCCGAGACTCCGTTTGTGCGTATGATTCCAAAGCATAAGAAATATGAGGGTGCTGGAGAGAAAGCTACAACTTTTACAAAGAAGATATGGATAGAACAAGCTGATGCTAAGGCCATAGAGCAAGCTGTTGCTAAGGCCATAGCTGAGAAAAAGCCGCCTAGTGTGGAAGTTACATTGATGGATTGGGGGAATGCAATCGTTGAAGAGATCAAGAAGGATTCAGATGGAAATGTGACAGAATTAATTGGAAAATTGCATCTCAAAGGATCTGTTAAGGCTACCCAACTCAAACTTACGTGGTTACCCGAGATTAATGAGCTTGCTCCTCTAACTCTGGTGGAGTTTGGTTACCTAATCACGAAAAAGAAGGTATATTTGGTCTTTCTTTTTCTGATCTAGCTAATTATTTATAAAAATTTCTAAAGAACATTTAGCTTTGCTTTAAATGAATAGTTGGCATAATGAGTGAGTGGGTGGTTGTGTAATGGGTCAAAATGGGTCTGTTTGCGTTAGGAATTCTGTAACTCCAGGCCATTCGTTACTTATGATTTAGAAAGAAGTACACATTGTGTTAGGAATCTGAACTTTGTGAACATCGTCTTATTTGTCAACATGCGTCTTGCAATTGTTGAGCCATCAAGATGTCCTTACTAGAGTTGGTAATTTCAACTGATTTACTTGTGAATGGGCTGATTTGGGGTGTGTTTTATTTCTACCTGTATAAATAAACCTTTTTTTTATGGCTAAACGTGAAACGGTTGAAGGTCACCCATCTATGTCTATTTTAATGCGCACAACATGCTAGATCATCTTGGCGATTTAGTCAAATATTCAGATCATTACCGTTCTTGTAAATTTCAGCACCAGATGGATAAATATGGATTAACATATATTTTTTTAAATTGGCAAAAATTTAGTGGGTCAACCCAACACGTACTAGAAAACGTTCCTCTAGTTCTTGATGAAGATATGTTCCTTTTTGTATATGTTTATGATAAGCGGAGGTTGGCTTTATAATTAATGTGCATCTCTTTTTGGAAGTTGTTTATAATCTGTTTTATGTTGCAGCTGGACGAAGATGAGGACTTCATTGACGTGCTGAACCCAGTGACTAAGAAAGAAATTGCAGCAGTTGGGGATGCAAATATGAAAAACTTGAAGCGTGGAGACATACTTCAGCTGGAGAGGAAAGGCTACTTCAGGTGTGATGTGCCTTTCATCAGACCTACACAACGGATTGTTCTTTATGCTATTCCAGATGGCAAGCAAACTGCACCACCCAAGTGAAACCCAGATGATTTCAAAGGTTTTTGCATGTGATTCCCCCTTTTGAAATGTTGTTCAACGCAACTATTGGTAACATAGTGATAAAAATATTTTGGAGTTAATTGTAATTGTCATTTTCTTTCAGTCATTTTCTTGTTTTATTAGCATAAAGTTGACGCTCATGTCTTACGCCTGATGTTGGATTACATTCTTTATTATAAAAAATAATAACTTGGAATAAGTGACAATAACTACCTATACATAACTGATTGTTCAACCCTCCAACATAATGAAATGAAGTAGACTGGTCCCGCCTCCTCTTAATCTGCTATACTTGAGTGGCGATGACGTAACGCGTATCTACCACGACGAAGTCTCGGGAGCATTGAGGGGTCACCGTGACCAAGTCTCGGGAGTGTTGAGGGGTCACAAGCATCATGAGAGGCTGTAAAAAACTGCAAATTGCAGAATAGGATCCAAGTTATCGTCATAGTGAGTGATGAGTTTTCTATGAGATTGCTGGGCGTTTTTATACGTTGATATAACGATATACTATTTTAGGTTAGGATCTAATTGGTTAGAGTATAATAGTCAAATGACTATAATTGTAATTTATCCAATACTTATTAACATCATATATATAAGTTTTATTCTTAACAGTTTTAACTAGACAAAATTTGACGTGGATAGTTTTTGGGTTAACTATTGTTTGATTTGTAGTTTTCTAGCTTATCTACTTTCTTGTTACATGTTACCCACAAATCATGCAAGCTATAGATGTACATCATAATGTTGCAAGGAAGTAAAAGAACTCACCTCGCTATTTAAAAATGTTCCTGCGATGTCTTATGAGCCATGGCCGCCGGTTGACGACGGCGTCCTCTCTGAACACCAAACTAAGTTCAAAACCTACCTCAACCGTACAGCATTAACAACCTACCACAGTCACCTCCAACCGTTGACACCCTACAAACAGCTGCTTGTTTTCCGGTCTCTAACGACGGGCACACCACCAAACCATGAAGATGCTAAAAGGAAGTATTCGGATTCTGTTGAAACTAATTCTAAAGGATCAGAATCACCCGCAGGTTCTTCTTCTGTTGAAACCGATTCAGTGTCTTCGGATGATTGGATGAAAGACATATATGATGGACAAGTGATGGGTATATTTTTCTCTCTTAACCTTAATAATTTATTTATCTTATATAAAAGAACTTTTATATCATGTTGATGTGCATTTTTTTTTATCATTGTACTTGGTTTTTCTATGGTTTAGGCGTAAGTTAAGCGTATCGAAAGAACTTGGGACTCACGCATTTCTCACTAAAGGTTTTTAACTTGTCTTTAAAGCGAGTTAAGACACCAAAAGATTCGTGAACTCACAAAAGTCTTAGAGACTCACACAAAAGACAAAAATGTACTTTGTGTGGGTCCTAATTTTTTTTCCGTGAGTCATTGAGTTCTTTTGATATCTTAACTTGTGCCATTGAATTTAGGCACAAGTTAAAATCAAGTGAGGACATGATATATGCCGCTTATATAACATAAGCATAAGCCCTATTCATAAGCTTAGCTAAACACTTTTTAATTTTCAATCTCGACTTTCCAAGGTAAATAAAAGGTAGGAAAGTCTTACAAATTTCATTAACGTGTTTAGATGGAGTTTTTTTATGAAAATGAAACATATAAGAGAAATGCAAAAAACACTACAAAACTAGTTGAATTCTCCACATTTTAAATGTCAAAGGCCATTTAAAATGTGTAAAATTATTGATTCTACATATTCTCATGTGTGGTGATAATGGGTGTCACAAATTTTTCTACACATATAAGTGTGGATATATTATTAAAATTTCTGTGGTTAAAAGTGTGGAAATTTTTTTTGAATGTACACACCTAAAAATGTGGCAAAATTGCAAAAAATGTTTATAATAAAAAGTGTAAAAATATTTGCTACACATCTAAGTGTAGTTTTATTGTAATTGTACACATTTAT
Organism: Chrysanthemum lavandulifolium; assembly: GCA_022545495.1. NCBI lineage: Eukaryota > Viridiplantae > Streptophyta > Magnoliopsida > Asterales > Asteraceae > Chrysanthemum > Chrysanthemum lavandulifolium. The sequence goes on from CM040238.1 coordinate 203,272,806, forward strand.
ATATGTGGATTAATTTTTAAAATATTTGTGACACATATTAATGAAGCAAAATTATTATCTATATAAAAAAATGTTCACGTTTGATCATACCGTAGCAAAATAAGTGTGAAGAATAGAAGTATTTTCTGTAGTGAAACATGTAGGCAAGTACAACTCTTACTTCTCTATTGTTTATTTATATTCTATTTTCAAAAAAGTTTCTAACAAGATTTGATCAAAACAAATGTTCCATTTTCTTTGTTTCCGTTCTAGAAAAGTCCTCTATTTTCTCCGACTAAACGCAACATTAGTTTTTTTTCTCTCCTTTACGCTCTGTTCTCGAGTTTTTTTTTTAAGTAACGGAAGGGGAGGGGATGGGAAATAAAAAAAAAGGCGTTCTTGAGTTTTTTTAAGATGGAAAGGTAAGGGACGGGAAGGTGGGAGGGAGGGAAGGGATGGGCTTTTGAGTGTTATTTTGTTCCGTCCAATTTTGGGCGGATTGAGGAGGGAAACAGGTATAAAACATTACAGGCCTTTGTTAAATTACAATATTATCCTCAATCTTCATGGACGATCATTTGTCTGCATCAAAAGGCTGGCGTTTATAATCACATTAACTGTTATGCGTCAACAGCCTTCAAAAGCACATATAAACATTAACTGTTATGCGTTTATAATCTGATTATAATTACTAGAATGGAGATTCTATAAAATAGACAAAATAAAAATGGGCTACTGGGCCGGTAGGTCATTAATGAAAAAAAATTTCTCCATTAAACATCACAGAAATATAATCACTTTCAAAATTCGTAGTAAAACGCTAATGTTAAGACTTTAGAACGTACGTGCTTAATTATTCGTTTGGCAAAAATGCATGCCTGGTACAAGGGTGTTTCGGATTCTTTATTTATTGTCTGCTTATGTTAAGTTGTTTCAAGTGTTTTGTTGGGTTTAATCGAACACCATCAATACTATGTTAAAGCTGCATCATTTTTCCAATTATGTTTCTTCATATATAAACGAGGGTATATTGGTAATTTGTGTAGCTTCCTTTTCTTTCCTTGCTACTTTAAAAAAAACTCAAGAACACAAAAATAAATGACCACTTTCTTCCCATCCCATCCCCTACTTTGCCATTCCCATCCCCTTCCATTCTTTAAATTTTAGACTTGAGAACAGAGCGTTAGAGAAGTAGAGGGAAACCCGTATAGACAATAGTTACATCTTTAAAAAGTTTAAAAGATGAAGCTTTTTTCCATTCATTTTCTATTTTTAAAAGCTCTACAATAACCAAAGGTAAATTGGACACTCACATACCCTTAAATATTTGTAATTTCTAATTTTGCAAATAGTCAAGTGTAAATTGCACCTCGTAATACTTTGAAACTTATCTACCAAGGTATAATTGAGTCGAACCTTGGCGGTGCTCCACTCGGCTCGATAAAGCTCAACTCGATAGCTTGTCGAGGCTTGTAAGGGAAGCTTGATACATTCATAATTTTACTTGTATATAAGCCCTTCACTACCAAAAACACCTCTATTCTTCACACTTATTTTGCTACGGTATGATCAAGTGTGGAAATTTTTATATATAAATAATAATTTTGCTACATTAACATATGTCAAAAATATTTTAAAAATTAATCCACATACATAAGTGTGTACAATTACAATAAAACTACACTTATATGTGTAGCAAATGTTTTCACAATTTTTATTATAAACATTTTTTGCAATTTTGCCACACTCTTATGTGCGGACATTCAAATTTTTTTTCACACTTTTAATTATAGAAATTTGGATAATATCTCCACACTTATATGTGTAGAAAAAATTGTCACATTCATTATTACCACACATGAGAAAGTGTGGAATCAATAATTTTACGCGTTCTTAACTGTGGCCATTTGGCCTTAAAATTGTGGGGAATTCAACTAGTTTTTTGTAGTTGATCGGTGCAAAACCGTCAAGTTATCTCACGCAAGTTAGCCACTTGTGAATGACCAACCGTAAGAAACTCAAAACAGCTCACACACCAAATTCAATTAAGATCGAGAGAATATAGTGGATTCTCGGTCGTTAAGTCCCACGGAGGATGAATTGGTGTATTAAACACTGATCGATGATAGAATGATCACTAAGGATAGTGATCGATGGGTTTGAATGGAAAATTACCTAAAGAAAAATTCTACAAATTACAATGACTTAAATGCAAATTAAAAAGATTAAAAGTTAAAATCTATTAAATAAACGCTATCACTATTTTTAAAGCGATGAACGTTTAAAACCTAAAACTTAAAACTTACGTTTAAAATAAAATTACGCTCACGTACAAAATAAAATATGAGTTTTAAGAAATAAAAGACCTACAAATATGAAAATGGTATTTTTACAATCCTAATAGTAAAATAAAATTATTAGAAAAAGAAAATTATTTTTATTACTATTTATTTATTTATTATTAATTAAAAACTATTTATTAAGTATTTAAAATACACTAAAATACAAGAAAATACAAAATTAACCTAGAAAATGAAATTATAACTTAGAAAATCTAAAATATGATAAAACTTATTTTAAAACTGAAAATATATTTTTATACTTATTATGTATTTATTATTAATTTAAAACTATTTAAAATTAATTAAAATGCTAAAAATAATTTTAAACTAAGAAAATTATGGAAAATACTTTTTATTACTTTTATATTTATCTTAACCTAAGAAAATAGAAAACATATTTTTTAAGCTTTTCTAATTTATTTGTATTTAAAGCTAATTAAAAGGATTAAAAACTATTTAAAATAAAGAAAAATAGCAAACAGTGAAGGAAAAATCTGAAAAATTCAGGAAAATGTTAAAATATTATTCTAAGTTTATAAAAATATAAAACATATGCTTATGTGGAGGAAAAAGCTCTCACAGTAACCGCTTATTAATAAGCAATCTAAAATAAGCTATAAGCCACAAATGAGTACCAGCTGAACACAGAAGCTAAATAATACTATATTAAGTCTATCTTAACCTTTAAACAGTACTCTAGATCATTTAAAGAAGCTTAAATAGTTATGAGCTTATTGGATTATAAGTACAAAACAGTGATCAAGGGTACCTTTAAGCACTTACAGGCTAAATAAATAAGCTAAAAGGAAAAGCACTATTGGGACATAAAATAAACCTGACTAACTACACAAGGACCAAAGACCAGCTCCTCACAAGCTTGAATGAAGCTTGTGAGAGGTCTCTAAGAGTGCTGTGCACACTCATTGTGCATGTGGCATAACATGCCTAATTGGAAGCTTATTTAAAGCTTATTAGAGCTTGAGAAATGGAAAACAAAACTGATATCTCTACACTAGACCTACTGAACTTGCAAATCCCAAAGTCTCATAGATTTTAATGAAGAAATGAATACATGAGACACCAACAAAGTTTTGCAAAAAACTGGATTTTCCAAATTTGACTTTTTTAATTTTAACTACACAGTTGACTTTTATGAACTTTTAACTGATTTTAAAGACTTATTATGTTATTATAAGCTATTATAAGACTATCAAAGGCTAAACCAACAACTTTTAGGCTTGTAAACTGAATTTTGCAACTCAAAATTCCCAACAGTGAACTGTTGGAAGGTATACAAGCTATTTTGACTTTTTACTCAATTAGGACAGGTTTTAATGCTAGAACTGAGCTATATTATACTAAAGTAACACAGAACAATAATAAACAATAACACCACAGGCTTCTATCTCAGATGAATAAGCAATTCCAAACAGTCCTTATGGAGACTGGTATAAGGTTTTTCAAAGAGTTCCACTGATTAAGACCATGAGATCTATTAAGAAGCTTATAATAACATTAAAGAAGACTGAATAATTATAAAACAACAACAATATCAACATAAGACAGTGAAATTCCAAGATTGAGTAAAATGCTTACAATTTGGTTTCTAAGGAAAAACTGAGAACCTTGGTCTGAAATTACTCCTATAGCTTACCAATAAGCTCTAAACCATATAGCAATCCAAATTTCCACCCTGCTTCAGCTTCCTTGTTCATTATCCATGATTTTTGAATTTATCACTATTTTCCTTGATTTTTATGAATTTTTCTATTAGAGCTATGAAATGAATTTAAATGTTTACGATAGCTTAAACAAGCTACTAGAGCTTATTTGAGCTTACTTGATCCAAAAACACGATACAATCACATCTAGATTATCATGAGAATTTAAGGTCTAAATTTCACAATTATAAAAACTTGGTAAATTACTGAAATTGAAACTAGAAATAGGTTTGATATACCTTTGAAATATGATTACAAATACTTGAAAGCTTTTAAAATAAACTGAAATTAAAATTACACTAAAACGACCTATACTAAACTAAGCTACACTACTTGGTCTTCTCCTCTGCTTCTTTCTCTTATTTATTGATTTCCTTATCTTCCTTGTCGACCTCTGATGCTTTCCCACCAATCTCAACCATTGGATAGTGCCAGATAATCAGATTTGACATTTGTCACTTTTGGCGCCAATTTTCAATTGAGCAGGTATTTCACATTAATGGGATTTGGTTGATAGTGGAGGTGGAAGGGAGTGGTTAACAGTGTAAAGGTGGAAGGGTTGAGGTGGAAGGTGAAAACCATCAACGGTTTTGGGTAAACAAGGGTGGGAGACGCCTACAGTGAGCGGTTTATTTGATTTAAACACCGGGTTGGTTTGGTTGGGCTTGGGTGTTGGACTGGGCGATGAGTGGTTTTAGGATTGGATTTGGTTAATATTTGATCCGTTTGGTTTGTTAGCTTAGATAACCACAAGGACTAAAATGCCAAAGCTATATTCTTGAGGGTGATCTTGTTAATATTCCAAACTTCCTTCAAGGACCAAACCTGCCATATAAGAATAATACAAGGACCAAAGTTGTATTTTATTTCATTTTAAACTTTAAGGACCTAATATGTAATTTTTGGATTTTTAGGGACTAAAGGTGTAAATTCCCAAAAGTTTATCATAAGGACCAATATTGCCATTTATAAATAGAACAAGGTTAAAAGTTGATAATTTTCCATTTTAAAACACCCAGGGACTAATTTTGACACTTTTGCAAAGTTGAGGGACCAAAGTTGTAATTTTGAGATTTTTAACTTCAAAGGATTATTTTGAACAACTTGTGAATCCCAAGGACCTAAAATGATATTTTACAAGTTTTTGAATTACAAGGGACTAATTTTGACAACTTTTGTAACTTGGGGACTAAAGCGCCAATTATGCAAACTTAATCGTTTTCACCGATTTTGATGTTTTGCATTTAAAACATATAAAACACTTGTTTGTGATATTTTCATCATTTTGATGCATTTCGAGTGTTTTCGGATGTTTTGGCATTCTAACAAGATAAAATGATGAGTATTTAGACACTCATCGAGAGTGCTTTAAATATACATATACATAATATATGTAAAAAAAATGTATCACTTAAAAGCTCGACAATAACTAGAATCCGGCCTATATAAGCTCGAGCTCGAGTCGTTAAATATTTCGAGCTCATTCATAAGCTTGATAAAGTTCGGCTTGATCGAGCCAAGCTTTATCGAGCCTCGAGCCCAAGCTTATATAAGCTCAACTCGAGTTATTGTCGATCTTTTAAGTGATACATATTTGTTTTACTATATTTATAGCTTCTATACTTCTTATAATGCATGCGTATACATTCTTTAAACTTCAAATCCTTAGATTTGAGTAATGTAAAGCCTTACAATAATACCCTTGATTAATAATGGTAACAACATCCATCACTAAACTAGTATTTTAAATATTGTTTAATCCTCAAACTTTTATCATTTTTCGTTTATAACCCATAAATTATTTTGACGCAATGACTACAAATTGAATCCATAAGTGCTGCATCAAGAGTCACACCAGAACCACAAGTTCGCAAGTATAATTATTTGTCAATATATACCGTCGCTTTGCCTTTAGGATTTTTAGACGTTTTAATAACTTCTCTTTTTCCTTTTGCTTTTCACTTAGGTATACATCCTCATAGCATTGCTTCGCTTATCTCTTAGGTCTTAGGTGTTGGTTTTTGTGTTTAGGCCCATTTTCTTTTTGTGTGTTTTTTCTATACCCTTGTTGTTTGCGTTCTTGCTTGTATGCTCTTTTGATCCCTTTGCCCGTTTGCATTTGCTTTTGGCTTTTTATTTGTTTGTGCCAATATATATCGTCGCTTTGCCTTTAGGCTTTTTAGACGTTTTTATAGCCCCCCTTTTTCCTTTTGTTTTGCCCTTAGGTATGGATCCCCATAGCATTGCCCTGCTTAGAACTTCGCTGCTCTATTAGGTCTTGGTGTTGTTTTTGTATTTAGGCCCATTTTCTTTTCATGCGTTTTATAGTGCCCTTGTTGTTTGCGTTCTTGCTTGTATGCTCTTTTGTTTATGCTTTTGCTTTTGTCCCCTTTGCCCGTTTGCGTTTGCTCTTGTCTTTTTAAGTGTTTCTCTTGTGGCTTATATATGCTCTTATGTTTGTATGTTCTTATTCTCTTTGTTTTTATTATGATGGTTTTATCTTTTGCTTGTATGCTTGTTTGCTTGTTTCTCGTCTTATATTTGTGTTGATTCCTTAGTCCTTGTTATTGCCCTTTCTCTCATTTTTTTCTTATGCAACACTCGTCTGCACGCTTACACTGGCCGGAGGTCCGCTGGAAGGAATCTCCATACTTCCGGGTTTATCCTGGAGGTCGGGTTAAGATCTGTCTACATTTCACCTTCCCCATACCCTGCTCCGACAGGATTGAGTATGTTGTTGTTGTTGATACAATCGCTTTGCGCGGGGTATTTGTCTAGTAAGTAATATATGTATAGTTTATAGGCTTGTATGTAAATACAATAAGTTTAGATAACTATTTATAAATGTATGGAGCTTTTCGAGTCGAGCTTGAAGTTGAACTGTATTCAAATATTATCTTATATTTAAACTGTAGTTTGTTAAAAAAACGTCGTTACAAATAAATCGAGCTTTTCAAACTAAGCTCACGTCGAATTTTAACTTAATCGAGTCGAGCTCGAGGTTCTCTCATGAAAGCTCTTCGATGAATAATTAAACTACCAGGGAACACACATGACACCTTAGATGAATAATTAAACCCACCTCTCTAGGTGGATTCGAGTCCGTGGGTTTAATATTTGTTATTTGATTCCAAGACCTGAAACAATATTTGATTGTTAACTTTTTGTGTTGTAAAACTGTACACATGTCTATATTTAGAATTCTCTTTTTTATGTGTAGAATTATTAGGGATTACTGTTACGTTGAGGTTCGAGTTCATGCTTGGTAAAATGATAAAAAAGAAGTACGAGGACAAGAAACATGTAATTAGGGATGAGGATAACGATGGTTATCTGAAGTATGAGGTTATAGGGTTCAGGGGTGCTTATGACAAGTCAATGATTGCTGAAATCAGAAACAGCCGACAGCTTGTGGTGTCTGGACGCACCTATAAGTCAGATGGAAGCTCGATGGCAATAGAACGCCACATCACTTTACCCAACAATGATTACACTGAAGCAAATAAGAAAGCTACCTTTTACCCTGATGTGGGATTGATAGTTGTTGAGATATTTGATTTCAAGAAAGTTGATGATATCAAAATCGAAGTTAAAGATGCAAAAGCTTAATTTTAATGATTGGTGTAGTGTGTCAATTGTCTTGTTAGTTCTAATTCGAATAGTTTTCAGGTTTCAAACTATGTTTAGTTCTCTAGATACATCTTGCATGCATGTCTTTGATTTTACTCTTGTCCCTAATTTTCAGTCTGTAAATTTTTTATGCATCATAGAAGTAAAGCTATCTGAAAAATCTTATTTTTCATTTTTGTATTTTACTTCATAGATAAATTTCTCATTTCATTAAAGAAACCTGTCCTAAACATATCGTCGGTCAACTAAATTTGCTACATATCAATCATAAGCATATTTGGATTCGCGTTGATGCAAAAGACACTTTTAATCGTATGAATTTTGATTCATAAACAATACAAATTAAGAGATTAACTTGTTGATTAGTATCATTTTTCAATATTTAACTTATTTATTTGGATACACATAATAAAATTCTAGTTTAGGTCTCCTAAGTTTGATCACTTTAACATTTAGTTCTTTAATTATTTATTTTCTTTCCTAACATAAAAGAGTCTTGAATATATAATTCATATATTATGACAATAACTTACTGGCTTAGTGTGACGTATGATTTGAGCTATGTGTTTATATTGAGAGCTTAAGCCATTTACCAAGTAAAAGACCAATTTTTTTTTTTATCACTTACAGGGTTACCAAGGTTCTTTAATCTATCGATCATCCATTGTATTTTATTGAAACTAGCAGGGTACCCACGTAATGCGACAACGGATATCATGTGACTAACGTTTTTGGCAAGCAAATGTTGTTTATTGATACATTTATTCTAACAATAACTTTATGAAAAAATGATAATTTTTAATTAAGCTAGCTATAAAGCATAACAATTCAAATTAATTCATATCCAAATGAAAAGAAGTTCCAAATGAAAGAAAGGAATATAAATATCATCTTTGAAACATAAGTTAAAATAAATGTCATTACCAAATGAAATGTAATTTGGCATAAACACAAATATTTCAATTATTAATATGCATCATTAGTTGTAAGGTATTTATCTGTAAATAAATGACTTTACTACAAAAATTTGTTCACAATTAATTGCCATGAAAACAAAGTACATGATTAGAACAAAAGAAACAATAAATAGGTATAGGAAACCAATAACCACTAAAACAAAAAAATGAATAGTGTAGATAAAGATTAACAAATCAACCCGTTATAACCACTATAAAAAAATGAATATCAACATTTGACAAGCCTAAATTCGGATACCAAATGAAGTCCACCCGCTTTCTAACCCATTAAAAATTAAAGTATTAGCTAGGATATAAGAGATTGTTGCCCTAATCTCTTTCTCAAACATCAAGCAGTCACACCAAATTTATCATCTCTCCAAAGAAGAACACGACAACCACCTCTTACCATCATCAACTAAACGAATCAAACACAAACCCTCTTACTCTTTATGCTATTCAACAATCCGAGTACCCAACACACTTTGTGGTTTCTTGCGTTGCTTACACATGCATCCGAACCATAAACTGTTACATGTATTACGTGTGTGCTATTAAAGACAAACAAACCATAGCATAAAACATAAAAGTGTAAAGAAACGATACCGTAAATTTTTCAATCGTTGAGACCCAAAAACACAAGTAAGGAAAATGTTGAGGCCTGTGATGCTCACAGTTTCCTTAAGACAGATTCGTCCTCTCCACGGTGCTTGAGAATCATGAACGTCTATCTCCCATGATACAACAACAACGGATAACCCCGTTAGCACAAACGAGTTATCAAGGCGAACCAAAATGTGTATTCCCTCTATTACTAATGATTACACAAAGAAACAAGATACACAAAAGGAGAGGATATGAATAGTTTTTCTTCGTTTATGAAATGAGAGAATAACTCTCAATTTATAAGGAATAGGGATATGAGAGAAATGGTCACAATTAATTCACACAATTAATTTCACTAATGTGCCATGAATCAAAATAAAACCACAAATTAATTTTATCTTCAATTCACATTAGTATACATAATGACACTATCAATTGTCATTCAAACCATGTTGACCATATTTTTCCAACAATCCCCCACATGAATGAAATTGATAAAAGGAAACAAATTTCAATGACTCGATGTTGTAATAGAGTTTTGCAGTTGATATTTGCATAGGATAGGTAGGTGTTACCCTTTGAACCTTCCCCCCTGAAATATACTTAGCCTCCTAGCAGCCAGTAGAACTTGATGCCTTTGAACTGTCTGCTTTATGTGTAGACGACAATATATATTCACACAAATATCTCCTTGACATATTTTGGTTCTCATAGTTATGTTCGTTATGGTCATGAACATTAGTCTGGTTCTGCAAGAGCTTTTAGGAATTGCGCCCCCACAATTCCTTTCGAAGCGACCCCACTTCTCTCTCACATAGGTGATTTTCCACTAATCATTAAAAGCCATATGCTTAACCTCATATTGTCACCGCTATAGGAATGGACTAGGAAGTTTACTAACTCCCTTAAATAAATATGGAGTTTATTACTCCCCCACAGTGACCTCGGTTTATACAATTAGGTTGTCCTATTGAACCCAGATCTTGGGATCTCCAGTCAGCTGGGTTAGGTTTTCCTTCATGTAAACTTTTCAAGGGCTTTAGTCACATTCCTTTTCATGACTTTCTAACTAACTCTCACATTTAGCTTTTCGCTAGCGAATCCGCAAAGTTATTCTATGACTTCATATTGTCAATAGGGATAATCCATGCTGAGAGTAGTTGTCGTATCGACATAATATGTTTGTAAAAATTTGAGTTCCGTTCAACTCTCCAATCACTCAAACCTGCTCCTCACTCCAACTAACATCCAACTACATTTATTGCATCCCTAACCCCTCACTCAACCCCAATGGGCGTAAAAGAAAATGGCGCAAAAATCATTTTGAATGGTCAAGATCAATTATAAGCCATCCAATGGTGGGATTGGTGGATTTCATCGAGCGGAGAGAGAATGCATTTGGGTATAAAAGAAAGGCAAAAGAAGAAGAGAGAGGCAGTTTTTAGTTTTTAAGAAATTTAGTTAATGTCGATTTTAGTTTAAATGTTTTAGTTAAGTTGTAACATTGTTATCTTTTGTTAAATTGTACTTTCTTAAGTTGCTTTATCAATATTAATCAATTTCAAGTTCTAATTTTCGCTTATAATATCATTTCATATTGTAAAATCCATCATTACAATTTTTATTCTCAAAGTCTTGTGTTTAAGCTTAATAATGCTTCTTTCAAGTTTATATAAGCATAGAAGTGGTTATAGCTTTTTATAAGCTTATAGTCAAGTTCCAATTCATTTTGTAATCGGGTCAACAAAAGTCAACTGGATGTTCAAATGGCAATGCATTGGAAATGGGGTGATGCAAGGATAGCAATGGGTTGATTTAGATTGATGGGTTGGTTTAAATAGGTTAGTGTTCATCGGTTGTTGTTGCAAGCCATTGTGGCTTAGGACTACTTGTAAGTTATTTCCAATTTTATAGCATAATCTTCTCTTGTGGTTTAAAATAAGTTTTATCTGCTCAATAAGTAATAATTAGGTCGGTTAATCTTGGTTTAATCAATATCCTTATTTGATTTAATCTATAGTGCGATTTTACTTTGCAACTGCTGATATAGGAGTGTTTGGTTCAGAGCTTTACACATCTTAAAGACTTTTGCGATAATTAAAAGCTGTTGGATCATGCTTTGTTACCCCAATTGAACTTAACTCGCTTTAAAATTGCATGTTCGAACAACCAAAGTCAAAATTGCACTAAATCGTCTTCACCGCTTCGTTGTGGATTTTGGATTTGAAATCTTCAATTAGTGTTTAAAAGTGTTAAACATAGGTTGCATTGTGCTTATTCTCCCTTATAACATCAACTTCACTCAATAATTTGATTCAAAGTTCACTTTAGTCAAAGCTTCATTATTTCTTCAAAAGTCAAAAGTACTAAAATGCTTGGGGCAAATACAAGGAATTTTCATGGCTTCATTTTTGAGCCATTTTCTGGAACTTGTCATTCTAAAAAGTTTAATGGTCTTGTTACTTATTAGCATTTTGTGAATTTTAAAAATATTACAAGCTCCAATAAGCTCCTTTACTTGGGCCTGCCTCCCCGCCTCCACTTCCCCGCTGAGGAGCTTTTCACAGATATTGAAGCTTGCATTGTGGCTTATTAGAGCTCCCATAGTCTCGATTTTTGGTACAATTGATCTCACCTGTGTCTAGTGTAGATCCCAAGTTCGTTTTAAGTTTTGGCTTATTGGTTAGCATATATCATAAGCTCAAACTTGCCACCCCTTTCTTGTTTTAAGCCAAAATCTCATAAACTCAAATCTTTGCATCTAGCTTATCAGTGGTTAGGGATTGTTGAAACTTGTTCCATTTCTGTTATTTTAGCTTATTAGAGCTTCTCTTTTGGTTTGGTAGCCTTTGGATTCCATTTGCTTATTGAAGTGCTTATTTCAATAAGCACTTCCTCATCAGTTGCTTATTCCTCTTAACAACCTCCTATTTTTCTATTTTTCTTATATTCCTTATATTATTTTAGAGTTTTCCTGAAATTTTCAGATTTTTCCAAGTTGATTTGCTATTTTTCTGTATTTTATTTAGTTTTTAAGCATTTTTAAATAGTATTTAATACAAAAAATTAAGAAAAGGTTCAAAAATAATTTTCAATTTTATTAAATTAAGATAAATATAAAAAGCCAAAAAGTAATTTTCCATATTTTTCATAGTTTATTTTGTAATTTTTAGCAATTTAATTAGTTTTTAATAGTTTAAAATTCATAGAAAATAGAAAAATAATCAGAAAAATACAAAAATAGTTTTGAAAATTCTAGTTTGTTATTTTAGACTTTTCTAAGTCTTAATTTTATTTTTCTAGCCTTATTTCCTAATTTCTTGCATTTTAGGTTATTATTAAATAGTTAAAATTAGTTTTTAATCAATAATAATTAATTAAATAGTTGTAAAATAATTTTCTTTTCTATAAATTTTCTTTTATCATTAGGATTGTAAAATGTATTTTCATATTTTAGGATCTATATTGTATAAGTTTCACTTTTTATTTTGTACGTTTACGTTATTTTAATTTAAACGTAAGTTTTAGGTTTTAAACGTTCATCATTTTAAATATAGTGATAGCGTTTATTTAATAGATTTTATCTTTTTAACTTTCTTTAATTTGCATTTAAGCCGTTTTAATTTATTGGCTTTTGTTGTAGTTATAATCATAATCTGACCCTCTTTTCCGTTCAAATCTCCCGATCACTATACGTTTGATAATCCATTGCACAGCTCGCTGGGACATAACGACCCGGGGAGACACTATACTCCTCAGATCTTCATTGCATCTGCCTAAAATTTTTAAGTTTCTTGCTTGCGTGAGAAAACTTGACGGTTTCTGCAGATCAAATTTTAAGCGCCGCCGGAGTCAGGTGATTATCTTCGTCTAGCGTGATTAGTTGTTTGAGCCTCACTCATTTGTTTATACCATCCATACCATCCATCCCTATATCTATATCCATATTTTTCTTATAAAATTTTCAAAACCCAAAACATCTCAAAATCTATAAAACACAAAAATATTTTCTTTTGTTTCTCTATATATTTATCACCATAAAATCACAAATAATCTTCTTTCCTCAATTTCATAATTCCTCTTCTTAACTCCGAGATTCCTTAGAGTTATCTCTAGTCATGCGCACTCGTTCTTCTAGATCATTGAGTCCTTTGCGTGATCTAGCGAAATTCCAAGAAGACGTTCTCGTGACGTCTTGCCCAAATAGTCCTCTAAATATATCATGCTCCAGGAAATTCTTGAGTATTCCAACTAGGCAAGAACTTCATTTTTGTTGACGTCCTTTTGAACTCTAGCTATGCCGGAATCCCCCACATGGAATTTATCTCAAGAATTTTGTAGAAAGGTTATCTCTTTCAATGTATTAATCTTGTTTATAAGATTTTTTTTCTCACATGGATATGACATCAAGATCATTAGTAATTTGTCACTTCACAAGTTTGATAGTAGTGTATGCACACTTTTTGAATGTCTTATGTTAATTAGTTTCTGTATCATAATCAACAGATTCCAAATCTAGCATGCTATAGACCAAGGAATCAAGCGTATGACAGAAGATACATCATTCTGATTACTCATAGCTTCATCTACTAACATTCTTTTAGACAAATCACCACCTTAAACCAAACATGTTTTAGGAGAATCTCATATATTATATGTGTAAGTCGTACACTTATAACATATCATTCCAATTCACTTGTGATTATATCAATAATCACATTTATTCTCTTATCATTATATGATTTTCACAATTTATTATGTGATTATAATCACATAAAATCAATGTGTAATCATTTTACAAAATCAAAATATGTCCAACTTAACGGATGGACAATAGCTAACATTGGATGACAATCACACCGTTCAAGTTAGTTACATAAACTAACATAATTCGTTGTCATCTATATGTGTGTTCTTTCTTGACATTTCACAATGTCCTACACAGATACTCAACACATAGTTATTTCTTACATATGACAAACCGTTCGCTTATTAGTAATATGAGTTATAAGAAGTCTTGACGATAATTCATCTTTCTAGAATAACAAGTAGTTTGATTATTCGCAACAATATTCACAACATAATATTTGCAACATCCAAACTTTCAATACTCGACATAAAATCGAGCGGCTTGTTTATTCTCATGTTACAAAATTAGTTGCACAAAACCGCACCAAACAACTTTAAATAGGCACTACATTGCCACAATATTTAGCACCACATGAAACAAACAATTTTGCGTTGAACATTGTACAAAATATCACATATTTTTTGTATTGTAACAACCAAGAAATGTTGTACCAAACAACATCCAATCAACACCAATATTAGCAAAAATATATAAGTCGCTTGAAAAAAAATGTTGTGCTAAAATACAAACTACGATCATCTGATTCTTCTGTTTAAGCTCAACTTTTGTTTTTTCAAAATCTAGTTTAAGATATTTCATTGTTAGCTAATCATGAAAAAAAATGGTGCAAAACTCATTTGTTATCATGTGAAAAACACATTTTCCACGATTGCATAGTTGTGATAGCAAATATTTTGGAGTCCAAATAACACCAAAATTCGCATTCCGCAAGAATGAGTTATATCCCAACATCCGATAATGAAATCAATACTAGTTACACAAACCAGTACCACGACAATATTTCAGCCACACATTCTTCAAACACTACATAGTTCCATTATTACGCAATAATTCGAAGCTTTATAACAACATACAAAACAACCTGTTTGTAGTTTACCTCTTAGAACGATTTGGAAAAACTCGCTATAGCTTTTCTAGAAATCAAATAATCTTAACAAGATCAAAGTTTGAGCACTTGGTTGTTTGATCATAACAATTTCAGAATGATTACAAAAAATTTCCAAGCAAATGTAGCTTCATGTTAAATCCTTTGACATAAACCAAAGAAAGAGCTTAGTTATGTCGCATGATAGGGGAATCATTTAAACTACCAAGTTGATTCTCATATTTCTTTCATAACCAAATATACAAACTCGTTAAAACATCATGTATACATATTATCTTTTACAATACCATTAGTATAATAAGCTGAAACATAAAGCTTTTTATCTCTTTATTTAACCAAATACAAGTACCAAATTCTCTTATTTATGAAATGATAAAGTATTTCCTCAAAACATGTCATAGACTAGCTGACTCAAGTTAGTTACACATGTTAAAGATACACATGTAAAAAATGGAGAAGTTATCAAAACAATAAAGAAAGAGAGGTGATTTGCACACTTCCAAAAATGATTGGGACACTCATATTTTAAGTGTTTGGACATTTATAACCTTACAGGATAAACATAACAAAAAATAATGTGAGGGTATAAACGTCCAAACACCCAAATATGAGTGTCACAATCATTTTTGGAAGTGTGCAAATCACCTCCCATAAAAAAAAGGACTCCTACCAATTTATCATAGTCATTTAAATACTAAAACTGTTCAAAGTAATCTATGAAGTATGAACTACTCACATATAAACAGTCTCACATGTAACCGTCATTATCATTACAATTTAATTATCATTAAGGAAAAGTTAACTCTGCAACAAGCATTATATGTGCTCACGCCTACTTTTATTAGTTACCAAAGGTTTGACCAATCTTTTATATAATAAAACAAAACCCTAGTGGGAATTTTTCATTTCAAAAAAATCAATTCATTCATTTTTTAGTAATAAATTTTAAAGTTTTATTTATTTATTTTGGGTATTTTTTAGTAGAAAAACCTAAATAATTCTTTATTTGGCAAAAAAGTATTTGTAAATTCGTTTTTAAAGAAAATTTGAGCTAAAAAACACATGTGTCAAAAATTAAAAGATAAAAAGTTATGGGAAGGCGGGGTAATCTTAAAATATCTAAGGGTCTACCATATAATATATTTGATACCAACACAATAAGCACAATTACCCCAATTCTATGCCAAATCCTAAATCGTAATTCACTGAAGTTTGTAACCCTAAATCATTAATGAACCAAAGTCGAATATCACAACCATTCAAATCAATAGTCAGCTTATACCTCAAATTAGTTGAGAGAATAGGATATGATCATTAATTTTGGTAAGATTTTGGGTTCCATGTCTAATTTTCTACTTCTCCTTCAATAATGTCATTATTTTCGATTATATTAGCTGGTTTTCAGGCCCATATTTTATTTTGTTGATTATGTTTTTTGTATTGCATTTATATTGAATTTGTGTATTGTTGTTGTTTTTAGGAAAGAAAAGATTTAGATAGTTTATTTTGTTCACTGAAATTGGAAGTTTGTGTTTATACATATGTTAATACAATTTTTCTGTTTGATATGAGTCATGGGCTGCTTGGATTTTGTAATAATATTCGTGATTATGTGAACATGATAAGAATTAGTGGTTGTTTGCGATTACTTATAACTATGTTGGTGATAATTAGCAATCTACATAGTGTTGTAAGTGACTAAAGGTCGTCAATAGAAGATAAGGTATTAGAAGCTTAAATATATATATATTTTTTCTAGCCATGATCCTTTGCAAAACGATTGGTATAGTGATAGTTTAGGATATCTTTGTAGTCGAAAGTTTGTGGGATATGATAAGCATTTTTTTTTAATTTGATTGCTTCTTGATGTGGGTTTGTATTAGCTTGCATATGTTAGCATATGCAGTTATGGACCTATATTGTTTCTTGGTCTCAAGTGGTAACTATTGATTATACAAATTATGTTTTTGTTTGATGTTAGTGGTTAGTGTTGTAAAGCTATGACCATTTTGGTTAATGTGTTGTTTATTCTTCTAGGATAATGTTACAATGGTAACTACATATTTCGTTTTGTACAAATCTTAATGAGGATATTAGGATGGAATATAGGTAAATGGAGATTTGGATATTAGAGCACAAGGTATCGCAATGACGGATAACACGTTATTGGATGCCACCTTAGCGCCACATCATTCACCTCCCAATAACACACCAATAACTAAAACACCCTCCCTTATAACACACCACTAACATGTTATTGGGTCCCACAAAATACCCCACTAAAAATATCGTGTGCTCTTAGGATTTATATGGGCTGATCAAGACACATGTGATTCTATTAGTCTATTATTTGCATAATTTTGTCATTACCTGATCTCCAACTTAGAAGACTACTATACCATTTTATTTTCATCAACTCATTTTCCATCCTCTCTTTTGGTGCAGAATGCTCTTTGTTATGCTATGAAGCTTTCCAATAGGGAAGAAGAATACAACTATAGGAGAGGTATATTTATCAGTATCATATATCACCATAAAGGTAAATTTCTAAATGTAGATGTACGAAACTTTTTAACCATATGTTGAAGTTCTTTATAACTTTTATACATGTGTAGAGTGCTAGGAGATCAGGTAATTGACACTGCATATGACTTTCAATTAGCAAATAAAATGAAACATCGTTTACAATGTTTTCAATAAAGAAATAGTTATGTATATTTTACAGTGCTAAAACTCTTACTTTCATCGCTCGGAATAGCAAAAAGAATACGGTTGTCATAGTAAAAAGCTTGGTATCCAACAATGGGTAAATATGCTTTTCGTTTGATATCCTATTATGTAATAGATTTAGGTTAATATTCTTCGCATAACGCTATATCATGGATAAAAGATTAATAACAATCAATATGTTGCTCTAAAGAATGTTGCATGTGTAGAATTTGTGATAAACTTGGATTAAACGGGTATCGGGTTATAAATATGAATTCATGTATTATTACTAAGATGCTATCATCTGGTAAACATGTATCAAGAATTAAGGCATTCGATTGAGCTAATGTATGTATATTGCAGATAGAGGAAAGCAAGGTGTTTAGTAATCTAATCATCTGATTTGTGAAATAAATAATTTAATATGTTATAGGGTAGGGAATTATTTACCGATCAATGCACAAGGGTATGAGGATTTATCCAGTTATCAAGAGAAAAGGCGATTCAATCTTCTCAAGGTGTGCAAGAGCAAGATCGGTCGTTGAGATCTAACGTGGATGCACCTGCTCAACCAGTTTCTTTGAAATCCATTGGTCCATTTGAACTCCATCCGGCCAGTATTGAAGCACCTTCTTCTTCTGTGCAGAGCAAACACTTTTAAGGGGTAATAGTCTAAATAAGCTTTACAGTTATATTAACTACAAATACCATAGCCGCTATAGAGTCATGTAGTAGGAACTAATCTTCTTCATAGTGATTTATGTGCAAGACTGGACCTGCTCATTCAATTGTGTGTGGATAGACAAGATTAAATAGTTGACTCAGGAAGTGGATGGATGCAAGCAGCAGAGTGTAGATGAGAATGCAGATGGCATGTAAGCTATTGATAATATTAAAGCTGTACATCCCTCAACATTAGTGTTCACACAAATTCAAGGAGGCTATTATATGTATGGTCCAAGTGATATTCAGTTCCAATTTATCTATTTTTTTTCTTAACAAAATCAAACCCAAATTTAAAATTCCTAATGCCAAAAATATCATAATCCAAACTACTCAACTATGAACTATGGTTCACGCAACTCACAGATCGTGGTCTTGAGCTAATGAGCTGAATCCTCTACCATCAAGGAGGGTAACATACCCAGAAAGATGACCTGGCCGCATGTGGGGTCAACTAGGTGCACATTTGATGCTTATGGTGATGAAATTTGCAGCGCTAGAGAATGTGGAAATAGTCTTTACTGCGACGATGCAGTCGGTGAACCTCCAGCTTTGTAAGCTGAGTTCAACCTCGACCAAAATACAATTTGGTTTTAGCTATCGAAAGATAGGTCCTATTCTTTTATTCTTTTAACAGGTAATCTCATAACCAAGAGTCCATATTTTATAATATCGACCTTTTAAACCATGCTTGGAATGACATGTATCCTTACCCATGTGAACAATGATCACTTTCTTGAAGCATCCGTAGCCAGGCATAGTGGGTTCTTGCATCTAATCAAGAGAAACAAAGTACAGTAGATGCACTTTCGTAGTTGTACGAGACAACAACTTTTAAAAATTGATATGAAGATCATAAGTAAACTATTGATTGGAAAGAGATTATTTGATTGTTCAATAATTAAACTCCTCGATAGTTATGTGTACATTGACTAAATTATGTAAGTTTATGCTAAACAAATGGCCAATTTAGTCAATTACTTATGTGGTTAGCAGGACACAATCTAGAAAAAAGAAGAAAATAATTACTAATAGGTTATCTTTTTATTGCATGTAGGAGCATGAATATGATCTTCATCGTTATTTTAATTGTGTATTCATGTACCGAACGATTTATACAATTGATTGTAAGAGTATAGGTAATCTTAATATATGTTCTTCGAGTAATGTTTGCTATATTATGTTTATTAATTTGGACAAAGAGTGTATCGTTATATATTGGTCTATGAAGTGATTGCTGCTTTGTTCTTTGTATAGGTTTGAGAGAGTATGGGATTCGGTATTAGTTCCTGGATCTGAGAAGCAAATCAGCTAATACTTTTTGAATGCTGTAAGACCACTTTTTTTCCCCTTCCTATATTTATACTACATGTCTGTAAATATTTTTTTGTTGGCATATTTCACAAATATGCAATTTGAGAAGTGGTTATCTTTTGATAGTAATCTATTATATGCTATTATGCACGAGTCCATATATTGTCAAGTAATTAAATAAATTCCTAGCCATCCTATGGTAATCAACTAATTATATCTAACTTTGTTTTTATTTAATCCTCAATTTGTTGTAATTTGAAGGGAGCTGCATTATGATGGATTGCTCACAAAGTCAGTGGAGAACATGAAATTAAGTTTGTTGCAATTAAGGCTGCCAAAGACGGCCGAACCGTCTTACTCACAAGAGAGGTAAAGAAAGACATTTGTATAGCAGATTAGCTACATATATCAAAAAGGAAACCGACCATCTTACCCTTTTTCTCAAGGCAGATGGTTTTCCCGTGGATGTTTGATGAAATTCATGCATTGAAGCCCTTCAAAGAAGCGGCTTATTTATTGGCTCAAAAGGAAGATTGGCCTCCGCTATATAACAAACATCACTAAACAATAATAATGTATAACTCTTCTATGTTAAGTCATATTGTTCTTTCAAAATGAAAATTTATTTTGAATCCATGATGGAATTTTGAATTATTGGACAGGTACCGGGTGCTGCTACAATATATTATGAAGATATGTTTGTTAACTTTAACCTGGTTAACAAACATATCTTCATAATATATTGGAGACGGCTAAGCAGATAGCTGGCATCGAGCTGTGGGTAAATAATGAGTATATGCACTCTGTCTTCGTGATGGCGCAGACCATGTTTTGGATCATTTGATTCAAATGTTGAACGGTAAAAACCCACTCTTTTAAAGTTGATAACTCCTGACTAGATTATTTTGTTTCTTTCTAGAGGTTAAATAGTTCTTGATTTTTAAAATAAGTCAATTGATTTACCATAACATTTGAGGATATGTTGCCAGTTTGTCTAATGAGTTCATGCAGTTCTGGATCTTTGTTTTAGCAATCGAAAATTTTCATATTCTCTTTGTGTCGCATACCCTTGACGTAGGGATAGCAAGATGGACAGGTCGAGTGGCCCTTTCTATCATTGTTGAAAACACGATGCTATTATCAAGAAGAAATTCCATATGTTAAAATGAACCAATTTATGATGAACTGATCTTTCAACATTCTCTATGTATAATCTCTGTAACATACGCTAATTGTAATAATTAAACTCCTCGATAGTTATGTGTATAGTGACTAAATTATGAAAGTTTATGCTAAATAAATGGACAATTTGGTGTAATTACTTGTGTGGTTAGCAGGACACAATTTACAAACAAACAAAAAAAAAGAAAGAAAAAGAAAAAGAATTGCTAATCGGTTATCTTTTTATTGTTGGAGCATGAACATGATCTTCATCTTAATATTATTTGTGTGTTCATGTACTGACCGATTTTATACTTTTGATGTTGCATGGATCCTGTAAGAGCATGGGTAATCTTTTTTTTTTTTTTTTTTTTTTGGGGTAAAGAGAGTACAAGTAATCTTAATATGTGCTCTTCGAGTAATGTTTGCTATATTATGTTTATTTATATGGACATCCATCGAGTTATGGGAAGAAGTATATTATGACGATAGTGCAGGATTTTTGACATCTTTGAAGGGGTGGTTTTGCATCCTCGAAGATTGTATTTGATTATTGCATATTAGATTCAAATTTATGAGATTTTAATATTTGAATAAACAAGGCTTATGACTATTTTCTTGAATAAACAAGTATTTCTTCAAAACTGTCATTTTTTTTATGTGCAACTAGCTTAGCTAAAAAAATTCTTCATGGTGCGAAGTTTTATAATTATGATCGGAAAAAAATATTGTGCAACATCCTTCCGAAAATCCTAGGATAGTAACGGTAAGAAAACCCACCTATTATATTAACCTGATCCAAGAAACTTCTACCTCATTTAACATGAAGTCTATCCATGTTTACTTTTTATGCTTTATTAGTGTTTATATGATTCTGGCTATTAAAGGTTATAATAACTTTTGATGCAAGCACCCTCGGGATATCTCTATATCAGTCCTAAAGTTGTTGTTTGGAGTTATGAGGTTATAGGCTCTTCTCACTTCAATTCTTCCTTTCATGAGGATAGTATGTGTGTCTTACGTGCAAGCATAAAGGTAGTGATGTAGCTTCGTATGATGTATTTGGTTTTCCATAAATAAGGAATTACGGATTGTATTGCGTTACATTGCTGATAACCATGCTCTATTTGAGATCTCATTACTATTTTGTAGATATCTAAAGTTTGATGTTTTCAAATTTTAGGAAAAGTTCAAGAAGTGATTGGATCATTGAATAACGTGTTACAAAATCAATAGAACGTGGAATAGTGGAATACAAAGAGTCAGGCCCATTTTCATTCAAACCACGCAAAAAACACAAACCCAAGCTTTACAAAACTCAGATTCGGTAACACTAATCATCTTATTATCATCAAAATGCACGAATATGAATCATTCTCATATCAACAAAACTCTAGAATGGAAGTAAGTGTTCATTATAGTGTACTTTGTATGTCTTCGTTTACCTTTTTTCTATTTATAAGATTTAATTTATATTTAATGAATGATTATTATGGTGTGTTTGTTATTAGTTTTAGGTGACAATTCATGACCTATTATTAGTTTTACGTAGCAGTAGGCGTATGAAAAGAGAAGCATACACATGAAACCTTCCACCAAAGTCTAGATGCAAGCAACTACCATTAAGAAAATGTATAAAGAAATGTTTAGTAGACTATTGTGTATGGGCATGTGAAAAAAAGTTAGACACTCATGACGTGTTTTTGGCAACTATGAAACCTTTAGTTATATAATGCAATTTTATATGTAACTTATATGGCTAATGTAACTATATAATCCATTTTTGTTGCTACTGTGTTTATTATTTTGTTGCCACAATTTCGTAGTTGTTTAACTTATTTTTTGTTTTCATGTGTTTGTTTAGGATCATACGATAAATCTTGACAGTGTAGATCTGAGTTATGAATCAAATCATGACAAAAATAAGAACCGTAAAAGGAAAGCCCCAAGGAAACCAAGGAAAGCGGGTGCCGAGTGTTGGAAATAATTTGATGTAAAGTTTAAAGCGGATGAAGACAGGGTAATCACTAAGATGGCATATTGCAAATGGTGTCCCCCAGTTTACAAAGCCGACTCTGTTAAAAATGGTGCCAACAACTTGAATGTCGCACATCTTTTTACTGATTGTGTTATAGCTATACAAGTTAGTGCTAAGTATTATTAGATAAAGTATAATATTCTTTAGCCCGTAAAGTTCAAAGGACATGCGGCTGAAGTATTGTGATTGGTATGCCGTTTTTCTAATGCTCAAGAGAGAAAGAACGTGTAATTAATATTGTTTACACATGATACAAGGTTGAAAAGTTTATGCAAGAATCATAGGATTACTATTCTGCTCATTATCATTAGTCTATCCTCTTAAAATGTTACTACTTTTTGCAGGCCTTTGGAACTTATAGTTTCCGTTCGAAAGACGCATTTACAGTAAAATATATGGACACTCAGAAAGAAGCAATATGAAACATTGTTTATAGGTGGCAACTTATGTAATTTTGAGTTACTTTGTACCCATTGAATATTAGTATATTTAGGTGTACATCAATCTGATCCGCATAGTAATCTTAATGATGTTAACAGCATGTTCACTGAACAATCGTTTAAACCTGAAGTTGAACAACATGTTCACTGAACAATCGCTTAAATCTGAAGTTGAACACAGTGAACTGGAACAACAAATAAGCCTATTAAATTGGTAAGTTTAATTATGAAAAAATAGAGACACGTTAATTTGTTTGTACAAAAGTTAAAGTATTGGTTTTTTAACAGATAAAATATGTTATTAAAAAATTTAGAAAAAAACATGTGCGTGCACGGGCATTATAACTAGCATTCATCTATAAAATCACTAACTAGACCAAGGTTTTTTGTTTTGTAAGCTATAACTAATGTCTTTTACTTTGGTAAGTGTCAATTTTAAAATTCAACACCACTATTGTAGCTATGGCTCTTATTGCCAAAAGGTTTTGCATTTTGCTAATAAAGATGAAATTGGAGATTCGTTATGTGATTGATATACAGAAAATTGAGTTTACTTGAAATTTGTGGTGTTTACATAAACTGATAATTGACGTTACATGAAATTTGTGGTGTTTACATACGCTGATATGATGGAGTGTAATGACACAGCAAAACAAAATTTTTTTCTTTGTTCGTGACGTGACTGGGTTCACAGAAAAATTGTTCCGGGTCGCGACGCAATTGGCAAAACTCCTGCTTCCTAATAAATTTCCAGTTTTGACTCATTTTAACTCATATATGGTAAAACCACTTTCTACTACTCAATTATACTTTTGGAAACAAGGTAATATGAAATAATTTAGGACAACTTCTATTACATAAAAATCACCCCACGCCAAAGGAGCGGGTTTTTTTTCAAATCATCCAAACATCCTTTCGTTTCAAATATATGTAATTTGCTGTAAACAATTACGCGAGAAAAATAAATTTAAACTCACAATATTCTATAGTAATGCATATTAAAATTTTTATGTCAAAACCCCGTGCGTGCACGGGTATTATAACTAGTATCATACTAAAAAATAACCTTTGATACAACAATAACCAATTATTCTCCATCTATGTCTAAAAGAATTAAAATAAGATACAACGCAACAGACGTTCTCATTATACTAATATATAGTTTATGCTATCTATGAGCCAATATCGTCATGAACAATAAAGGAAGGTACAACAAAAATATTGATGGTGCAATTTCACAAAAATAGCATTACAATATTCAAAGGTAATGCAACTATTCTTTCACGGTTTTAGTTTTAATTATGTCATTTAACTCTTGTCTCTTATAAGAAACAAAAATAGAATATGTCTTAAGATTGTTACATATATTACGTGTGTGCTATTAAAGACAAACTAACCATAACATAAAACATAAAAGTGTAGAGAAACGATACCGTAAATTTTTCAATCGTTGAGACCCAAAACACAAGTAAGGAAAATGTTGAGGCCTGTTTCCTTAAGACATATTCGTCCTCTCCACGGTGCTTGAGAATCATGAACGTCTATTTCTCAGGATACAACAACAACGGATAACCCCGTTAGCACAAACGAGTTATCAAGGCGAACCAAAATGTGCCTTCCCTCTATTACTAATGGTTACATAAAGAAACAAGATACACAAAAGGAGAAGATATGAATAGTTTTTCTTCGTTTATGAAATGAGAGAATAACTCTCAATTTATAAGGAATGGGGATATGAGAGAAATGGTCACAATTAATTCACACAATTAATTTCACTAATGTGCCATGAATCAAAATAAAACCACAAATTAATTTTATCTTCAATTCACATTAGTATACATAATGACACTATCAATTGTCATTCAAACCATGTTGACCATATTTTTCCAACATAAACACCGACAGTTTTGTTTTTGTTTATGTTTATTGCATGTAACTCATAAGGCTTCGAACGTTTTTAGCTTCAAGATCTTGTGAAAAAGGTATAGGGTAGGTTTTGATTTGTGCTTTTATTTTCCTTTCTTGTTTAAACCGAAAGAGATAAAGAATGAAAAAAGTTTGTTTTGTTCTTTCTTAATGAGTTTCGGATTTATAAAAGAATTTGAGGCTTATTTTAGATATATGATGTGTTTTGGTATAGATCTATAAAGATCTTTGTAGAACTCATAACATGCAAAACCTGAGATCTTCTTGCTCACTTTTTCTTTCCTTTTTATGTGTGAGATTAAGTGTTTTGTGATGCATTAGTGATAGTGTTAGATGTTGCTTGACTGTGTTTTTGAGGTTATATATACATTTGTTTTTCCAAATAAAACGTCTAACTTATTATTAAAGTAAATGGCGACAATTTTATATTTTAATTCTAGCATTAATACACTTAAATTACCAGCTGTTACAAAATGGACTACATGAATACGCTTAAATTTTCAGTTGTGACACAAATCTTTCTATAATAAGCAATTTAAAAATCTGAATTTTAAGCCTTGTTATTTAGGGAAATGTCCTAAATGCATTATAAGGTAGTAGGGATAGTCATGTATAGAAAGATAACCGATTTTAATGGATCGAAGTTGGTTGTCTAAGTTAATAGACCGTGCGTCCTTGTTGTCATGAAAAAGGTCTTGACACGATCCCATAGATCCTTAGCGGTGCCGGTGATGTAACAACTTCATCTTACAATGATTCGGACAAGGTTCCAAGAATCTAAATCTAGATGAGATCATTTATCTTGTGCCAATCCGGATCGATGGTGCTTGTGAAGGTTGAGGCTTCCTCAATGTGTTTCTTCAATCCAAGACTATCAAGGTGTATTTTAAAATAAGAACTCCATGAATTATACTTAAGTTTTTTACGACTCAACTTAACTTGGACATTGTTTATGATGCTAGCAATGCCGAATGGTAAAGAGTTTTTTTTTTTTAAAGGAGGAGGGTGGAAGTGGTGTGGTGGGGTTTGGTCGTCTCCTGCCATATTGCAATAAGAGTCGATCTAGGGTTTTAGAGAAAAAAAACTACGTACATAAGGTAAAGAGAAAGTAGGGAAGAACCGGTGTAAGATATAACTTTTCACATACACATCAAACCATAACACAAAGTAGCATATAGATGGAATTCTAGAGAGAAAGTTAGAGGTTTAGGGAACTTAGTGAGAGAAGTGAAAGATATTATTATGAGCTCCAACTCTACCTTGGAAGGTAGAGAGTATTTATAGTCTTACATAAATCGCCACACATCGGGTGTGGATAAGGCATACGGTGGGTAAAGACCCGTCTGTCCTCCACAGTGTTACTTATCTAAATACTACTTAACTTTAGAATTACTACGACTACGAGCTTTCTAACGATTACATATACTTGAGGTGACCGACTCTTTAATACCGAGAATTTCTAATTCCTAACAATCTCCCTAAGGAGGTCACCTCAATCATGTACCAAAACACATTGAATACAACCGGATAATACATTAACAATTGATCTTGCATTCTTGATGTAGTCCTTTGCTCCTAAGCTCGTAGTCATTGATTCTTTACATTGCATGTTTGGTTACTTCAAGTGTAGGTCTTTTCTTGATCCACGTGATAATCATTTGAGCCATCTTTGAGATCATCAAGAATCAACAATCTCGACACATCCTTTGTGGTGTTGGTATTATGTGATGTTGTGACTTTAGGACCGACATGCTCACATTCGGATCATGAAATCTTCACATCGAGTAGCGGAAGCTTTTGTTGAATCATGATATTGGCGTGTGCGCGTGCTTGGTGTGAAAATATCGAGTCATTGATGCACTAATCATGATTTCTTTGAGTTGAATGTGTTAAGTGAGCATGCGGCTATGGATTGACCGCCCATTACGATCACCGCAACGTCGGCGTACACGCATACAACAGCTTAGCAATAAATCGCATCGAAGTGTCTTTGATCACTTCGTTGAATTGAGGTACACGCCCACGGTTCCCGTTGATCAAGACATGTCTTGCTGTGATCGGGTATAATTCGTAAGAATTTCCTTGACAGGTTTTCGCGGTGTTCTAGTTGTTCTCAAACCGAACGTCTCAAAGAAGACAACACGGAGTGAGTGAACCAAATAATTTTAAGTCCATCGATTGATGAAAAGAGATTTGAAAAACAATCGTGTATTGCTCAATAGAAATTGTTTTGCAATACAACGAAGGTTTTATTGAAGATCAATTATCAATCATAAAAATACCTTTTGGTTTGAAAAATGAGTACACGATCGATGTGCTAAAGAAAAGAGTTTTAAGCACAAATACCGGTTTTCAAAGGTATCCGTCAATCCATAACTCGAACCGGGTTTGATTCAAGAGATTGAATCGCCCATTGTTTCTGCATTCGGTTGTCACATGGTTGATCTATATAATAGATCTCACATGCCACCTACCAGAGCTTGTTTGATGTTGGCTCGAGGCTTTCCATCTTCATTGTGAATATGTAAACACATCACTCGGATGTTACGGCAATACCACAAGGATAATGCGTGGGACTCAAGATATAATCTCTCTTCCACATTGTGTGAAACAGAGAGTCTTCATTGAAAGTGTCCTAATGAGATTTATTGATGATCTCGTGGCTCTAGACTCAATTTGTGCATATTTGGATCCTATGACGGAGACTAGGGAGAGGTCTCCTTCTTCAATATCAACCATCTCTAAGAGAAAGTCGATAGATAATGTCGGTTCCCGTGAGAATGAAACAAGTCCTTTTAAGAGGAACTTGAGTGGTTTGGAAAGTTGAAGTGCAATGCGTCATCGGGTCCATGACGTCTTGTCTTCAATACCGATGTTACCATCAAGAGCATATGAAGTGAACCCGATATCCTCTAAGGTTGAATAAATGAAGGGCTATTTGTTTTCACCCTTTTCTCATTCAATTCTTTTAATTCTTCAACCCTTCATTGCTTACGAGACTTCATAGCTAGAACCTTGTTGGGTTTATTCCAAGACTAGCTCGGTCTTAGTCCGCACTCTTCCCATATCTCATTTTCTCCTTTTATCATCATACCTAAGGACTTCTACACTAACTAGTGGATTGTCCTCGGTAGATCCCTCCGGTTCAAGCGGATCATGGGAACCAATACCTAACCTTATCATCCTTATATCACCGTACATAAAGTAAAGTGGGTCGGTCAATTTTGTATTGTTCATCCGCCATTGGATCCAATTGAAAACCATTTGAAAATCAATTCAGATACTTGTGATATATTATCAAAGCATTTTGTACCGAATTGTTTTTGATATTTTAGAACGAGAACTCCCCTCAACATGTGCATCAAGTATTTGAAAATGTTTAGCACACGGAGGCAAGAGAAAGAATTAACTTCTTTGATTACCATTTTCTAAAAGATATCAACATCACTTCCCATATCAAATCAAGTAGATATCGCATTTCCGGAAGGATAAGGTTTCCATAATTCGCTCCCCTCAATATGTGCCTCGAGGTTTGAAAAGAGTTTTGCACATACTAGAGGGACACGCACATTGGGATGAATGATCACGTTTCAAATCAAAGGTTTAAGATAGATGCTCCCCTCAACATGTGCATGGAAAATTTGAAATCGTTTGTCACATGTGGAAGGATGACATGTACACTCTTATGAAACCATTTACCAATTATCAATTTAAATCCAATTTAAATCACACATTCTCCCGATCACAATTATCAAAACATTTGAGATTTGTGATCTCGTATAGATTAAATTGATTTTGAAAGCTTTTAAGGAGAATTGTGACTTGATTGTGAAAGCGTTTGAGCGATAAGGATCGGATATTAAGACTTTAAACTCCATTCATAAAACATGCATGTATATCTTTTGAAAACAATTTAATGCCAAATAACTTTTTAATTTAATTGAAATCATTCTCCCCTCAATCAATGACATAGGTTGTTGATTGAGAGATAGAGATTTTGACAAGTAAATCGATGATTATCAAAATAGAGACCGAGTTATTTTTCCAAGCATTTGGTTTTCGAGATAAATGTTTATAGAATCGAGCATGGAATTTGAAAACATGGTAAAACATGGCTCTGTTCTTTCTTTTAAAAGCGGAGTTCTTGCACGAAATGACAATAAACCATTTCTCTTTCTCCCAAAATATATATATATTTTATTTTTATTTTTTTAAATTCGAGCAACATCTAAAGTCCAAGTGTCATTCTTTGAATGACAACATCAAGACCGTAGATATTATCGAATCGAGAGAAACATGACAAAATGACAATATTTTTGAAGATTTTTCAATTTTTCAAATTTTTATGGATTTTGAAAGTTTTATATTTTTCTATTTGATTTTGAAGGTTTTATAATTTTGTATTTTGTTTTTCGAATAGATATATACAATAGATAGATGAAGATAGACCTTTACTCCTCGTCTTCCTCCTCAAGACGTTTGAGAGTTCGGTTGAAGGCTTTTCAAGCCAAGTCGTGGAAGAATAAACTCAAAACGTTCTCTTGGAAGAGCTTTGGTGAAGATGTCTGCTAACGATATTCGGACCTCACAAAATATAGTTCCACCACACCTTTATCCACTTGTTCACAGATGAAATGATGTCGAATGTTGATATGCTTTGCTCTTGAGTGTTGAACGTTGTTGCATGAGAGAGCAATAGCACTTTATTATCACAAGATCTGGAGGATTTTGTTGAATTCAAAGCCATAGTCGGATAATTGAGATCTCATCCATAAGATTTGAGCACAACAAGATGACATGGCTATGTATTCACCTCTGTAGAGGAAATAGAAGTACTCATTTGCTTCTTTGAAGACCACTCACAAGCTTATCACCCAAAACCGAGCACCTCCCGACGTGCTTGACGTGTATCTTGACAACTGCATGATCGGCATCCGCATAGGCCGTTAGTGACATACCGGTGTCCTTGGTGCCAAAGACCCATATTGATGGTTCCTTGGAGATACCGAAGACCCGTTTAACGCTTCAAGGTGCCTTTTAGTAGGCTTAGCACGGTATCTAGCACACATGCAAACAATGAACAAGATGTCCGGTCTACTAGCGATGAGATACATCGGGATCCAATCATACTCCGATATTTCATTTGGTCAATCATGATCCCGAGAGGTCCTCATCTAGTTTGGTTCGGTCAATCATGGGGGTGTCAACGGTCACATGAATCAAATCAAATTTCTTTAAAATCTCATTGCATATTTAGATTGATTTATGAAGCGCCTCCGGGACTTTGTGAAATTTGTAATCCCAAGAAAATGACATTTGTCCCATCATTGACATTTGAAACTTTGAACTCATTTCATTTGAAAACGATCACATTCCATTGGGTTTGTCGAGGCAAAATAATATCATCAACATAAATTTGAACATGAATTAAATGTTTGCTCGACTTCACGGTGAACAATGTAGGATCAATGCTCCTTTGATGAATCCGTTGATGAAAGAAACTTTGACGATGTATCGTACCATGCCCTTGGAGCTTGCTTTAAACCGTAAAGAGCCTTCTTCGACGATAAACGTGAGTAGGATGCTCTTGGTTCACAAATCCTTCAGTTGGGCGACGAGACGACTTCTTTAAGATCTCCGTTTAGAAATGCCGTCTTTACATCCATCCGATGAACTACCATGTTCTTACTAGCAAGATTAGCGGAAAGATTACGATTGCCTCGATTCGAGCAACCTGGAGCAAAGATTCTTCAAAGTCTATACCTCCTCTTGACGATATCCTTTAGCAACTAATCGAGCCTTGTTCTTCAACACATCACCATGCTCATCAAGTTTTACTTTGAAGATCCATTTGAGAGCTATAATCATAGCACGCCGGAGCGGTACTAATTCCCGTACATCAAGACGATCAAACTCATGAATTTCATCTTGCATGGCATTGAACCACTATCTTCATTCATGGCGCTTTAACATCTTTTGGTTCGATCTTAGATAGTACGGAGTTGAAGAAGCACCATAAGGCATCGGTTGCAAGTTGTTTCCGGGTTGATACAGAGACGAGAGGATTTCCAATGATGTTGTCTAAGGGGTGATCGTGAGTCCATTTTCCGAGGTGTTCATGTGGCGGTTGTTGAGGAACCGAGGTAGCAGTCGATGTCTCTCAAGAAGATGGTTCGATGATGATTTAGGAGTAGCAAATATGTTTTCAAATGGAGCATCTTGAGAGTAGCAAAGGGATTAACTTCATCATTGATGCCGTAAACATTTCCATGATGTACATTTGAAGAATGATGATTTGTTGATGAGGCAAGGATCGCAGCAGTGCTTCTTGACTTAAAGATATTATCTTCAAGGATTGACATCATTCACGGAATATGAGCATCCTCTGTTGTGAGGATCAACACCTCATTAGTAATTGAATCATACAGTTCATCAAACATAGGATCAAACAATTTCTTTAAGTCATCTTGGATGGAGGTACATATGGAGTTTCTTGAGAAGAGTTTGGAACAAGAGATGATCCAATGGGACTGCTTTTGAAGTGCGGGTCCCGAAATGGAGTGTCCAGAGCCATTTGACCACCGCGATAGAAACTCTCTCGACTATCTTTATCAACCCATATGTAGACAATTTGAAGTGACCAGCGATAAAGAAAAACGATATACCAAACTTGAAATCAAGAAGAATTCCATGCATTTGCATCTTAAGCTCGCCTTTGTGAATTTTAACTTCAATCTCAAATAAGTGATAATTGATTAACTCAAGTAATCGACTTGTGTCAAATGCCCAACACGTGAATAAGCGTACAACCGGATGTATGTCGATCCATTTGAATGAACCGGAACAAATGATTTCTCGACATTAATGCATTCTTCCTAAAGGTATACATGTAGAGACCGATCTAGAAGATTCACCACAAATGTCTTGAGCGATGAGGAAGTCATTTTCCTTAATGTTCATGTGGTTGATTTCTGAGTGCACATTTGGAGAAGAACAATGAAACAATGATCCGTGAAGATTTGGCAAAGGAGTACCAAAGAGCGGATCACTATTCATGAGTGCAACTGCAATGATAGTCATTAACAACGCCTTGTGAAGTAACCGGAGATAAGGTTTCTTGAGACTTCAAGAAGTACTTAGATGGTGAACCAGTTGAGTCAATACAAACCGAGCATGAGCTTGGTCGGATGATCAACATTCGTCGGAGGTTAAAAGTACTCATCAAACATATCTTTGAAAACAATGAATCCCAAACATTGATTCCCAATAATCCTTAGTAAGTGAAGCATTAGGCGTTGGAGGAGAGTCATCAAAAATCAAAACAATGAATTCCAGTTATCCTTAGTATATTCACTCTTCATCAAAAAAGAATATACACTCATCATCATCAAAGATTAAGTCATATAACCATTATTCAAACATCCATCATCATGTAGTATATTCACTCTTCTCCCCTCAAAATTGCATCCGGTTGCCATTTTTGATTTAACAAGTGAATAAGAGTATACACCAATGAACGAGATCCAATTGATGACTGAATGAGCATGGGAGAAACATGAAGCTTGTTGATGAAGAATGTCGATGAGAATGGACATAAACATGAAGATTTCTCTTCTTACGAAGATAAAGCGCAGCGATGCGTACACCTTTCTTTCCTATGAGGAACGGGCCTGAAGTGTTATCTGCAGACGCCATAATGATGAAGTACGAGGCTGAACCGATTTGAGCAGACGTCATTGTTAAGAGCCCAGTCATATGTTTAGAGCGCCCGAATCAAATACCAAGGGACGATTTGTACGACCCGCTTTGGACAATGAGACGAAGACAGAGTTGGAAACATTGGATCCCACATGTCGATGGGTTCCTTTTGGTTAGCACAAACAGTCTTTGAATCGCAGAAACCCTAGATGCGATGGCATTATCCTAGGAGCTGAACTAGTAGAGGCATCGACTTAGTCAAATGACATTTTGTGCTTAATGGGATTATTCTACCGGTTGGCTTCCAAACCCTAACAGAACTATTCTCGGCATAGTGGATCTAGTTAAAGAGCAAGGTTTGCCATTCGTGAACATTCGACCTGTTGGCTTCCAATCGAAATCCTACATTGGTAAAACCTTCCTCGTAGGTTTCGTGATTAACTGTTTTGCTTTCCAAACTTTCTTAAGCGGGGTATGATTCTTAGATCTCGAAATAACACATCACATTTATCATGATTACGGAAAATAAACATTTTTACATGTTTTGCGAATGACATAAGGCCTCGAATTAATTTCATAGCTTAGAGCTAATACTAGAACTAACACGATTCTTTTTGTTCAAATCGGACTTCTTGTCCCTATGGTGTTCTTTTGCTTCCTTATCATGATCACTTTTAGTTTGCGTAATCCTATCCTTCTTTGCATTGCTTCTAGGTTTTGACCGCTAACTTTAGTGTCAATCTTAACATCTGTAGAAGTAACGATGGGAACATTACATGGCTTCACTACTTTCGCATTCACGGTCTAGAAGTCTTGGGATCGAAATTCTAGGAGGCACATCAAAGGTTGCTTGCTTGAATTTCGACATGGAACAAGGCATATCAAGAGTCACATGCTTGGCTTTAGGCATAGAACAAGGCACAACAATTCTATCTCGCCAATTGCTAGATTTCGGACTTGTGACAATTACATACTCTAAGAGTTCACGAGATCGTTTGGTATCCATGCAGGCATAGGCTATAGTACTATCAAAGGTTTTCTAATCTTTCATCTTCAACAATCTCACGGAGACCCTTCAAACTTTCCTTAAGGTATGAGAGATATGCTTTATGTGCAAGTTCATTATTCCTAATGGGCGGGGAATATATAACATATCGATAGCATATTTATCACAAGCGAAACCTTAGGAATGTAGTATTTGCAATTGGGGATTGGCAACTTTCCTTTCACCTCACGCTTGATTCTCAATATCGTTAAGTAAAGAAGTTATCTTTTCAATTTGTTTATCATGATTAACTTTAAATGAATCACATAACTCTTTGTTTTGATCATTAACCTTTGAAATTTCAAATTTAAAACAATCATTTTCCTTTTGTAAGTTATCAATTATGTTTTGAAGTTGGAAATTCGAGAATCTAAAGGTGGAGGCATATGGGAAGCAATCACATCCTTCTTTTCACCTTTCGGTTGTGAAATTTGGGCTTTCAATCTTTTGATCGTGTTATAATGAGCTCGAATTTGTTCATCACGTTTGCTAATTTCAAAAGCGCATCAAACTCGGGAGCATCAGAGGATGTCTTGATATTTGAGGTTTTAACATTTTCTTTGAGATGTTGATGTTTTAATTGCAAAGCAAGATGTTCAACTTCTAATTTAGAATAATGTTTGACCAAGTTATCATGATCAATCGTTCTATTTTCTCATGCAATTTTGAATTTGTTGTTTCAAGCTCAATGACACGAT
Organism: Chrysanthemum lavandulifolium; assembly: GCA_022545495.1. Lineage (NCBI taxonomy): Eukaryota > Viridiplantae > Streptophyta > Magnoliopsida > Asterales > Asteraceae > Chrysanthemum > Chrysanthemum lavandulifolium. The sequence goes on from CM040238.1 coordinate 203,307,548, forward strand.
CATGGGAGACTTTCGAGCAACAGATAATTCATGAAATTGAGAAGCATTAATGGAACAATTTGTAGCGATGAAAACACATCTTGAGTAATACATTTAGAAATCGATTCTCATTCGGTGTATGCAAGTTCTTCCTTTCAATCTCACTATATTTTAATTCTCTCTCATAGTCACTAACCTCAACAATCATTGCATCAAATACCTTTTCCATTTCTTTAATATCGAATCGTCCCTTTTTAAGACTCTCAAATTGATCTTTTAGTTGTTTAAAGAAAGGCATTACCTCGCTTAAATAGCATTCTTTAGTTTGCTCAAACCCCTTTCCCTTGATTATACCGATGGGTGTGATCCTTTTCTTACAAGTTTTCTCAAAATCAACAAATAGTTGAAAGATAACATATTCACCGATTAAGGTCTTGCTTTTAGTGGCAATAGATCCGGGAACTAAGTGCATTGGTGTATTAGGAGGATACACAGTTGATTTAGGCGCTTTCCTACAAGGGGATTCTTTTCAACAAGATTTTAGCTTTTTGCATTTCCATATCCTTTTCCGAACACTTGTTAGGGGTTAATAGAGTCGAGGCTTAAACTTGTTCAAGGAGATCCAATTTTCTTTAGTGTAATTATGGGGTTTGATCGTTATGTTATTCTTTTTACACTTAGGATCATTTAGCTTCTTATCCATTATCTCCTAGATGCAATATCTAGTTTTCTATCTTCCTCAAGGCACTCAATACAACTAGGTGTCCGTCTAGGTTTAAGAATCTCATGTCCATCATAGATTACATTTGAGTCGCTTTTGCTTTCTTACCATACTCGGAATTGGGTTTATCTATAATGGGAACCTTGTGCTTATCGCTTAAGACTCGTGCTTAGTGATCATGTGAGCGATCTGAATGGTATTCCTTGTACGTATAACTTATTTTCAAGCTTGTTTTCAAAGTTTTAGATTGGAAAAATCATTCAAAAGTTTTGATTCCTTAGCCTTGAATTCTTGCTAAGCATTTTAACATTTTCTTGAAGTTCGTGTTTTTGCTTAGCGCTTTAGAAAGCTTTTCTTGTAAGGAGTTTAACTCTTGTTTTAATGCTTCTTCTAAAATTACTTTTTCTAATGATTGTACGTATTTGGACATCCATTTCCCGCTCACGGGTTGTCAACTCAAACTTAGCACTTGTTCATAAATAGCAACTTGATCCTTATAGGTATTGAGTTCATGGTCAAGGAATCATCGAGCACAAATGCAGTGTACTCATGCAATTCATAATCATCATTTTGAGAAGAAGATGCATACCTAGGTACTGCGAAACTTTCATGCAACTTTCCTCTGCATTAACGTTGCACAAGGTTGTGGCGGTGCATCTCTATCTTGGGTACATCCGAAGCTTCCATGGAGCGTTCCTTTGTATTAGCTTGCACGGGTTGTGACTGGTGCACCTCTCTCTTGTGAACATGAGCATGAAGATTCTATTTTAGCATTGTCCGACTCATCATTATTTGTTTTCTAACATTCTCGCATTCAAAGAACACCCGATTCTTCCACGGATACATTACCCAACTTATCACAACAATCTCTCAACCGCACCGACACTCATTCACTTTTTCATCCTTTTGTGCGCTTTCCTCAATGTACTTTTTCACATTATCCATGAGTTGGATAAATGTCTCAACAATTCACAATTTCCATTCCAAGATGTTTTTGAAGGAAATTCCAATCAAGTGTTGATCGTAATCATGAATATTCCCACCGATGAATGGTGAAATTGTTTGTAGATTACTTGAAGAGATGCATGGAACCATCTTTTGAACTTCTTCATTGGTAAGTTGCGACTTTAAATGCTCTAAGTTCAACAAAGAAGCTTCTTGTCAATGTAGGTAAGTCCCGGCGGAAAAGAGCACTACATGTTCGATCCCGACTATGGATAACAACCGTATGAGGTGCGAGATGAAGTAGTTGATAGGGCTCAATGTTGCATTCCATTTGCATGGCATTCGTAGCGGTGCAATTCATTCTCATTGTACTCGTAACATGAAGATCTCACATCCTCGTTGTTTAATTCAAACATCTTTAATCGTTGATGTTGCATCCATTATCATTATTATCCACACATCATACAATTTAAGCACTTCGAAATCACTGGGTCGAGAGAGTAAGACATGATGTGGTAGAATGCACGGATTTTACCACTATGATTTAAACCGAGAAATAGAATCTTTCGCGGATTTTACTAAAATCAAGACTAAACCGTTAAGCAATGACCAATGGAATGTGTTAAGACGACTAATGGATCGACACAATGATAGACAATTGTGTGTTAGGTCTTATGATTGTTTGTGGGATAAGCGAGATGTTGTTTGGTTGTGATTCGGATTGGTTTATGCCCGTTTTCCGAGAAATTTAGGTCTAAAACTTAAAACCTCAATAACTTCTGCTCGGAGCGATTTAGACCTCGAAGATTGACTCAAATGAACTTTAGTTGATTCGGTGGTCTATTCTCCTCGCTCACGGTCGTTTTGATGGGTAGAACGAAAACGGAGTTACGGTTCAAAAGTTATGGCCTTTGAAGTTTTGACGGAAAAATCAACCAAGTCGCTACTGATTCTTGAACCAAGTCGCTAACAACTAATTCGCTACACCACTAAGTCGCTAGAGTTCCAAGTCGCTAGCCGATGTAAGTCGCTAAGTAGTAACTCGCTAAGACTCAAGTCGCTAGCAAAATTTTGGCGAGAATTGCCACTCGAGTCGCTAAAGATGCAAGTCGCTAAAGAGCAACTCGCTCTGGACCAAGTCGCTACCACCAAGTCGCTACCCGTAGTGGAGAGTCCACTACTTGTACTGTAAGTCGCTAGATCTAACTCGCTAGGTCTAAAACTGTAACTCGCTACAAATTTGTAAAGCAAGTCGCTACGAAGAAAGTAGTCCGTGAGCTAAGTCGCTAGCAAGAAAAAACCATATAAACATCACTTTTCAATCCAAAAACAACCCAACCAAGATGATTCAAGCTTACCAAATGAAAACCTAAACACTTGTGATGATTCTAAACATAAAAGTACTAACAAAATTCAAACTTTAACACAAGAAATCAACCAAATGATGCACAAACCACTAAACTTTTTCAAACTCAAAAACCACCTAAAAACCACTAGAAATCCAAAGATGTGCAAGATATGATCTAACCATGGCTCTGATACCAATTGTAAGATATAACTTTTCACATACACATCAAACCATAACACAAAGTAGCATATAGATGAAATTCTAGAGAGAGAAAGTTAGAGGTTTAGGGAACTTAGTGAGAGAAAGTGAAAGATATTATTATGAGCTCCAACTCTCTACCTTGGAAGGTAGAGAGTATTTCTTAGCTTTCATTTATCAACCATAATCAATACATACAAAAGAGGATTCTTGAACATGGGCTAGGCATATCAAAAACAAATAAAACCCACATGACTAAACATACATTCGACTAACAAATGGAAGGTACCCGAGTACCCGCCCAAGGGCAAGCCATGAGGTCCCGGAGGCCACCAGGAGGATGTAGCTTTGTTAGATAGCTTGTACAATAAATTAGCCAATGTGATGATTGAAAACGGAGGAATGTACGTGAATGTAAAGTCGATATTAAAATGGTTGAGCATTTATTTTCTCTATTTTTTCTCAATGCTCTTTGGCATGTTCATTTCTTTGCAAAATTGATACACACAATCACACACCATGTAATTTATTTGTCATGAATGATGTTGATGAATTACATAAATTCTTAGAAATTGTCGCATTAAAATGAACACGTTTATGTACTTACCATTAGAAATCTTGACTAAACACGACTTTATTTTATATTAAAAAAAAACATAGTATGCGTCAAACTAATACAGATTTGAAGAAAGTACAAACAACACAACTAAAACTTTTGGTATTTCATGTACTCCCTCCCATCCGTGATAAGCGTTTACTTTCATAATGCATAAATTTTTTAAAAATCTCACAAACTATACATTTTAATATTTTATCAATCAAATATCATATTTACCAACTAAAATCTCTTTAAACATTTATTATGAGACATAATGAGTATTAATAATGAAGCTACCATGATTCAATATATGTTATCCAAGTGTGGGATTTGGACGACTACACCTTTAGGAGATGAAAACTAGTTATTATTATCAATTAATTAAAATATCTTAATGTGTTCTAAATAGTTTTACTTATTGGAACAAAAAGGATTAAGTAAAATGTTATGTAGTAATATTTTCCTAGTTGTATTGTCTATATTGATATTTCAAAGATGATTTTTGATACATGAAATATTAGTAATGATTATAATCCAAGTTTGGTTATATTAATTATAAACACTGATATTTTTGTTATATTTTTTGTTTCGTTACTTGAACATTTAAGAGAATTGATTAAAGGGGCATGCTAAATATACATATTAAAATCACTAAACAAACCCATATTTATTACACAATGATTAATTAATAAATAATTTACTAAAATCCATGCACCATCAACTAAATAAATACTCATATATAGCCAATGATCGGCAATTTGGGTACTCGCACTAGTACACAAAGTACATTTTAGAACGGTTATTTTACATTTATTAAAGCGGTTTTGAACCGTTCTATATTAGAACGTACTAAATAATGAGCTTGTTTTTTTACAACGGTTTTCAACCGTTTTAAATAATTGCGCTTTTACAATATGGAACCGTTCTAAAAGGGTGTGAATGGCCAACCGTAATGCACTTAAAACAAATTTCAGCACAAATACAATGAAGATCGAGAATACAGTGAATTCCGGTCGTTAAGTCCCACGGAGACTCAATGGTGTGCAAACACTTGATTCAGACGATAGAATGATCACTAATGATAGCGATCGAAAGGATTAGGATAGGATAATTACACTAAAAAAAGTTAATAAATAAAAGACTTAAATACAAATTAAGAAAATTAAAAGATAAGAAATATTAAATAAACGCTATCACTATATTTACAATGATGAACGCTTATGATTTATAAAACAAAATGACTTAAATAAACTATATTAACTAAAACGTAAACTCAAATTATTTAAAACGTTACTTAAAACTAAAACGAGCGTTATGTATAAAAATTACTTGAGCGCAAGACAAAACGTAAAATTTATGAAATAAAAGGCCTACAAGTGTAAAAATAATATTTTTACAAAATATATGACAAAAGAAAATTTTAGAAAAAGAAATATATTTTTTGATTTTATATTTTTATTATGAATTAATTAAGATTTTACACTAATTAAATGATTAAAAATATTAAAACTAATGAGAAAAATCAAACTTTTACGAAAATACTTTATACTATTACATATTTAAGAAAAATAGAAAACGGAAAAAGTCGCTATGAATAAGCTACAAATAAGCTAAAACACCTAATAAGCTAAATCGGGTAATATGTATATAAGAGATAGATAGTGCAAGATTCAACCAAGACAAGTCCCAAGGGCGCATGGTATCCGTGTACACTTATCACCTTCAAAGGGGAGGTCTCGTTCGAGCCTCGCCACCCCTTTTACAAAACATTTTATTTTTGAAATTTTCTTTACAAACCAATTAAGCACATGAAAATAAGCATTTTACAAAACTACAACTTTTTATAAAAACCAACAATAAGCTCAGAATAAGCTGCTTATCTCAACAGTAGGCAAGAAAAAGGAATAAGTACAAGTTTTAAGCCAAAAAGCTAATAAGCTAATAAGTAAGCTAAAGTAAACTGAAAACAAACTAGACAAATGGTTATAAGCTAATATGAAAACTTGAAAAAGCTAAACAACTTAAGAAATAGCACTGAACAAGCCAAAATAAGCACAAGTTAAAGCTGATTACACAGTGAACTGTTGTGATTACTAGGCAATTTCTAGCTTAAATTTAAGCACTAGAATGAGCTTGTAAATAAAAACAAACACTTAGACTAACTAGCTAACCAACTGAGCTTTACAAAAATCTAATTTACAAGGATTGGCTTATACTAACAAGCTTGTGAGAAGCTTATGAAGAAACCGAAAAACCACCGACCGGTTTGTACTACATAAAATGGACAGATCTAAAAGCAATTGCAGGCTTATCTAATAAGCTAGGAATTGAAAAGCTAAACTTGAAACTTTGAGAGAGCTAGATGAGCTTCTCAAAAAGCTAAATTGCAAAAGCTAAGGGTCACTAATAAGCTTTGAATAAGCTTGAGAAACTAGGTAGCTACACTGTGAACAGGGCAGTTTCTCAGACATGGTATCCAAATCAAGCTAAAAAATAAGCACTCTACAAGCTAATTAAAACTGATCTAGTATTTTTCTAATTTTATTTAGCAACCAAAATTTAATAACCTAAGAGCTTATAAGCTAAAACACAGTATTAAACTCACACTAAAAAGATATATTTTATTCAAAAACGACCCAAATGAGAATTTGACTTTTGAAGAAAAACTAAAAGTTGACCAAAATGAGATTTAAACTGATCTTAAACACTGAAGATGTTGTTATAAGGTTTAATAAGACTAACTTGAGCAAGATTAACAACTTTTAAACACAAAATCAAGATCTTTGATCTTAAAACTCCAACAAGAAATCAAGAGAAATGGATAAAAGAGATTTTGACTTTGATGTAACAAGCACTAATTTTCTTGACTTCTTTGAGTTAATATGACCAAATGTGACTATTGACAACAACAATTACAACCTTTCAAACTCTAACACGCTTTCACTACTTAAATCCAAACAAGCTTTAAAACTACCGATTTTGAGGATTTCAAAGTGTAAGACTATATAAACCTATAAAATCAAATCCAGAGGTTTTCATCATTAAATTAGAACCTTTTTAGCAAAAACAAGTAGTCACACATGTTTATACCTAGGATTATCAAAATTGGCCTATAGGCGCCAAACTTGAGATCTTGCAACAAGTAATTCCAAAACATAAACAACTAATATTAAGCTATAAAATCATTAACTAGCATCAAATAAACAAGAAAACATGAGAATTAAAGTCGATAGATAACTTAAGCAATAAAATGCAAAATTTGTAAAATGGCTTACAAGATGGCACAAGTCGAAAAACATGGAACCAAAGGCAAGGTTACACCCAATAGCTTCCCATCAAGCTCCTAATACCCTTAGCAATCCAAATTTACCTCGCTTCACCTTCTTCTTCATCAACCCACTATTTTTGATTTTTCAATGATTTTCTTGATTTTTCCAATTTTAAAGACTATAGTCGCTTTTAAGTTTCTAAAAGCTTTAAAGCTTTGTCATCACTTATATGGCTTATAGAATCCATCAAGCAACTATTTAACTTGAAATTAAGATGACTTGAAAATTAAAGGAAATTAAGAAAAATTAGAAACCGACATTAAACCGAAATTAAACCGAATTTAAAGGTTCATTACACTACTTTAAAGTAAATTACAACATTTGAAAGATTTAAAGACATTTAAACTAAGAAAGCAATAAAACTATAACTACGTGACTAAGGCTTAAGGCCAAAGTATCTTCTCTCTCTTCTTGCTTCCTTATATACCCAAAAATCCTCCCACTAGTACTGATTTGATCCCACCATAGTGAGCCCTTGGATCACTCTATTTCATCGAACCATCCATTTTGCTTTTTGGCGCCAATTTTGTCAAGAGTGTGTTTGAGCTTTAATTAGAGTTTGGTTTGAGTCAATTAAAGATATTTGTTGTTTAGAGGAGTGAGGGACAGGTATGGAGAGTGGGTTGAAAAGTGGAGAAACCACTGTTTTGGTGTTTCAGGTGGTTGAGGAGGTGATGCTACAAGAAACCGGTATTTGGGCGAAGAGGTGTTTTGACTATGTTTGACCGTAGCTTAATAATACACGGGAGGTCAAGGGGTTGTGGCTGGGTTCAAAAATGGATGTGGACTGGGGGTCAAGGTCCAAGGTTCAAGTCCAAGGGTGTGTGGGCTTAGGCTTGGGCCAGCTGCAATTTAGACTTGGATTGGGCTATGATATATGAAATGGTGTCCGTTTGGTATAAGTAGCACAAGGACTAAAAATGTAATTCGACCAATCTTCAAGGACTGAAAGTGAACTTTTCCAAACTTCTCACAAGGACCAAACTTGACTAACTTTGATAAAACAAGGACCAAGGTTGGTTATTTTCCATTTTTAAACTTAAAAGGACTTTAATTGTCATTTTTGGATTTTTGAGGGACTAAAAGTATAATTTCCCAAAAGTTTATCAAAATGTTCCAAATTTTCAATCATGCATAGTACAAGGGTATTATTTGTAAAATTCCAAGTTTAGAATACCCAGGGACCATTTTTGCCAATTTTGTAACTCGAGGGTAAAATTGCCATTTTGTGTAAACTTTATCCAGGGATGTTTTGTGAACATTTTTGATTTCTCAAGGACTTAAGTTGACTTTTCATTCATTTAAAACTTTTAGAGACTAGTTTTGCCAATTTGTGTAACTCTGTGGACCTAAAACGACATTTGTTGTGAAATTGATCAATTTTCACTTGTTTTTCAATCTTTGTACCGAATCACATAAAACACATTTTTATGAATTTGTATCATTTTGAGAGTCATTTGTGTGTTTTGGTTGTTTTGTGGTTTAAACAAGATAAAATATATGTGTATTTAGACACATATCAAATCCCACATCGAGATATTGCTAGTCCCTAGCAATCTTTTGAAACTTTAATGGATTTTAAAACTCTTTACCAAAAGCCATCACTTGGAGTAGCCAAATGTTTCAGTTCAAGTAAGAACATTGGTACATGATAACCAAATGATTTTGAGCAAATCATAAGTCGTAAACGGATTTGATTAGTCTTTACCGTGCCGCACCTTTCCGGACTAGCCAACTCTTAGATAAATTATCTAATTATCTTTGGTGAGTCAATACCAATTATGGATTTTCCATCGCCTTTACCACAAGCCATAAACTTCGGGCTAGCCAACTCTTCACTTTTTAGGATATGGTGAGTTGAAAACCATACAATTTTGGGCAAATGCAAGCCATTAACGGATTTGAGATATCTTTACCAAGAGCCGCTTGCTCCGGATTAGCCAATCCTTTGTTTATCAAACATGGTGGACTGATTACCATTTGTTGTGTTTAGTACATAGTACTTCCACTAAAAAAAATTTAAAATTTGGCCATTTTGGGGAAAAAGGGACTAAAAGGGTACATTTATGATCAAATTCGCAGATTTCCACATTTAGAAATGAATATTGTCCTCAATATTCAAAACTAAGTGGGTAACACAACTATTATTTTATTTTTTCAGTAATTACAATTTTCAAAGTTTTTATATATACAATGGTGGGTTATTACCCCACACTAGGTGGTAGAAAGGGAAAGAAGATGTAAATATGGGTGAAAACCCATATTGTGTGGCTTGTTTTGATAACCAAGTCACTAGCTTGACTTGACCCGAATTAAATTGTTCATGGGGAAACCGAGTGGGATTGCCACCAAAGATTGGGTGAGAAATTGAAGTGGGATTGCCACTGCGTAATTATGAATAATCATCACTAAGATGAGTCTAAGAATCTTAGAAAGAAACTCGAAAAAGGCGAGAAGAATCTTTTGATTTTTGATTTTAAAAAAAGAAATGGAAAATATTTTTGTATTTTTAAGGTTTTATATATATATATACAAAAGAAAGAAAATTCCTTACAACCGCCTCGAAGGGAATCTGGTTCGACAGAGCTCAAGAATCAGAAATGACCAACAACCAAATGTTGTAATCGAGGACTTATCAAACTGGGCAAGTTGTGTAAAAAAAATGTTTTGGATTTTATATTGTTTTTGGTGCTATTAACACCTTAGGAAAATATTTTAACTTTACAAAAAACTTTTACAAAATGGTGGTATATGCACAAGAATGGGTCTCAAAAAGGTTAACACACGCTTAAAGCCTCCGGCAGTGGCGCCAAAATTTTGATCTGTCTAAACCGTCAAGTCTAATCACACAAGCCGGCCACTTGTGAATGGCCAACCGTAATGCACTTAAAACAAATCGAGCACAAATACAATGAAGATCGAGAGAATACAAGGAATTCCGGGTCGTTAAGTCCCACGGAGACTCAATGGTGTGCAAACACCGATTCAGACGGTAGAATGATCACTAATGATAGCGATCGAAAAGGATTAGGATAGGATAATTACACTCTTGAAAAGTTAATAAATAACAACGACTTAAATACAAATTAAGAAAATTAAAAAGATAAGAAATATTAAATAAACGCTATCACTATATTTACAATGATGAACGTTTATGATTTATAAAACAAAATGACTTAAATAAACTATATTAACTCAAACGTAAACTCAAATTATTTAAAAACGTTACTTAAAACTAAAACGAGCGTTATGTACGAAAATTACGCTGGAGCGCAAGACAAAACGTAAAATTTATGAAATAAAAGGCCTACAAGTGTAAAAATAATATTTTTACAAAATATATGACAAAAGAAAATTTTAGAAAAAAGAAATATATTTTTTGCTTTTTATATTTTTTATTATGAATTAATTAAGATTTTACACTAATTAAATGATTAAAAATATTAAAACTAATGAGAAAAATCTGAAACTTTTACGTAAAATACTTTATACTATTACATATTTAAGAAAAATAGAAAAGCGGAAAAAGTCGCTATGAATAAGCTACAAATAAGCTAAAACACCTAATAAGCTAAATGGGTAATATGTATATAAGAGATAGATAGTGCAAGATTCAACCAAGACAAGTCCCAAGGCGCATGGTATCCGTGTACACTTCTATCACCTTCAAAAGGGGAGGTCTCGGTTCGAGCACCTACCCCCTTTTACAAAACATTTTATTTTTGAAATTTTCTTTACAAACCAATTAAGCACATGAAAATAAGCATTTTACAAAACTACAACTTTTATAAAACCAACAATAAGCTCTGAATAAGCTGCTTATCTCAACAGTAGGCAAGAAAAAGGAATAAGTACAAGTTTTAAGCCAAAAAGCTAATAAGCTAATAAGTAAGCTAAAGTAAACTGAAAACAAACTAGACAAATGGTTATAAGCTAATATGAAAACTTGAAAAAAGCTAAACAACTTAAGAAATAGCACTGAACAAGCCAAAATAAGCACAAGTTAAAGCTGATTACACAGTGAACTGTTGTGATTACTAGGCAATTTCTAGCTTAAATTTAAGCACTAGAATGAGCTTGTAAATAAAACAAACACTTAGACTAACTAGCTAACCAACCGAGCTTTACAAAATCTAATTTACAAGGATTGGCTTATACTAACAAGCTTGTGAGAAGCTTATGAAGAAACCGAAAAACCACCGATCGGTTTGTACTACATAAAATGGATGATCTAAAAGCAATTGCAGCTTATCTAATAAGCTAGGAATTGAAAAGCTAAACTTGAAACTTTGAGAGAGCTAGATGAGCTTCTCAAAAGCTAAATTGCAAAAGCTAAGGGTCACTAATAAGCTTTGAATAAGCTTGAGAAACTAGGTAGCTACACCGTGAACAGGCGGCTTCGACATGGTATCCAAATCAAGCTAAAAATAAGCACTCTACAAGCTAATTAAAACTGATCTAGTATTTTCTAATTTTATTTAGCAACCAAAATTTAATAACCTAAGAGCTTATAAGCTAAAACACGATTAAACTCACACTAAAAGATATATTTTATTCAAAACGACCCAAATGAGAATTTGACTTTTGAAGAAAAACTAAAAGTTGACCAAAATGAGATTTAAACCGATCTAAAACATCAAGATGTTGTTATAAGGTTTAATAAGACTAACTTGAGCAAGATTAACAACTTTTAAACACAAAATCAAGATTTTGATCTTAAAAACTCCAACAAGAAATCAAGAGAAATGGATAAAAGAGATTTTGACTTTTGATGTAACAAGCACTAATTTTCTTGACTTCTTTGAGTTAATATGACCAAATGTGACTATTGACAACAACAATTACAACCTTTCAAACTCTAACACGCTTCACTACTTAAATCCAAACAAGCTTTAAAACTACTGATTTTGAGGATTTCAAAGTGTAAGACTATATAAACCTATAAAATCAAATCCAGAGGTTTTCATCTGTTAAATTAGAACCTTTTTTAGCAAAAACAAGTAGTCACACATGTTTATACCTAGGATTATCAAAAATTGGCCTATAGGCAGTCCAAACTTGAGATCTTGCAACAAGTAATTCCAAAACATAAACAACTAATATTAAGCTATAAAATCATTAACTAGCATCAAATAAACAAGAAAACATGAGAATTAAAGTCGATAGATAACTTAAGCAATAAATGCAAAATTTGTAAAATGGCTTACAAGATGGCATGTGAAAAACATGGAACCAAAGGCAAGGTTACACCCAATAGCTTCCCATCAAGCTCCTAATACCCTTAGCAATCCAAATTTACCTCGCTTCACCTTCTTCTTCATCAACCCACTATTTTTGATTTTTCAATGATTTTCTTGATTTTTCCGAATTTTAAAGACTATAGTCGCTTTTAAGTTTCTAAAAGCTTTAAAGCTTTGTCATCGCCTTATATGGCTTATAGAATCCATCAAGCAACTATTTAACTTGAAATTAAGATGACTTGAAAATTAAAGGAAATTAAGCAAAATTAGAAACCGACATTAAACTCGAAATTAAACCGAATTTAAAGGTTCATTACACTACTTTAAAGTAAATTACAACATTTGAAAGATTTAAAAGACATTTAAACTAAGAAAGCAATAAAAACTATAACTACGTGACTAAGGCTTAAGGCCAAAGTATCTTCTCCTCTCTTTCTTGCTTCCTTATATACCCAAAAATCCTCCCACTAGTACTCTGATTTGATCCCACCATAGCTGAGCCCTTGGATCACTCTATTTCATCAGAACCATCCATTTTGCTTTTTTGGCGCCAATTTTGTCAAGAGCAGGTTTGAGCTTTAATTAGAGTTTGGTTTGAGTCAATTAAAGATATTTGTTGTTTAGAGGAGTGAGGGACAGGTATGGAGAGTGGGTTGAAAAAGTGGAGAAACCACTCTGGTTTTGGTGTTTCAGTGGTTGAGGAGGTGATGCTACAGTAAAACTGGTATTTGGGCGCGTAAGAGGTGTTTTGACTATGTTTGACCGTAGCTTAATAATACACGGGAGGCCGCGGGGTTGTGGGCTGGGTTCAAAATGGATGTGGACTGGGGTCAAGGTCCAAGGTTCAAGTCCAAGGGTGTGTGGGCTTAGGCTTGGGCCACCGCAATTTAGACTTGGATTGGGCTATAATATATGAAATGGTGTCCGTTTGGAATAAGTAGCACAAGGACTAAAATGTAATTCGACCAATCTTCAAGGACTGAAAGTGAACTTTTCCAAACTTCTCACAAGGACCAAACTTGACTAACTTTGATAAAACAAGGACCAAGGTTGGTTATTTTCCATTTTAAACTTAAAAGGACTTTAATTGTCATTTTGGATTTTGAGGACTAAAAGTATAATTTCCCAAAAGTTTAGTGTCAATAATTAAAAAATATATATTTATATTTTTTGATAAAGATTGATTGCGTATTTTTTTGAAAGTATTCACAATAAAAGTTTTCATAGGTGTTATTGTTGCTGGTCATTAATCCTTATGGATTTTGAGAATTTTGCCATCCGAGAGCAATTGGTGTATGCAGCGTTTTTCATCTTCTCTTGATCTCTAATGGTACAAATTTATGCCGTCAACATGATAACATTGGAGGACATTTTGAGTAGATTTATTACCTCAAATGTAAATTGTGTATGAGTGTATCAAACAATATCCTACATTAAAGAAGAGTCAAAAGAAGACAAATATATCTAAAAAACAAAACTAAAGCACATGAAACACAATAAGTAGACCCACAAATATACAATTAAAAAAAATATCTTCAAAAGTACCTTCTATACATGAATAATGAACGCATGTACACTTTATCTGTTTTACTTGTTTTTCACAAAACATTTTGTGAAAAGTAAAGGTGTTTTCCCCTGACTAAACGCACCCCTAATAACTTTATTTGTATTTACAAGTAGTAAACTATTTTTTTTCATACAACATCATGTACACATAAAAATTAATATACGTTTATTTGATGTCATTATTTTATTTTATATTCAAATTAAAAAGGGAATTAAATGTAGTGGTGCTAAGAGCTTTAATAAACACGAGTAAAAAGGAATATTAATGAGTTGCTCAAACTTCAATACTGTGAAAAAACTAAATAAGGTTTAATAAGTGAATTAAGGGTTTATTTAGTAGGACCCTTGATTAAAATACAAACAAATTAACGTGTTCTCAATGTTTTTACTTGCTGGATTAAAAAAAGAAAATCTTTTGTATGTATGCTTTTATCTATTTATTGTTTTAAGACAATGATTTTGAAGTCGACGCCGCATCAGCAGTCTACACAACCAAATGAGACCTCGGATGATTCTGAGCAGTCTTATAAACACTCCTTAACGTATAATATCCTCGGGTCTTTCCCAAAAATATGATCCGCATTGCACGATCTTCTTATTAACATTGTTATCTTGTGCTTCCCAAAATTTTCATATTTTATTATGTGAAGAACAATATCATCTATGTTCAAAAGCTTAGGTGAGAAGTGAGATTTAACATGTAGAACAAATTACATGAGTTAATGATTTAATCAGAAGAATATATGCCTCCTAATAAAAAATATTTTGCATGAAAAGAATACGATCGAGCAAATACACAAGACTCTGAGGTGACAAGTACCTCAAATTAGCAAAATTTTAAGCCCGCTGGTTATTTATGGGTTAAGTTTGGTAATATTTATAAGGTGATGAGTTTTGTTGGACCTCCCACTATATTTGAGCAAGTCAGGTTTTTTTTAACACCTCTATTCATATTTCACTCAAATAGGAAAGTTGATGAAAATGGTCAAAATAACCCGAGACCCGTTTAGATCCGTGCTCCTAAATGACTTGTCTAACCTAGACTCGTTTAGAACCAAATTAATCTAGACCTGTGACCCGACCCACTCATTTTGCCACTTATACCAAATTAGTCCTGAATGTATCTTCTAAAGCATTATGAAGTGTTGTAGCAACAAAAACCCTATCTCTTAATTTCTCAACAAATGATTTTCATTCAAGTCCACTAGGGTGTGTTTGGTAAAGAGAAAAGAAAATAGAGAAATGGAAATAAACATATTTCCTTTGTTTGGTATGCCAAAGAAAAAAAATGGAGAATTACTAATCCTCTCAAATTCTCGATAGTGTATTTTGTTATGTTGTGATTTCCATCTCATTGTGAATGGAAATAGTTTTCTCTCCTTGTTTAGAAAGAGACAAAAGACAAAAATAAATAAATATGAAACTTGTCGTAAAAGAATAAAAGAATAGTTAGGATTAAATATTTTTTTATAACTAATTATCCATGAACATTTTTGAAATAGCGACTTAACTATTGCTTTGTTATCATTTTTTTGATTCGTCATTATTTGTCCTATAATGGAACAAGTTTTTGTTATTTTTATTTGTTTCGGTTTTTTATTGAATGTGAAATCAATGTTTCAAAATATTATTTGTTAGTATTTATGTATTAGTTCGTTTATTTATAAAAAATATGCTATAACTGATAAAGAAGAAAAAACAAACTAAAAGTCTTTGAGATAAATTCTTTGTCGTTACCAAACAATGAAAATTAAAAAATTTCTCAACCAATTCATTATCTGAATTTACATTTCCTGCTTCATTTCATTTCTCTAAAATTCTCTCTACCAAACGTACAAAGATTATTTATGTTATGCTAATAAAGTGCTAGAGATATTATTGAATCGATACATATGATCATCACTTTCACAATTGTCCAATACGGAAAGTCACCCTTGATATCTAGATTTTGAATAAAAATCTCGTTAAGCAAGCGGACTAAAAGATCAGTTTTACTTAAGGTAACTAAATCTTGAGAGATCGATTTCTGAGAGTAGAATGGAAATACAATATCAAAATAAATTGAAAATATTCCAACGAGTCTTTGACAGTCATGCTAATTGGATTTGTCACGCACTAACGGTGTTTTGACATAATTCACACGTTCAATGAAACATATCATCAAATAGGTTCACACACGGGGCTTTGAAATAAGTCAAGCTTTTTGAATAGTTGTGTTTATAGATGTTTATATATGAATCTTTGGGATAATGACCTATAAATGTATCTTACTTGTCACCCTATCATTTTATATGCATCAAATTAATTTCTTTGCTATTCTATGTGGCCAACTTGCATTTTGCGTCACTTGTATGTATTTTGTGACTTTTTTCCCTTTAATTTTTTAACACTCCTATTACCTGGGAGGGGAAAAAAAGTCACAAAATACACACAAGTGACGCAAAATACAAATGGGTACATAGAATAGCAAAAAACTTAATTCGATACATATGAAAAGAGAGAGTGACAAATAAGATACATTTATAGACCCATTATCCCTTAATCTTTTTAAGACTTTATAGCTTTAGACACCGTGCATACACTTGTTTTCTATATAATGAAACTACATATACAATAGCCGTACAAACCTTGATAAGTTACAACATTCTTACAATTACATGACTTTGTACTTAAATAAAAGAGAAAAATCCAAAAAGAACCGGTCGCTCCACATTTTAACCTCTTCTAGACCGGTAAATGTTTTCCCCCCAAATAAACATGAGCTATTTTGAAATTGGGCTACCTAGTTAAAATGATGACACGTGTTCACCTTTGAAAGTACACAAAGTACAAGTTTGTAAGCTATGTGTAAGACTTGTCCCCCTATGTGTTCCGTTGAGGCGACTTGACTGTCGGGACGACTTGTATCTTGGGCGACCAAAAATTTGTTGTTTAGTGACAAAAATTTTGTCATTTTTCAATAAACGACAAAATTTTGGTCGCCCAAGGTACAAGTCGCCCCGACAGAATACTTAGGGGGACAAGTCTTACACATAGCTTACAGACTTGTATTTTGTGTACTTTCAAAATTGGACATGTGTCATGATTTTAACTAAATAAAAATTTTACCGGTCTATTTGTGTACTTTCCAAAGTAGCTCATGTCTATTTTGTGTACTTTCCAAAGTAGCTCATGTCTATTTGTGGAAACAAAATTTTACTGGTCTAAAAAAGGTAAACACGTGGGGCGACCGGTCTCCTTCCAAAATTTTCTCTAAATAAAAGTAATTACAAGAACGGTAAAACACTACATGTTATCTTGGGGAGATTTAGTGGTAAGCTGGCTTGCAAGCAACTTGATTAAAGGCAAGTTGGAGAACTTCTATTGGATGCTAGCAATTCTGATAGCAATAAACTTCTTTACCTTTCTAGTTTTAGCATCAAGATATCAGTACAAAGTGCAGAACTACAGAGGACCTAATAATAGTCCGGAAAAAGAGATTGAAAACTAGAACATCAAAATGGTTGATAATTTGGAAGTGAAGAAGGCAATCATAGGTCGAAAGGAAGAAGCTTAGTGTATTTGTTTCTAGATTAATTAATATTTTGGTGCTAGATGCCTAGATGTATGATTTTACTTTTTAGTTGATTGGCATATGCTTTGTCAAAGAGAGGCATATGTAAAACGTAAATGTATTCTCTTTCTTTGAAATTCCATCCCCCACAACATTCCTTAAAATACCTCCTACAACATTCCTTATGCTAACTTAGACAAACAAACTGAACCAATATTTAGCCACAAACATAGCGTAAAGTTGAGTGCAAGAATGTAGACATTATATTAGGTCTAAAATACCAAATGGGTCAGATTAGTAATTAATTTCCCCTCTCTACTTTACTTTGGGCATAAATGTTGATGAGCCTGTAGCGACAAAGGAGTAGTGGATTTCGTTCTTGGGCAGTTAGACTCTAAGTAAGAAATGATTATCAAGGCTGTTATAAAGTATATAAAGAAATACATATTATATGAGCTTGTTGTGTTCTCCTAGTTGCCTACAGGCTACATTTATAATGGTTCAAAATCGAGATGATACCTTAAAGATGATATAAAGAAATAGTTTTCAATCCCAAATCAACATCTCACTCAAAATGTCGTCGACTAACTGACTGCCACCCCACTAATATCTACTTCAACCCGTATAATATTCACCATAGCCCCAACACCATATGCACCATGATCATCCACAACATTACCGCCACTTGGATAATATCCACCACCACCATCCTAGGATCGACATCTCGACCCACAACACCTCAACAACTACTGCCTACTAGTACTTACTTTTTCGCCTCACCGGAGTCATGGACATTGTTGGTGAGCTTTTTATCTTCTCGTGTTTGTGTCTTCAACACAAAATTTCCATAACATCTATCCAACTTCTTTAGCGTGCAGCTTCTCTTATCCTTTCCCATTATAAGCTCGAACTTCTTTGGTGCCTTTTCAGCATTCACCAAAATGATACCAATAACATAGACGTGTTAAGTCTTTTTAATGAGATACCATGTTCCAAATTTGCAATGAAGATTGTATTTTAGCTAATCCAATTATTAGACAAAACTAACCAATATGCGATACCTTATTGGTCACGAGAATGTAATAACTTTTAGGGTTACATTTTTTCCATCAGTGACAATGATGAAGTTGGGAAGTCTTTAGATTTTCGTAGGTAATTTGTTCTTTTTCCAAAATCTATCAGGAGGTGACCCGCATAATGCGTAGATCTTCTGGAGCTGCTCTGCCTATGTCACATAAAGCAGTTTTCTATTAAGAAACACTTACTTTTATAATGTCGACACCCTTTACACCACAATGTCATATACGCCGCGACTTCAATTATTTTTAGTTCATGCACCCATCTTCATTGTAATTAGGTTTGTTAATCGGGTCGGGTTGGTTGGGATCGGATCAATTCAGGTCGGTCAAAGTCGGGTCACGGCTAAAAATAACATATCCGAACCCAACTCTATTTGAATTCGGGTTAGTCGGCTTCGGGTTAAATCGGGTCGGGTCCATACGGGTTCGGATGAATCCGAATATGAGTAAAATGTAATAAAATTGCCATTTTGATTGGTTTAAATATGTTAGACCTTTAGAAAACATTTTGATTGGTTTAAATATGTAAGCGGACACTTATTTTGGGACAGATTAAAATTGGTAGTGAACTTATAATGTGACACACACACACATATATATATATATATATATATATATATATATATATATATATATATATATATATATATATATATATATATATATATATATATATATATATATATATATATATATATATATATGAGTTTAGTAGGTTAAATTTGGTTTATACACTACTTAGAAAACGGAAGCTTCTCTGGTTTGTTGAGAATGGAAAGGTTGATGGATGGGATGATGCTCGTTTCCCAACTGTGCAAGGAATTGTGCGCAGAGGTCTTCAATTCGAGGCATTGATACAATTCATACTCGAGCAGGTAAGTATTTTAAAAGAGCATTACTATCTGTTGGAATTATATAACATGACTAATCATAAATAAAAATAATAAACATCAAGTACACATGCGGAAGCGTATAGGAAAGATTAACGAATAATTAATTAACATAAACAAGAATATGCGTACCTTTCTTGATTCTAGCCGAACAAGAATCAAATCCACAAAACTAGCAATTGGATGAACCCTAATTAGGGTTTATAGGATTATGTGAATTACCCCTTACCGTTTTGTAATTCAATCCAAGAATACTAACAATAATGTGTTAGTACCACTTTCTTGTACACACGTACTATACCGAATTAAAGCAATGCTAGTTTTAATCAAACAAATAACTTTGATTTGGAAAAGAAGGTGATCGACACCCTTGCGGTGATGTACGATCGGTTCTAAGCAAAACACAGACAAAACAATTTAGGTTTTAGCTTAATGAGTACAAGAGATAAATTACAAACACCCTTGGTTTTGTATTTATACCCAAAGTAACTTGGTGAACAAGTTGGTTATGGGTTGGGTTATGGAAACCCTTTAGACGATCGGTTATGGACTCCCAAAGGGATTCTAGAACCTTCTCGATCTCTAATTTCATATCTAGTCCTTTCCAATTATATTTAACGATCGTTAGTCCATTACAACTAATTACTTAACACCCGTTATGTTATTTCGTTTAATTAATAAATAAATATAACATTTATATTTAATTATTAACTTTAATTCTCATACGCAAAGTGTGCAATCCCGTGGTCTCGAGTTCGATCCTAACACACGTCTATTAATTTATTGTCCATTAAACCAACATCTCCCACTTGGACATATCTTAATAGAGTGATCACATCGGTTAGCGTCTAGCAACACTTCGATGCCTCTAGTACAACTCGAGTAAGGCTCCTGGAAAACCGTTTAATGATTTCTCATTATTATTATCCTTTTGTTTCTAATACCACGTTAAATAAATATATGAAATTAAGTCATTCTTTATTAAACAATTCTGTTTCTCGTTATAAGTGATTGACCAAGATTACCAAATCTTCTAAACATATTTAGGGGAGATTTTGGGTGTGCCACACAAACATCTTGTCAATCCTACGAGGACCCAAAGAAGATTAAACTCCAAATAAATTTGAAGGAACAAATTCTATCTTGACTACGAGACTAACCCACAAACTTTGCAACACTTCGAGAAGCAACCCTTATGACTACCGATTCACGTATAGCGTTAAGTTGTTCCACGTAGTGCACTACATTCATGACACTTATCCGGTATCTCAAGTCCGAGGATAACTATTCATAATTTACTTAACAACAATATCCATAAAGTAAATTATGTAGTTGGGATAAGTCCTATATTCAATTCATTGAATATCATCCGAAATTGGTATGCATTCTCATCAATATACATTCAAGTATATTCTACCATATCTCTCAGATTTGTCTTAATTTAATGATACTTCCATATCATTAATTGACAACGGACGATTTAGAATAAATAAATTTATTCACGGATTAAACATGCAAATATAGGATACAATATATTATAAAATCAATCATACCAAATATTTGATTTATTATAACAATTGTTTAACATCCCTTATCCAAATACCAAATAGATCAATACATGAAAATTCCTGTTGATGAATTATGCCTCAAGTAATGACAATCATACTTGTTGACAAGGCATAAATCAACCAACTTGATCTATCGTAATTTTGAGAATACTTATTTCAAGAATTCAATTAGTGAAGTCCTTGTATGTGTGCATTCACCAATCTACATAATAATTCATAAAGTGTGTGACATCCTCTATCACCAATTTATGACAATTTAAACTTTCAAACATTTTAAAGTTTAAAGTATTCTTATTCTTTTAATGTATAATGCAACTGTGCTCTTGTAGTAGCACAACTAGTTCACATGGCCATTAACAAGGATGAAATCCTACCATGACTAGTATTGAGTGTCATCTCAATTAAACCAGCATCATTGTATACAAACAACAATATGCTCATTAAAACTCCGTAAACTTTAATATCTTATTGTGTAATGTTTGATGTCTTCTAAACTTTCAAGTTTGAAGCTGATGACAATTTGCACAACAATTGAAATATTGTTCATCCATAGAATCTAGGAGCAGTTCCAGGCTGAGGATGTAATTCTTTTAGAATATTCATTACACAAGTTATCTAATAACTTTTAGTTAGATATCAATGTTGTCAAATCATCCATCATTCAAGAATGATACAACAATTTGAATTCACTACATGATGTACATGATGAATCTACAGGTCAAACTTAGACTTCATTCACGTTCTATTTTGTCAAAAGACATTTATCCATTTCCCAAATGATATATCATGTTTTATTAGAATCATTTATTTTACTGCACATGTTTATTAATAATAAACATATATTCCAAGGTTGTATGTTTTAATTCTTAAATCTTACAAGTGAAGTTTCATTCCAATCTAAGACTTAACATTTAGCTTACAAGGAATGTTACTTCCAATATGTTATACAACATATAAGATTTTAAAACCTTAACATAATACTCCCACTAGCTTTTAGGAATACTTAAAATTTATCTTATTTCAATTATAAATCGAAACTAGGATTTAATAATTTAAACATAAGAATAAATTTATAGATGCATGCATTTATCCATTCATGAATTATTGCACTTCGTACACTTCCAAAGATTATATGAATTCAAAAAAACCTTTCGATTACTTACCGTCCTCGCTCAAGTAATTTCTCAAGAAAGAGTTTTGATATTCCATTGTCATATTTCATATTAATGAAAACAAGTATGATAATTATAATCTTTATATATTTAATGTGTCTAAGAAAGAATCTTCAATCATAATTAATTGCTTAAGTATGATTAATAATCTTGTCATAAAACATGCATTAAATATGTGTACAATATTGTCCATATGATTTCTACATAGAAATTCAAACCACTAGGGTTTTTCATCTCTTTGAAGAAACTCATTTCCATTCTCTAGTCTAACTATTAAGATAAACCAAATTTCCAAAATTGATTATCTTTATGGACAACATCTTTAACATTCATAGTATGAGTAATTTACCCAATTCAATATTTGGTAATCCATCATAATGGTTATCAGGTTTACTATAATCATGTAACTCATATTTCTCAGCATATAAGTCAAATATCTGAGATATCTTTGCAGATCTATGAATGAAAATTCCATCATCCTGAGGTCTATCATTTACATGTCTAACCTCATCATGATATTTACTACTCCCTCCGTCTCAATTTAATTATCAAGAGAGAAATCACAAAGTTTAATAAAAGTGAGGTCACTTTAATTTTCAACCACACAAATAGAATATTCCCTCTTTAGATTCTCTAGTTTTTACTAAAAAAGGAAAGTGGACAATCTTTTTGAGACATCCAAAAATGAAAATATGGACAATTAAATTGAGACGGAGGGAGTAGTGTGTTTTAGAAGATTATGTATCTTGTAATTTTATCTTTCAAGATAAAAACTCCCACTTGCCTTTTGTAATATATAGACTATCTATATATACTTAGCAATTAGAGCAAAACTACATTGTTCTCTTTTGGGACATTACAAATACACATTGATAATTCGACTTTAGTTTGTTAATAACCTATTCATAAGTAGTTTAAGAAATTGAATCTTCAATTTTAAAACTTAATGTGATTCATCACATTCCATAATAAAATGGTGTTTTATCAATCTTCTAGGTTGGAGTCATATTGAGTATATTCAATCCATACTCAATTTTCTAACCTTGTTACTTTTTAAGAAAGAAGTTATGGTTATCTTGAATCAAACAAATCAAATAGAGTTTGATTTTTCTAACTGAACATACCATCAACTTGTGGTATTCAGTAGAATTAATATTGTAAGACAATCTAACAATATATAAGATAAACATATTCCTTTTGGCTTACCTATTTATCAACTAAGTCAACTTAATGGTATAATAGACTTTTCAAGCCAATTACATGCTTTATAACACAAGTACTTTTTAACCAAGTCACTTCATATCCATGTCTCATCAAGAAAAAATAAACTGTTATAATCCCATTATACGTTATAATTCATTGATCAACTCAATGACTTCTTGTATATGTCTTAAAAAAACCTAACAAGTTAACGTCTTACTTTATTATAAGTCTAAAAAGACTTTATGTTTATGTCTTTACAATGAATCATAAACATGTTTAACTAAAGTAATTATGAACACAACTTTTGGTTTCAATAGTAACTTCAAGTTAATTTATTTTCTTCACAATAATGTAGGACTACATTATTTTTTCATTTATGTCATTCCAAAATACATAAATAAACAAGTTGAAGTAGTATTAGATTACTTCATTTATTTATGTCATTCTAATAATACATAAATATATAATTTGAATTAGTCTTATATATCATTTTGACACATATTCTAAATACTTGTCTAATTTAGAAACTGCAAATATGTCCATGCAAGGTCTGACTTCACATGGAGATTTACTTTGTTGTTGCAATCTCGTCAAGTTCTGACATGACGTAAATTGCAACACCGAGTGTTTCTTGAATTAGATATGTACAAGTTATATTAGAATGTTAGTCTCTTACCTTGCAGTCAAGAGAATCCATTAAATCATATACCTATATGTTGTACCTTGCACACAATATAGATTTCTCCCACTTGTGCATGGAACAACATCATGTAGCAGATAAACAACACGACATATGTTTGCTTATGTGACTAATATGATTGTGTCATTGATATTAGCATAACTAGTAGATGTAGAACCACTTCATTGTCTAATAAGGAAACGTACATGACTATCCTTGAAACCATAAGTGTCTACAAGTGGAAAATAATTATCTTAAGACATTCTAGAGATAATATGGGTTACTACCAAGATGACAAAGCTTGTAACTCCCACTGAATTAGAGATCATTACATTAATTCCTTATTCAGTAATAAGAACAATACTCCCACTGGATTTGACAACATTGTAAGTGTTTCATTAAACAGTGAAAGAAAATAATGTTCTATTTACTTCCATACACTTTTGATAAAGTCCATACATAACAATTACTTATGTACTAAAAGAGTGTATTCTACTATGTAGATGATGAACTATCCATCAATGCTATTAACTTGAAAAATTGGGCATGCAATTTCTTTCTTAATAGTTCTACTATTCCAACAATTGTAAGTAGTACTTTTAAATGGTTTGTCTTTTACCAATTATACAGTAATTAGTCTAGCTTCTAATTTTAATAACTCAGAAATATGCAATTTTCTTAACTATTAAAATTTGCTTACGAGTTATGTATTTTGAATTTAGACAATTCTAATTGTCCTATCATACCTTTCTTCATTCATGAAAAGGAATAGGATTGAATCTCACTCTTTCTTAATGAAAAGAGGACTAGGCTTATTCTTTTAGTAAGGTTGACTTTACCAAAAACCCTTACAGGTGTAGATCAATTTACCAATACATGAATAACCTTCGTTTACGGTTTAATGTTGCATTAATACATTTAAAGAATTAGCAAAATTCAATTTTAGTATTTTCGATAATTAAACTTTTCAAGAAAATAAAATACCCAAGGTAATATTCATATAACCATAGAATTTTCTCGAAAAACTAGGATTCAAATTATCATAGGTTCATTACATCAGTTGATCTGCTAGTAACGAAAGCATATAATAAGGTAATCTGTCGAACACTAATTGGCAAACAATTTCCAATTCCTAGATCATTATGGGATTTATATTTTTCAACGCTATTGCAAATATAAACATGTTTCTTCCCATCTTATGCCTTGAGTCCAGTTCTCACTTCCTACTCAACTTAAGTGTCTAACTTAAAGAACTGCAAATATGTCCATGTAAGGTCTAACTTTACATAGAGATTTACCTCTCCATCACAATCTCGCCAAGTACTGTCATGACGTAAATTGCAACTTCAAGTGTTCCTTTTAATTAGATGGCATATAACTTAATTTAAAATGGTACTAGTTTTGATTTTATGTGGTCAAATCAAATATGTACAAAGATGTCATGCATTCATCTTGTAGCATAAATTTAATAAAAAACTTTTAGTACCAATTCATAAAGATCAAATTATCAAAGTTTTGATTGAGGTATTGGATTCACCAATCAAGGAATTTAGCGTTAATTATCGTCCATTATACCGTACTTTTGCATAAGTGTAAACACTTAGTGTTTGGTAATTACCACCAAGTGGCGCATGGAATTAAAACTAATTCGACCTTAAGATGAGTTTGTACATTTATGGCTTACTAAGTAGCTCAATCAAACTCACGAGGCGAGAGGACCGTAAGCGCAAAAAGCATAACCTTAGACATCCTTTCAGTGTGACTATGCGCACTTCTTTATTAACCCCTTTATAGTTTGTTCTAGTGGGTGAGCCGTTCAAACCATTTGTACCTAAATCACCAATGAATTAAACTATAGAAAACTTAACTCTTCAAGACAAATCAAATTTCACCATTGTTTAGTCCATATTGTTTTTCTATTCAAAATTACCTTTGCTTAAAACTGTCATACATAATAAACAAACAAGTAAACTAATAAAAAATAAACAACTAAAAAACAATGCGCACATAACTAATAATTAATACGTGTAAACAAGTAGTCACATGCAACTTATTCGATAAAACCTATTAATAATCAATATCTAGGTTAAATTAATGTATATATTAATTAGGGCTTTCACTCCAGCGATAGAAAGTGAGCCACATACATCGATTAATCGATTGCATAAACCCATAATTAAAAATATACCAATTAGCACATACTTGATTCATTAATATATAATTGGAGTCTTCCCCAATTCAAGATTTATCGTAAATAAACATGTGATAAATATATCTTAACAATTAAACAATATCAAAGCAACTATCCATGACAAACATGCATGTAATATCATGGATATATCATAACAATTATACAAATAGTCACAAGATCGCATATAATAATCCCATGTCACATAACAATTATTCATGAATTAATCACGTAACTTATATATATATTAGTTCTAGGTTTCGATAAGGTTAGCAAACAATTTTCAAACACTAAAAAAAATTTAATATGTGTCGACCAAAAAAAAAATATTGGGTATGCCCCAAAAAAAATTTTAAATCGACCCATAAAAAAAATAAACCAAAACCCTAGATTAATCACATCAAACATCATACAATATACGTTTTATTACGCGTTTATGTAATTAATTGTTCATTAAAACAAATGACTCGTGATGCCACTGTTGGAATTATATAACATGACTAATCATAAATATAAACAATAAACATCAAGTACACATGCGGAAGTGATAACGCCACACGCGTCGGGGGTCAAGGAAACTTCCTTTTCTTGAGCAAGTTTTATAACACCCTGAACCTAATCGTTGTAGTGTAGTAATTAGGGTAAGCACGGTATTGATATCGTTCTCTGGGAATAGGAATGCTAGTAAGGAGTTACTACGCTAAGGTTAAGGTTGAGGAAGATTATTTTTATCTTTTATGTTTTATGAAATGGAAAGGTACAATCTCGGGTATTGGATTTGGGGGTTGGTATTTCTACCGATTACTCTACTATTATCTAATTATCTAAACTAAGGTTGTGGGAGTCTATGTCTAATTAATGTGTGCTCGTATGATAGTTTAAAGATGTGTTTACAACTATCCATGACAAACATGCATGTAATATCATGGATATATCATAACAATTATACAAATAGTCACAAGATCGCATATAATAATCCCATGTCACATAACAATTATTCATGAATTAATCACGTAACTTATATATATATTAGTTCTAGGTTTCGATTAAACAATTTTCAAAACACTAAAAATTTAAAAATTTAATATGTGTCGACCAAAAAAAAATATTGGGTATGCCCCAAAAAAATTTTAAATCGACCCATAAAAAAATAAACCAAAACCCTAGATTAATCACATCAAACATCATACAATATACGTTTTATTACGCGTTTATGTAATTAATTATTCATTAAAACCAATGACTCGTGATGCCACTGTTGGAATTATATAACATGACTAATCATAATATAAACAATAAACATCAAGTACACATGCGGAAGCGTATAGGAAAGATTAACGAGTATAGGAGGTTGAAGGTCGCCCAAATATATTTTCACTGCATATAAGCTGTGAAATTGTTCTACTCGATGATTCACAGTGTTATTGTGATGATATGGGTTTCGTAACCATGTTCCACATATTAGTTATTTATGAAATACTACGTAAATTTAATAATAGGGCAAAGTCAACCAACTTGACCAACATGCTTATATATTCAGTTATTAAAAGGATTGTTTCACTGAAACTAACCCGAGGCTCTGTGAACTGAATACCAGGATTTGCAACAAGTGCAGCAAAATTGTGCTCCATGTAATCGAAAACAAGGTAGAGGGAATACAGCATCCTTGATGTCGCTATACCTTGCAACTTAATGACATTGGGATGATCTAATAGTGTGGAAGTTACATTAATGGATTGGGGAATGCAATCGTTGAAGAGATCAAGAAGGATTCAGATGGAAATGTGACAGAATTAATTGGAAAATTGCATCTCGACTCGTGATGCCACTGTTGGAATTATATAACATGTTACTAGACTTGTATATTGTGAATCATTCTTCTATTTGCACAGTACTCTTGAGAGTTGAGATGGTTAACCTGGTAAACATGTCACTGTTCATAATATAAACAATAATTGTTCAACCATCCAACATAATGAAAATGAATTAGACATCAACGTAACACGTGCCTCCTTTTAATCGGGAGTGTTGAGGGCTCACCGTGACAAAGTATTGGGAGCGTTGAGGGGTCACAAGCATCATGAGAGGCTGTAAAAAACTGTAAATTACAGAGTAGGATCCAAGTTATCGACATAGTGAGTGTTTGTTGAGTTTTCTATGAGATTGTTGGGTTTTTATACGTTGATATAACGATAGGATCTTTTAGGTTACGATCTAATAACAGTATAGGAGGTTGAAGGTCGCCCAAATATATTTTCACTGCATATAAGCTGTGAAATTGTTATACTCGATGATTCACAGTGTTATTGTGATGATATGGGTTTCGTAACCATGTTACACATATTAGTTATTTATGAAATACTACGTAAATTAATAATAGGGCAAAGTCAACCAACTTGACCAACATGCTCATATATTCAGCTATTAAAAAGGATTGTTTCACTGAAACTAACCCGAGGCTCTGTGAACTGAATACCAGGATTTGCAACAAGTGCAGCAAAATTGTGCTCCATGTAATCGAAAACAAGGTAGAGGGAATACAGCATCCTTGATGTCGCTATACCTTGCAACTTAATGACATTGGGATGATCTAAACGGCGCAAAATTACAATCTCCATAGCCATCATTTTCACAATCTCTGGATTGGATGTGTCAAACCTGAGTTTCTTCAAAGCAACTAAATTTCCTGTTAACCTATCCCTAGCTTTGTAGACAATACTAGATCTACCTTGTCCAATCTGATCACATAAATCATAGTACTAAAATATTAATGGTTTCATTCAAGCCATAAATACATGAAGTAATATCAGAAATACTCACCCTTTCAATTTTATCAAATGTATCGGCTTCACGAGGTGACCAACCATTGATAGCCTCCGCGGCAACTGTAGAAAGCCAAGATGGCCAATCTCCAGCCACTGGTATCTCCAAAACATCTTTGGGTGGATTACTTAAATAAAGATTTGGTGCACCACCGTTTTAACATTATTTGGTGTAGTACTTGGACAAGGATTAGGTGCACCACCATTGTTACTATTGTTGTCTGCATAAATGAACATAATGAGAAATGCCATATCTTAATAAATACACATGTTGATACACCAATGGTAGATTATATCTTACTAAAACAGACATAATATAAAAGAAGTTTGGCTCTACCAGAGTTTGAATCAGAGGAAAAGAAATACTTCTGCAACTTCCTACCAAATGTTGCTATGCCCATTTGGGGAATTGAGCTATCACTTCTCTCTTGTAGTGCCAATATTGACTCAAGACCAACCACAACTTGGGCCATTGTAGTACGTAGCTTTGCACGACTATGCAAACACCCTTCTACTATTTTTGCATACTCATTCAAGCATTTAAGTGAAATTTCTCCCCTCAAATCCGGATCAATGATCTGCTTTAGTTTCCCTTCTCTCAAAGAGTCTTCAGCCCATCCAACCAATCCCCATTCTTCTTCATGAAGACTCCTATCCACTGCCCGTCTCCTGCATAGCACTTCCAATAGAATAACTCCAAAGGAAAACACATCAGATTTCCTAGTTAGTCTGCCTGTTGCAAAATACTCTGGATCGAAATACCCAAAACTTCCTTTGATAAAAGTATTGACATATGTTGATGGCTTGTCTACGGGGCTTATCTTAGACAATCCAAAGTCCGAAATTTTGGCCGCCCACTTCTGATCTAACAAGATATTAGAACTCTTCACGTCACGGTGTATGACTCCTTGCTCAGTACCCGTCCCAGTATGGAGGTAGTGTAATGCACGTGCAGCACCTATACATATCTTTAGTCTTTGCAACCAAGATAAAGGAGTACGAAGCTTGTGTAGATGATCTTCAAGGGTTCCATTGGACATATATTCATAGACCAAAATCATTTCTTCGTTATCATTACAGTAACCAATTAAAGAGACAAGATTACAATGTCGCAACATAGAAAGCATCTTAACTTCAGCCCAAAACTCTGTGGCGCCTTGAGCAGAAGTAGATTCTAATCGCTTGATAGCCACAACTGTTTCCGCTTCATTTTTTATCGTTCCTTTGTATACCTTGCCAAATCCACCTTGACCGAGAAGCAATCTTTCGTTGAAGTCTTTGGTGGCTGATTTAATCTCATCAAGTGGAAAGTGATGGCAAAGTTGTCCGGTTGGCAATGATGAGGATACAGTCTTCTCACTAGATGGAGCTAACATAATTCCGGTGATAGTTCTTGAATTTGTTAGTCAGCTTATCTTTAATAAGCACAAGATGTTTCAAATAACATGATTCAAAACAAATAAAACATGCTGATAAGCATAAGTTGTTTAACCCTATTGCAAAACTTCATACAATAAGATTCTTCAAAAAGAGAACAAACATGAACTAAATTTTTCATCAAAGATTTAATTGAATAGCATTGACATGATCTTAACAACCAAAACGTATTAAAAGACTTCCAAACAGTATTACGATCAGATAAACGACTCAAACTAGTAAAATATCTAGTATCATTGTTCTTACAAAAATTTGGAGTTTAAAACTTCATATGTTGTATTCATCAACATTCCAAAACTATTAAGAAATTGCATTTCAAAGAGGTGGATTAATAGAGGTGAGTTGGCTTTTAGAAAACGGTAAAAGCTAAGGATGTTCTACGGTTCTACCTACTTACAAAAAATAACCAATATGAATAACAAACATGTGAAAAGTATCCTTATAGGAGTAATTTTGAGGAGAGTGATATCAAACTTTTATTAGATACAGGGAGTATCTTCATCATCAATCTAAAAAGAAATCAATGGATAAGATTAAAAACATTTTATTATTTCACATATTTTTTATAATTTAAATATCTCTTAAACCGTTAATCGTTAATTGAAAATATTTACACCGACGTGAAGAGCATTTAATTATCTTTCTATAAACGGGCACTTTGATATAATTTCGGAAAAAGAAAAAAAAATCGTTTTTTTTTTCACGTTTTTCGTCTTTTTTTACGTTACTCGAAATTTACATGAAAAAAATCATATATAATTAAACACTAATTTGAATATCACATGTAATATTAATGTTAAATCATATATGATATGTGATATCACATGTGATATGATATGTATATCATATGTGATATTACACTAATATCACATGTGATATTACATATCATATATGATATAACACTAATACCATATATGATATAACACTAACATCACATGTGATATTCAAATTAATATTTAATCATATATGACTTTTTAATGCAAATTTCAGTGACGTAAAAAAAGGAAAAAACTTAAAAAAACGTGAAAAATACGGAAAAAAAAATTGTCGAAAGTATATCAAGGTGCCTATCTATAGAAAGATAATTAAATGCTCGTCGCAATAATATTTTTTTTGCTTAACGATTAACGGTTTGAAAGTTATTAATATTTGAAAAAAGATGATGAAAGTGGGTTTTAAAATTATTGGGATTAATCTCATCCATTAGATTAAATAAAAATGGATGGTGGAGATTGATCTCTTGATATGTAAATAATCTTTTGTCCTCAAATAATCTTAAATCGAGTAATTTTTTAACTTTGAATCATTATCGTTAATTATTTCTAGAGTTAATTACATAAATGGCATAAATGGTCTATGTGGTTTGTCAGATTTTACAGATTTAGTCCCCAAACTTTTTTGATCTCGTCCCTATGGTATTGACCCGTTACGGTTTTGGTCCCTTGACCACTTTTTATGTTAGTTTAACCGTCAAGGATATTTAAAATGACACTTATACCCTTGTTTGTCTTAGCATATGGTCCCTGTAGTTTGTCTCCTATAACCGATTTAGTCATTTCTTTTATTATTAGTTTTAACTATTTAATTAAAATTAGTTTTAAATTTTTAATTCAATTTTTGTAAATTTTTATTTTTATTTCTTATCGCATAGTTAGTCAAAATGTTCTTAAATTTTAAAAGGCTTTTTTTTTCCTTTTTTTTAATTCTTTTAAACCTATGTCAAACGTTTAAAACTTTAAAAATCTAATAACACAATATTTTCTTAAATTTTAAAAACCTGTATAAAACCTTTAAAACTTTAAAAACCTTCAAAATTTTTAAATAGAATATGTCAAAACTCTAAAAAACTATGTTTTTTTAGGAATTTTTTTTAACAAATTAAAAAATCTAATGATTTTACTATATCATAAAAATCTCGTAAAAGATGTTATAAAAAAAATCTTCTAAAATTATAAATAATATCATAAAAAATCTGATAAAAAAATTTATAAAAAAAATCTCGTAAAAATTTTAATAAAAAAAATCACGTAAATATTATTAATGGTATCATAAAAATCTCGTTAAAAAATTTTATTAAAAAATCTCGTAAAAATTATTAATAATATCATAAAAAATCTCGTAAAAAAGTTTTATAAAAAATATCTCGTAAAACATTTTTTTTTAAAAAACCTCATAAAAATTATTAATAACCAAAATTTTTAAAAAGCTTTTTGTGAAAATTTTATAAAAAAAAAATCTCGTAAAAGGTTCAAAAAGATTTTTAAAAATCTATCAAAAAATTTTAAAAAAAAAATATGTGAAAAACTTACTTAAAAAATTCGGACAAACAAAATTTTTGAAATAAAATTTTTTTTAATAAATAAAAAAAGTAGGGACCAAATTCGTTATATGCTACAAACCACAGGGACAATGCAATAGAAGGGTATTTCTGTCATTTCAGCCATTTAAACACCCACTTGACGGTCAAACTAACAGAAAAAGTGGTCAAGAGACCAAACCCGTAATGGGTCAATACCATAGAGACAAGATCCGCAAAAAAAATTAGGGGCTAAATCCGTAAAACCTGACAAACCACATGGACCATTTATGTAATTAATTCTTATTTCTAATATATGTAAATGGTTACTTATTTAGCCGGTAACCTTTTGAGTTTTTCATTTACAGTTAAAACTCTATAAATTAATAGTGTTGGGACCGGGATATTTTATTAATTTAGCGAGATATTATTATATCGATAAATTAATAATTTATTAATTTAAAGGGGTTTTACGTATAACTATTAAATTTTTAAGTTTAATATACTAGTTAGTTACAATGTATACTCATTATAGACGAAATAAATTTGAAAAACAAGTTCCAATTAATATTTTATGAATTAACATTCTCATTTTATGAAAATAAAATTGACACTTTTTGTTGCAATACGAGAAGACAGCGCACCAACTCTTTAGTTAAATAAGGAGATTTTACGATAAACTCAATATAGATTTGAAGTTCAACAAAAAACAAGTAACTATGGATTCATTTTTTACTAAACAATCTTATGATTTGGAAGTGTATATCTCTCACACACACATATATATACATATATATAAAATTTTTAGTAATTATTAGTTTATAGTTTTGTTGGGACTAATATATATACACTGGGGTTTCAAAAAAATTATTATCTTATTATTTTATCGATTGGGGTCTAAATTTGTACTGGTCCCAAGTTGGGACTGGAGAAATTATTAATTTTATCGAGGTTAATAATTTATCTGAGTATTAATTTATAGAGGTTTTATTGTATGTTGATTTGTTTGACTCTGAATTACGAGAAGAAAATACTATTATGCCCTCATCATATCTTTTTTCATAATTAATTGCAAACACCATGAGCAAGTTATCTACCCGTATACCATGCTTTTGTTCTTACAAGCATCTTGACTTTCTATCGTATTTGTTTGTTCCTTTTTTTTATCGCCATTTGTTGACGTATGTGTCCGGACGGACCAACATCCGGTCAAACTCATCCTCCGGACGGTCATTCTGACGTCCGGTCAAGGAGTGACAACTACTGACCATGTCAGTAGATTTTAAGGGATTTCATACCACGTGGCCTACTAGGTAGAGTGGCTATAGGCCTGCTGACGGGTAATTTAGGCTCTGAGCGATGGGTGAGCGATGAAGAATAGTAACATGAATAGGAAGTTGGGGTAGTATAAATACCCAACACATTTAATACTTTGCATTAAGTTTTACACCTACATTCTCTGTTACATTTATTACTACCCTTTACTCATCCTCACGCCGGAGCTTGGTCTTGGGATAACACCCAAGGCGAGGCTAACGCGTCTGTACATTGTGCAGGAAACATCCATTCCTTCTACCGGACCGCTAGGACTAACCGGAGACGGGAATTTGCTTCAACAAATTGGCGCCATCCGTGGGACCCTGATTCATTCTACCAGAGAATCGAATGAAAGGTCCGGAACAACCTCCTCCCGAGCCCCCCTCACCATCGGAACACATAGGTGGGAGCGGGGTCTTCTATAGGCAAACCTCCGGAATACCGGAACAAATACAAGCCCAGATGGCATCGTTAGAGGCTCTTCTTAGAAAATACAATGCAACAGGAGCCGGTGGTATCAAACCCATCCGGCTTGATTTCGAGACGAAGATGAGCAGTGTAAGATGTTGAACCGAACCCCAAGGATGATGTCATCAAACCCCATAAGGAATTAGCCCGTCACCCTTCACAAGAAGGATAATAGAGTTCACCGGTCCCAAGTACACCATGCCTACTAACCTGAAGCTGTATGATGGTTCGGCTGATCCGGACGATCACGTCAACCGCTTTGTGGGAGCAGCAAATCAGGGGGAAAGGCCAATGCCTGTGTGGTGCAGGATGTTCCAGCAGACCATGGACGGAGCGACACAAGGATGGTTCAACAACTTGGAACCAGGGAGCGTTGACAGTTGGGACGAGCTGAGGGAACAATTTACTACAAGGTTTGCTCTGCGGCAAAAGAACCTGAAGGATCCCACAGAAATCACCCGGATTGTTAGGCAGGAAAATGAAACATTACCGGTATTCAAAGAACGATGGACCGACGAGACTAGCAGGATACCGGGGGTTCCCGAACTTATGAAGATAGCAGCATTTATGAGTGCTCACCGGTGCCCCGACTTGGCTAAGAAGTTTTCTGATCAAGTCCCAAAATCCGTGAAAGAAATGATGACTAGAGTAGATGATTATATTCGAGCGGAAGAGGCTTATAAGAATACCGAGTTGCCGAAGGGAGAAACAGGCGAACTAGCCCGTAGGGGACACCCCCAGGCCCTGAGAGATAGGAACCTCAGGGGAGGCGACAGAAGAAGGAATGACAGGAGAACCTGGGAAAGAAACAATTTCTGCATAGCGATCCCAAAGAAGCGACAATCACAGAGTCATGCTCTCCGTCCTATCCAAGCAGCCTAAGGAAATATTGGCTACCAAGCACCATTTGAACCTACCCCCGCCACCACCGTTGCAGGGGAAACCGAGCAAAATGAGGACCGGTTCTGCAAATACCATGGAGAGAAGGGCCATCTGACCAACGATTGTTATCACCTGAAAAAGCAGTTGGAAGTGGCCCTGGAATCGGGAAAATTGGATCATCTGGTGAAAAATGTTCAGCAAAGGGGACGGGAAAGGCCGAGAGGTAATAATGGGAAAGGAAAAGTGATCAACATGGTTAATCATTATTTTGAAGACCGCAAGAGGAAATCTCGGTACTACGATGAAGATTGGATGAACGTCCTCATAACCTTCCCACGCATAGCCACGAAAGATCTATCGGAAGAACCACTGATTCTGGAGGCGGAAATCAAAGGATATTTCATTCGGAGGGTGTTCGTGGACGAGGGTGCATCGGTCCAGGTGATGTATGAACACTGTTTTAATAATGTTAGTCCATCCATCCAATCTAGGCTCCAAGAAAGTAGTTCACCACTAGTGGGATTCTCCGGAGAAGTTATCCAACCTTTGGGGAAGATTGAACTGGAAGTATGCTTCGGAGATCATGGTTTATTCAGGAATGTCATGATGAAATTCACAGTTGTGCGGTTGCCTTCACCTTACAATGTGATTTTGGGACGCACGGGTCTAAGGGAGTTAAGAGTCATACCCTCGACCATCCATGCCATGATGAAGTTTCCCACCCCCGGCGGAATAGCCACCTTGATCACCAAGAGGGCGGTAGTCATGGAGTACAGAAGACTGGAGGAAAGACAGGACCCCAGGGATAATTTCTCTCCAGAATATGAGACAGAGACAACGAACCGGGAGACTCAAGGGTTAAGGCCAACGGAAGGTATACTGGTTAACGCGGCCTACCCGAAATAGCGAGTGACAATAGGGACCGGTTTCTACCGGGAGTGTAGGAGACAACTCATAGAACTCCTGAGAAAAAATAAAGAAGTATTTGCATGGGAACCGACGGACATGACCGGGGTGCCAAGACGTTTCATCCAACACTCCCTTAATGTGAACGTCTCGGATACGCCGATCGCCCAAAAAAGAAAGATGTTTTCCAGAGAGAAAAACCAAGTGATTACAAGAGAAGTTGAAGAGTGGATTAAGGCTGGAATTGTTCGTCCGGTCAGGTACCCTACGTGGATTTCCAATCCGGTGTTGGTAAAGAAATGTGACGGAAGTTGGAAGATGTGCATTGATTTCAAAAATCTGAATTCTTCTTGTCCGAAGGATTACTATCCTTTGCCAGAAATTGATTGGAAGATCGAATCCGTTATGGGATACAAGTATAAATGTTTTCTAGATGCTTACAAAGGATACCACCAAGTTCAAATGAACAGGGAGGACGAGGATAAAACGGCATTTTACACAGAACAAGGGACATAATGTTACAC
Organism: Chrysanthemum lavandulifolium; assembly: GCA_022545495.1. Lineage (NCBI taxonomy): Eukaryota > Viridiplantae > Streptophyta > Magnoliopsida > Asterales > Asteraceae > Chrysanthemum > Chrysanthemum lavandulifolium. Next base: position 203,344,456 of record CM040238.1, read on the forward strand.
CAAAATGCCATTTGGATTGAAGAATGCTGGGGCAACATATCAGCGACTGGTGGACTCGGCATTCCAATCACAGATAGGTAGAAACTTGGAGGCATATGTTGATGATATGGTTATAAAAAGCCGTACGGAGAGAAATATGATAGCCGACGTAGCGGAAACTTTTGATAACCTCAGAAGGATTAACATGAAGCTGAATCCGTGGAAATGCTCGTTCGGAGTGGAAGAAAGGAAGTTCCTCGGGTATATGGTAACATCCGAAGGTATAAGGGCGAACCCCCGGAAGACGAAGGCCATAATGGAGATGAAGTCTCCAAGGACATTGAAAGAAATGCAAAGTCTGAGCGGGAAACTGGCAGCCCTAAATAGGTTCTTGTCAAAGTCAGCAGAGAGGTCATTGCCTTTCTTCGAAACGTTAAAGAACATCACGAAGGAGAATAAGGACGAGTACCGTTGGACAAAGGAAGCCGAAGCAGCCTTCCAAGAGATGAAAACCCTGATATTAGAATTACCTTCGTTGACCACTCCCAGGCCAAAAGAACAGTTATCCATATATTTAGCGGCGTCGAAAGGAGCAGTAAGTGCCGTTCTAGTGGTAGAAAGGGACGGAAGGCAATTGTCGGTGCATTACGTAAGCCGAACCTTGCACGAAGCAGAAAGGAATTATGCTCCGATGGAAAAATTAGATGTATGTTTGCTACATGCATCGTGAAGGTTAAGAAGATACTTCCAGACCCACCCCATCCGGGTCATCACTGATCAACCTGTTAAACAGATATTGTATAAGCCGGAGGTTTCAGGAAAGCTTGCAAAATACACCGTAGAGCTAGGGGCTTACAACATTATATACACTCCTAGAAACGCGGTTAAGGGTCAGGTGCTGGCAGGTTTTCTCACGGAGGTACCAGTGGAATCCGAACGTCCTGACAGCAAGGGAAGAGATAGGGGTGTAATGGAAGTAGGAGAGGAAGGAGAATAGCTGTTATACATTGACGGCGCGTCCAATAACAAAGGAGCTGGCGCAGGGTTAGTCCTCATCAGTCCGGAGAAGGAAGAACTTACTTATGCTCTACATCTCAACTTTCCTAGCACCAATAATGAGGCCGAGTATGAAGCTCTGTTAGCCGGAATCCGGATCGCAAAAAAGCTCAAAATTAGGAGTCTAAATGTACGAGTTGATTCCAAACTAGTGGCTAGCCAGATCAATGGAGAATTCAAATCTACCAAAGAAAGCATGCAAAAATACCTGGCTCAGGCCAAGGAACACATAGTGGGATTCCAAAGTTTCAAAATCAGCAATATTCTGAGAGCCCAAAACCAAAAGGCATATATATTGAGCAAGCTAGCATCGGTAGCGTTTGACCATCTCACTAAGAAGGTATTGGTAGAAGTCCTGGAAAAGCCTTCGGGGGAGGAACGGAGGATCAACGCCGTGGTGGAAGAAGAGGAGGATAACTGGATGACGCCGATCATTAGGTGTTTGGAAGAAGGGGTTTGGCTGGAAGATCCAAACGAGGCTAGGAGTCTACGGATGAAAATTCCTCAGTACAGTATGGAAGAAGGAGTCCTGTTTAAAATAGGCTACCTAGTGCCAATGTTGAGGTGCGTAGGCCCGTTGCAAGCAAATTACATAATACGGGAGGTGCACGAGGGATGCTGTGGGATGCATTCCGGACTAAGAACTGTGGTGGCAAAGCTTATGAGGCAAGGTTATTATTGGCCCACTATGCACCGAGACGCACGAGACGAGATTAGGAAATGTGACTCTTGTCAGATACATGCTCTAGTACCCAAACTCCCTAAAACATTATTGACCTCCATCATGGCTCCGTGGCCCTTCTACCAATGGGGAATGGATGTGTTAGGCCCCTTCCCGGAGGCACCAGGCCGCCTCAAATATGTGATTGTGGCAATCGACTACTTTACAAAATGGATAGAGGCAAAGCCGTTGGTAAAAACGACCGGAAAAGGCGTCATAAAGTTTGTCTATGAAAATATTGTGTGCAGGTATGGTCTACCGGGCATCATAGTCACTGATAATGGGACCAATTTTGTCAATGACCCGTTTAAAAAATGGTGCGAGGGTTTGAAAATCAAGCAGATAAATACGGCCGTTGCACATCCGCAAGCTAATGGATTGGTGGAGCAAGCCAACAAAAGTCTGATGGAAGGAATAAAGACGAGATTAGGACGAGAGAGAACCGGATGGGTGGATGAGCTGCCTAACGTTTTATGGGCACACCGAACCACCCTCAAAACAAGCAATGGCGAGACCCCGTTCAGTTTAACTTACGGAAGTGAGGTCGTGATACCGGCAGAAATAGGGATGCCTACACACCGAACAATGATGTTCCGAAAAGATCAAAACGAAGAGGAGAAACTTTTGAACTTGGACCTTTTACAAGAAAGAAGGGAAAACGCCGCCATACAAGAAGCTAACTACAAAACACAGGTCAAACAATATTACAACCGGAGGGTCAAACCCATGAACTTTAAAGTGGGAGACTTTGTGTACCGGAAGAACGAAGCCAGCCGGGTGGAAAACCAAGGGAAGCTAGGACCCAATTGGGAGGGTCCCTACCGATGATAGGAGCAAATCAGAATGGCTCTTATAAGTTACAAACGATGGAGGAGAAGGAGGTCCCTCGGACCTAGCATGCCACAAACCTCAGAAACTGTTTCTTATAGTTGTTATTGTGATAAGAATCCTATGATCATTGTGTAACTTAACTTACCTATGTATATTAGTTTAATGATGAAAGTTTTCCTATGATAAGGAAAGCAATTTTCCGTAACAAAAAGTGTGATGCATAGCTATTCCGACGGCTGGCCCCCGTCGAGTATGGTTGCTATTTATTTACCCGGATCATGCTACCGGATGCCCAAAAACCATGTTCGGATGCCCAAAAAATGGATGCCCAAAAGTAACAAGCAATACTATGGACGCCTGGTGGAATGCCCACTCAGATGCCCGAGCATCCTTGCCGGATGCCCGAATAATGGATGCCCGGATAATGGATGCACGACCTACGTGGCCGGATGCCCTTTAGAAAACCTAAAGGAGGCTGACTGATGTAAAACGAAAAGAGGAAAGAACAACAATAACGTGCATATATACAACACATACAAAGCTTTGTCTAAGTAAAAATACTTGGATCTGCCTCAAAAGATGGCGAACATAAGTCACAAAAAGATAAACTGTTAATTATTACAACCATAGTTATTTGAATCATTGTTCACAGACATACGGCACAAGTCTAGCTTCAAATATTGGCTGCTGGATTCTCTGTAGCCGGGGTGCTTACTGGAGTAGTAATGACTGGAGGCTGGGAAGAAGGGTCGGCGGGGTCCTTGCGAGGAGGAACGTCGGGCTCCATGTTCAGCAGATCTCCGAAGGGTAGCCGGTAAGAATCCGCTAGCTTCTTGATGTAGGGATACTCAGCCGTGAAAAGCTTGTTGTATTCAGCTTTCCATAGCTTCGGAGCATCTCTGTTGACCTTGGCAATACCCTTTAGAGCCGTGTCGATCTCCTCTTCTTTTCTACCCACACTTGCCCCGGTCACGAACCCCGCTTGGTAAGTCAGGCTGTAAACTTTAGCCATGCCTTTTTTGTACTCCACACTGTTGAGTAGCCGAAGAACAGCACTGGGCAAAAGAGTACGGACGGCATTTTGCTTCACCACCTCCGCTTGGGCCACCTTGGCTGCCAAGTTCCCCTTTACCACCTGCAATAACTCTAGGGATTGGTTTTTAGCACTTAGCTCGCTTTCCAGCTTCCTGATCCTTTTGGCTTGGGCTGCAGAGGTTTCTCTCCACTCCTCTCTCTCCCGGGTCACTCTATCCACCTCATCCTCCAAGTTCTTCCCCTTATCCAGGCTAGCTTGATGCTCGGTTTCCAACTTCTTCAACTCATCAGACAACCTCTCATTCTCGCCCTCAGCGGCAGTCAACCTATCAGCCAACCCCAGACAACCTTTGTGATTCTGGCTCAACTCCCAATATGCAGACGAAATATCCCTAAATCTCTTCAACAGTTCGCCCTGAGCTATCACACTTTTGCCAAACTCTTCATAGGCCCGGCGAGTAAGCTCAATATTGTTCATCTGTTCCAGAGCCTCCTTCTCAGCAGGGGTGGGAAGATTGTCGATAAGCTCCCTGCAAGACCGATAGGAGTTTATCCGGACATCATCCCGAAGGGCCCAATTAGGAATGAAGACGTTCGTGGCTTCATCTGCATAACGAATAGGGAGAGTTAGGAAAAACAATCGACGTGTAAAAAGGCAAAGTTACAAGTTAAAGATTAGAACATACCCGAGTCCAGATTGATCTTATCAATCCGCCTGAGGCCGTGAGAATGGTGAGCTGAAAAACCTGAAAGGCATGACATAATGACATAATAAGTTGGGAAAAATGGCAAATATTGGCTACCAAACAATCTGCACGTACCTTCGGAGCTGTGATGAGGTGAGTTAACTGGTGGTGATTGGCCACCTTCATCGACCGGTGGAGTGTGCATTTGTCGTGCCTGTTCACCCCCGCCGGCGGCATTGTCGCCCATCCCTTCACTGGCCATGTGGCCTCCTCCACCTTTGGCAGCAATGTTCATACCCCCCTCCTCAGCATTGGCATTCACATTTGTTTCCCGGACATCCTCCAGATGGATTTGGTTCAGAGGGTCCGGGTTGTCGATAGGCTCCCCGGAGGAGATATGCTCAACGAATTAGCGACGCTGTTTTTTCTTCTTGCCTTGTGCTTTTGAGGTACCCTCTCCAACGGCCCTTTTCTTTTCCTGCCGGGCCAGAGCTTCTCTCTCTTTCTTTTCCCTGAGAGCAACAACTTCGGGATCCGTGATATGACAGAATCCAAAGCAACGTCAAGCTTAACTCACACAAGCTAGCCACTTGTGAATGACTAACCGTAAGAAACTTAAAACGGCTCAGACAGCGACCAATAATAAGAAGTGTAGTATGTTGGGTAACTCAAACGTGTTAGGTTTGAGCACCGAGATCGTTCGACGAGGTTGAATGGAATTTCAACTCACGCCTCGATTATCGGGATTCGAATAATAGAAGGGGATAATATGATGTTATCTAAACTACGGGATAAGGAAAGCATATAGGATTTAAATCTATGGGAAAAACCTAAGAATAAAGGCAAACTACTCAAATCTATACTAAAACGCAAATACGGGATTAAAACGAAACGCGAATAAAAAGCAATTACGTCTATTCTAACTCCTAAAAATAACCTAATATTACTTTTACTCTAGAAATGATATAAGAAAACTATTTTAGATTTAAAACTATTTTTTTTAGGATTTTTCTTGATTTTATAAAAATTAAAAACTAATTTTAACTATTTAAACTAATTTAGAATTCTAAAAATTATAAAATCAAAGAGAAAATATGAAACTATTTTCTAAAAATCACAAATAACTCAAAAGACTTTTTAAAATTATTTTTTATTTTTGATTAATTTTCTATTTTCTATGAATTTAAATCTATTTAAATCTAATTTAAATTATGAAAATACCAAATAAAAGGGGAAAAATAAGGAAAAATCTTTTATGCTTTTTATATTTTTCTTAAACTGGAAAAATTGAAAAATTATTTTTTTGGAACTTTTTCTGAATTAAATGCAATTAAAGCTATTTAAAAATGCCCAAAAACTGAATTTAATAAAGAAAAATAGTGAACAGTGACTAAGAAACATTATTCTAAAGCTATGAAAAATATAAAAACAAGGGCTTATGTGGAGAATATAAGGTGCAATGTAACGATGCAAAATAAGCACTAGAAAATAAGCTAATAAGCACTAAACAGACTAACCGATTACACAAGCTAATGTATGCTAAAATAAGCTAAAAGCAACTTAATTAACACTACTCCTAGCGCTAATGTGCTGATTACCAAGGACTTAGCTAACTGACACTATAAGCAAAACAGGAAATTGACCCTACTGTTCTAGCTTAAGCAACTGCTTATCAGGAGGGCTTAAGTGCAAAACAGATATTTGGAACTCAAGTCCACCAAGCAAGGAGCAAATGTGCCAAGTTTCAGATAATAACAAGCTCAATTGAAACTAAAACAAGGCCTAAACAAATTGATGAAAACTGATTTTGTGAGAATTTTGACTATTTTAAGACAGTGGTGCAGTTGACTAAAATGAGATTAAAATCAAAATTATGGACTGATTATGATGCCTAAGGTTGAACTAAGATAAATGCAAGCTAGATATAATGTTTCTAAACCTATAAGCAAAAGTATTTAACTACAGATTCTAACAGATTCAGAAATTAAAGCAGGTGAGAAGCAATTTTGACTTATGCTAATCTCATGCACAATTTAATGACAGAAATAAGTTCAATAAACCACTATAAGACTTAAACTACAGAACTCAGCTAGTGAACAAATCTCAAACTCAGTTTTATTACCTAATCCAAACACCAATTTTGAAACTGATATGAAATAAAAATTAAGCAAAACCTACATCTAGACCAATTCAACTCAAAACTCAGATACTACTAAGCATATAAGATCTAATATTAGCAAAATATAACAATCAAAATCACTTAAATCAATAACACTAAGCTTATGCAAATATGATGAAATAATAACGATGATGAACTTACATGATGTCCTCGCCACAATGGCATGCTCACTTAATATATTTAACCACTAACCTAAACACAGTATCAACCCATTCCAAACATAATCAACCCATTTCAAATTCCATTCCACCTATTCAAGAACAATTCTGCCATGTTGACTTAAGTTGACCAAAGAGAAAGTTGAGAGTAAATTCTGATTAACAAACTAACTTAAACATGAAATAAGCTCAAATAAACATTTGAAAGCAGTAATAAGCTGAGATTAAACAGTGATTAAGAGAATAGTATAAACTGAAATTAAAACTTGTATTAAAAATCTTTGAGTACAAAGCTGAATTTAATCTAAAAATATTTGAAAAGTACAAGACCACTCAGAAACTACTTTCTACACTACTCCTACTCTCTATACTACTCTCTATTCTACATCTACTCTCTTAAAACTACTTATTTTACAATGTGAGATCAGGGGTCTTTAAATAGCCAACTGCTTGAGCTCTTGAGGTCTTCAGAAGGATCTAGAAGAGTTGTTGTGTGTTTCTTTTGATGCATTTAGAGCCCTTGATCATATCTTACACGTTCCTCATCAAATTAGAACCATTGGATCACTATTGCCACATCACTTCCACCAATCAGAAGGCAGGGATTAATGGGAATGACACACGGATTGCCAAGCTGGCATCCGTGTGTCAGAGGGTGTCGTAAAAGTACTATAGTACCCTTAATGAGATTGAATTGGCTTAATTGATAGCGAGGGTGTTTTAGGGTTCTAAGCACAGGAATGGTTTGGGGAGAATTTGAGCGTGTGTTTTGTGTTTGTTTAATATATTTTGAACAATAGTTGACGGGTAAAGTTGGTTTTGACCGAGTTAAATAAACCGGTTGGGGAAAAGCGGGTTGGATACTAGGCGTGGTAAGGATAAGAAATGGATTGGACTTTGGGCTCTTTGAATTTGTTATTGGACTTAGGATGTATATTGGTTTTGTATCTTTTGTATCCAAATGTGTAACATAAGGAACATTTATATAATTTTGAAAACACCAAGTACCATAAGTATAATTGTGAAATTGTGAAGGTGAAATGGATAAATGGGATAAATGAGGGTTGAAATGGTGAGTTTAGGAAAATGGAGGGTGAAATGTGTAAATGTGGGAAAGTAAGGGTGATGATGTGAAAACTCCCAATCTTGATCCAGAAATCCGAAATTTGATCTTTTAAGCATCCAAGTCCCATAAATCAGCATCCCGGCATCGGCTTTTGCACTCTCCTTTCTCTCGTGCTCGGTTTTCTTCGGTTTTGGCTTCTTTTTGCGTGTTTTTACATATCCGTACCTGCACAAGCACAAACTCAAGAAAACAGCAAATATTAGCAATAAACGGCTCTTTCTTGGTTGTTTTGGGTCTATTTTGATAATGAAAAGGTATGTGTTTTAGCACATACCAAAATACCAGACGAGACTATTGTCGTGTCCTCACGCAATGCAATCAACTCACGCTTCTAAAACCAAGGATTTCAATCTCTTTCTACTAAACCATTGATATGTCCAAACCATCAGTTATCTCACACAAGCTAGCCACTTGTGAATGACTAACCGTAAGAAACTTCAAGCAGTTCGAGACAAACCAATTAGAAGAAGTAGTCAATGTTCCTCAAAAGAGATTAAGAAAGCCTTAATTCTAAAACGCCCGCTTACCTTTTAATTCTCATGTATAGATATTACGATTAAGCACATTCCGATTATGAATGACGGTTTGTTGAACTTTCATGTCGATCAATAACTCCAACATTTTTCAAACGACACGTTAGGATCACGGAGTAGAAAACACAACACGTGAAGTGACCATACGGATAGAATACATCGTCCTCGATTTTCACAGTTCCCAAACTAAGCGTAAAACCGAAATCATTGTTACATATGACTCTAGATGCTAACACTACCCATGGAAGTTACTTGTGTAATTACCTTTTGTTCCCATTTTCCTATTTTCCTCTATTTATTTTATTTTTGTGAGAAATGAATTTCTTCAAATTCTCGTTTCGATAACTTTTATTCCGATAAAGATACAAAGCTAAGTCGATAATTAGTTATCCGCCTTCTCTCAAGAACCATTGTCGTAAAAATAAGGTCCACATCAAGGAATTTTTATTCACTTATTTTTGATTTTTTCAACATTTTTCAACAATAATAAAATTTTTTATTTATTTTTTTTTATTATTTTTTTTTTTTTATTGCACTTATACTTTTATTTATATGAGCTATGAACCACGGAGCTTCACGGGGTAATTCCAAGACTATAGGCTTCATGAAATGAGGATCCCGGCTGGCTAGGCTAAGACCTCACTCAATCCCGGCTAAAGATCCAAGGGTCCGATCTCGACACCGCAGCTCACAACTTTACTTATTACTTTTTCACTTATCACTGATTGCTAATTCATTTAATACGGATCCTTGATGTGTACCCAATTTTTAAAACAAAGATTCTTTTAAGGAGATAAAGAACTAACTATCGCCAAAACTCAACATCTCTAATTATTATTAGGCGAATATGGGGTGAAACAATTTTGTGGAACAAAAAGCCATAAGTACCTTGATGGGCTCTAAAGAGAACCAACTACTCCACGCTTAGCATCTAAACTCATAAGTAACTCTATCATTTCTCGATCTCTGCAAATTTAAAATCCCAAATAATGAGATCCGCAGATGCTTAGCCGATAATTTTTAGATTACCTATGGTTAAGGGAACAAGCTAGGGCTCAACACGCCCGGTCAAGTCGAATTCTATTCCTACTCTCACCAGAAAGTCAACAAGATGTCAAAACATATATTAACTTAGCAAATGCTTCGTCTAATGAAATAAAGTTATGCATATTTAAAGTCACTCAGTGGAAACTTGCAAAATCTTGGCCTTGTGAGCTAGAATTCGCATTTTATAGCTTCTTGTCTAAGAGACTAGCAAAACTTTTCAATCAAAAAGACTCAACAAAAGCTTCAAAAATTTTTAAATTTTCTCATTTTTGCACAATTTTTCATTTTAAGGAAAAACGGGGTTGCGAGAGAAACACAACGAAAATAAGCAAGTGCAGTCAAATCAAATCGAAGATTACCCTACCCCAGACTAGAACGAAACATTGTCCTCAATGTTTAAAGCAAGGGTATCACGAAAATCTAAAAGCCGTTTATTAAGTATGCTCAAAGATAAACGTTAGTCGATAAGATTAGGATATCGGTTCCATCGGCATCGATCATGAAACTCGAGTGGAGAAATGACAAACTTGAGCATGAGAGTCTTCATATCGAACATCCTAAACACAACATCACAAACAACCAAACACGAAATCGAAGAGGCACCCTTCGCGTCACTTATTAGAAAGTAGAAAGAAAAGAGATAAGCATGGGGTGCCTCCCACGAAGCGCCATCGTTTTTGATCACCGAGTCGCTAGCCTGACTCGTCCCCGAATTCATTTGTCCTTGGGGAAGCAAGCGGAAGGGATACCCGGATCAAAGACGGTATCCTCACTCCGGAGGGAAAGAGAATGGGTGGGTTGGGTGGGAAAGAGAATGTCGGGCATCAGCACACAAGGTATATCATGAAAGAATGATCCATCATCCGGTGGTTTTGCGGGTGGATGAATGAATGACGGATCACAATGAGAGAACTCCAAGAAAGAAAGGAGCTCATGGTAAAGGATAAGATGTGTAGGCTCAATCATGAAGGCATCCAACGGAGGATCCTTATCACAGAAAACTTTTTCAACAAAGAACTCATCAATGCATATCCCGGGTTTAAAGATCTTGTCTTCACATAAAGGTTCAACGGGATACGTGATGGTGGACTCATTAGAAGAAGGAGAGTCAAGAGAACCATCAAGAACAACCATATCCCCATCGGGATTATTCATAACATCCTCAATACCCGGTGATATCAAGTCATCAATAGCATCCTCAATGATCGGGTCATTTGTCGGAGTATCGGAAATCTCGTTCAAAACCTTGTTCTCATCAATATCAAAGTAGAATCGCTCAAGAATCGGAGGATAAACATCATCAATAGTGGGATTGCCACTAATCTCTTCATCAAATCGAAAAGTCTCAAGCTCGGAGAGAAATCACTATCTTTAACGGAGATAGGGAGGCGAACTCGAATTATTATTAAGGGCTTCAATCTTAGCAATGAGAAGATAAACTCTGACAATGTTTCACGTAATGCTTGGATCCTCGATCTCAATATCATCGGCTCAATCTCTTCTTCTTCGGCTCAAAATCGTTTCCTTCTTCAATATAGACGGGCTCAGAAGGTAAATCGTCGACAAAATCGATGTCTCCATAAGAATCGTTATCGGAATCGGAGAACATCTCAACATGATCATTTGAATTATCAAGAGAAGGCTCATCACAAATATCAACAACCCCAGACTCAATTGGGATTGGGATAAGGATCTCAACACTAGACACTTCCGTTTCCGGAATAGTACTAAGATGCTCATCCCCCATAATGAAAGAGTCAACGGGTGCAATAATGTCGGTAACAATAGAATCATCGACCTCTTCCAAAATAACGTCACTTCTCTCAACCGGCGTGAGTGAAGGGGAAGAGTCGGAAATGAAAGGCTCATAAATGAGAGAGGGATAAGAATCCGGAGGTGGGACAAGTGGTGTGCTCTTAGAGCTAGCAAGTTCCACCACTTCCGTTAGGTCTCCGGTTCTTTACGCTTAGAAATCGTTTAAGCTCATAACCCGTTCCGTTTTGTTGTAACTCGACGAACTCGTAACGGCGAATCGTGAAAGATAAGGATCGATTCTAGAATTCTTCGGATTAGAGTCGAGTACAAGCGGAATCACCTCGGGTTCGAATATGTTCCATCTCCTCACGGGAGGGAGTAGGAATCAAGGATTCTTTATACTTATCATTCATTTTCGATATTTTTGACAAGGCTTCAAGTTTTTCAATGTTGTTAAGAAAAGCACGACGTTCAAAGAAATCGTCTCCGTCACCCTCGGTGGGTTCTTCGGGTGGTTCCAGAATGGTGTGATCATCTTCCATAACTTGAACGGGTTCTGCATTAATACTTTGTTGATATTGACTCATGAAAGTTATTAACATGCATTCCATTGCAATTCGATGTTGCTCAAAAACGTCGCCAATCCATGAAAAATCATCCACGACGCCCCCGGTGGGTTCTTCAATTATGGAATCATAATTCTCAATCGGATTGGGTTCTTCATAAATATGATGTATCTCGGGCATACACCGTAAACAACGAAAATCATTCGACGAGTCTACCATATCTCCACACCCATAACAATAATATGGATCAGACGAAGATATCTCGGGCTGTGGAGGGTATTCGGAAAAATTTTGAAGGTTAGTGAAAGCATTGGGGCACATATGATTATAACATCGATAATCATATCCCAATCGTGAATTACAACACTGACAGAAATAGTCGAAGGAGTCCATAAGAATCAAATATAAGAGGGATAAGAGGAAAGAATTATCGAATCAGAGGGTAAAGAAGAATATTTTTGGGTTTTAGAAAACATATTTTGAAAAGGAAAATCTTTTTGGGTTTTTATAAAAGGGATATGTACAAAAACGACGGTAACTTCACTCGGGGAAGGATCTTCAAATGCACGCAATTCGAGACGGAATACGAAAACTCGCTACAAGCCCTCCCCGGCAGCGGCGCCAAAAATTGATATGACAGAATCCAAAGCAACGTCAAGCCTAACTCACACAAGCTAGCCACTTGTGAATGACTAACCGTAAGAAACTTAAAACGGCTCAGACACTGACCAATAATAAGAAGTGTAGTATGTTGGGTAACTCAAACGTGTTAGGTTTGAGCACCGAGATCGTTCCGAACGAGGGTTGAATGGAATTTCTAACTCACGTCTCGATTATCGGGATTCGAATAATAGAAGGGGATAATATGATGCTATCTAAACTACGGGATAAGGAAAGCATATAGGATTTAAATCTATGGGGAAAACCTAAGAATAAAGGCAAACTACTCAAATCTATACTAAAACGCAAATACGGGATTAAAACGAAACGCGAATAAAAAGCAATTACGTCTATTCTAACTCCTAAAAATAACCTAATGTTACTTTTACTCTAGAAATGATATAAGAAAACTATTTTAGAATTAAAACTATTTTTTTAGGATTTTTCTTGATTTTATAAAAATTAAAAACTAATTTTAACTATTTAAACTAATTTAGAATTCTAAAAATTATAAAAATCAAAGAGAAAAATATGAAACTATTTTCTAAAAATCACAAATAACTCAAAAGACTTTTTTAAATTATTTTTTTTATTTTTCAGATTAATTTTCTATTTTCTATGAATTTAAATCTATTTAAATCTAATTTAAATTATGTAAATACCAAATAAAAGGGGAAAAATAAGGAAAAATCTTTTTTATGCTTTTTATATTTTTCTTAAACTGGAAAATTTGAAAAATTATTTTTTTGGAACTTTTTCTGAGTTAAATGCAATTAAAGCTATTTAAAAATGCCTAAAAACTGAATTTAATAAAGAAAAATAGTGAACAGTGACTAAAAATTATGAAAATTTCAGGGAAATCCTAAAACATTATTCTAAAGCTATAAAAAATATAAAAACAAGGGCTTATGTGGAGAATATAAGGGCTGCAATGTAACTGATGCAAAATAAGCACTAGAAAATAAGCTAATAAGCACTAAACAGTACCAACTGATTACACAAGCTAATGTATGCTAAAATAAGCTAAAAGCAACTTAATTAACACTACTCCTAACTGCTAATGTGCTGATTACCAAGGACTTAGCTAACTGACACTATAAGCAAAACAGGAAATTGACCCTACTGTTCTAGCTTAAGCAACTGCTTATCAGGAGGGCTTAAGTGCAAAACAGATATTTGGAACTCAAGTCCACCAAGCAAGGAGCAAATGTGCCAAGTTTCAGATCATAACAAGCTCAATTGAAACTAAAACAAGGCCTAAACAAATTGATGAAAACTGATTTTGTGAGAATTTTGACTATTTTAAGACAGTGGTGCAGTTGACTAAAATGAGATTAAAATCAAAATTATGGACTGATTATGATGCCTAAGGTTGAACTAAGATAAATTCAAGCTAGATATAATGTTTCTAAACCTATAAGCAAAAGTATTTAACCACGATTCTAATGATTCGAGAAATTAAAGCGGTGAGAAGCAATTTTGACTTATGCTAATCTCATGCACAATTTAATGACAGAAATAAGTTCAATAAACCATTATAAGACTTAAACTACAGAACTCAGCTAGTGAACAAATCTCAAACTCAGTTTTATTACCTAATCCAAACACCAATTTTGAAACTGATATGAAATAAAAATTAAGCAAAACCTACATCTAGACCAATTCAACTCAAAACTCAGATACTACTAAGCATATAAGATCTAATATTAGCAAAATATAACAATCAAAATCACTTAAATCAATAACACTAAGCTTATGCAAATATGACAGAAATAATAACAGTGATGAACTTACATGATGTCCTGCCACAATGGCATGCTCACTTAATATATTTAACCACTAACCTAAACCTGAGTATCAACCCATTCCAAACATAATCAACCCATTTCAAATTCCATTCCACCTATTCAAGAACAATTCTGCCATGTTGACTTAAGTTGACCAAAGAGAAAGTTGAGAGTAAATTCTGATTAACAAACTAACTTAAACATGAAATAAGCTCAAATAAACATTTGAAAGCAGTAATAAGCTGAGATTAAACAGTGATTAAGAGAATAGTATAAACTGAAATTAAAACTTGTATTAAAAATCTTTGAGTACAAAGCTGAATTTAATCTAAAAATATTTGAAAAGTACAAGACCACTCAGAAACTACTTTCTACACTACTCCTACTCTCTATACTACTCTCTATTCTACATCTACTCTCTAAAAACTACTTATTTTACAATGTGAGATCAGGGGTCTTTAAATAGCCAACTGCTTGAGCTCTTGAGGTCTTCAGAAGGATCTAGAAGAGTTGTTGTGTGTTTCTTTTGATGCATTTAGAGCCCTTGATCATATCTTACACGTTCCTCATCAAATTAGAACCATTGGATCACTATTGCCACATCACTTCCACCAATCGGAAGGCAGGGATTAATGGGAATGACACACGGATTGCCAAGCTGGCATCCGTGTGTCAGAGGGTGTCAGGTAAAAGTACTATAGTACCCTTAATGAGATTGAATTGGCTTAATTGATAGCGAGGGTGTTTTAGGGTTCTAAGCCTGGGAATGGTTTGGGGAGAATTTGAGCGCGTGTGTTTTGTGTTTGTTTAATATATTTTGAACAATAGTTGACCGGGTAAAGTTGGTTTTGACCGAGTTAAATAAACCGGGTTGGGGAAAAACGGGTTGGATACTAGACGTGGGTAAGGATAAGAGATGGATTGGACTTTGGGCTTTTTGAATTTGTTATTGGACTTAGGATGTATATTGGTTTTGTATCTTTTGTATCCAAATGTGTAACATAAGGAACATTTATATAATTTTGAAAACACCAAGTACCATAAGTATAATTGTGAAATTGTGAAGGTGAAAATGGATAAATGGGATAAATGAGGGTTGAAATGGTGAGTTTAGGAAAATGGAGGGTGAAATGTGTAAATGTGGGAAAGTAAGGGTGATGATGTGAAAACTCCCAATCTTGATCCAGAAATCCGAAATTTGATCTTTTAAGCATCCAAGTCCCATAAATCAGCATCCCGGCATCGGCTTTTGCACTCTCCTTTCTCTCGTGCTCGGTTTTCTTCGGTTTTGGCTTCTTTTTGCGTGTTTTTACATATCCGTACCTGCACAAGCACAAACTCAAGAAAACAGCAAATATTAGCAATAAACGGCTCTTTCTTGGTTGTTTTGGGTCTATTTTGATAATGAAAAGGTATGTGTTTTAGCACATACCAATCCGCTTCTTTGGCCCTCTTTGCTAGAGCATCTTTGGGGGGAATAACTCCTCCAACGGGCAAAGGATCGGTGGTCCTTTTCGGCGTCTCCCTATTGGGGTCAACCGCCGGTCCCTTGCTCACAACCGTCCCTTCCCAGTCCGGAAGCTCGAGATATTCCGACATGTTAACAACTGAAAGAAAGAAAAAAGACAACAAACACAAATTGATTAGAAACTTTAAAGGGCAGATCCGGGGAGACAAACATCAATCCCAAGATAACAAGCTAAACGAGTAATTACCATGACCCCGGGCATCTTTTAGAACGGGCTCGAAGTCAGGATTCTTGAAAACCGAGGAGAGGTGACACATCCATAAAAGGCTCATTGTCGGACTGCGTAACTTAATAAGATTCCGGCTAAGTCTCGCGGCTTCTTCTTGGGAAAAGCCGGTAGGAAAGGTGTCTTTGATTTTCGAGTCCTTGTGTCTCCACGCCATGGCGTGAGGAATGGCCCGCCTGTTGATCAAGAAAAACTTCTCCTTCCAATGTTTCAGGCCGGACAACACCTCCTTGAAACACTTATACGAGCCTTTCCCCGTCCGGTTCTCAAAGGAAAACCAATGTCCTTGCTTACACAGCCGGTAGAATGCCCGGAAGAGTGAAACCCTAGGCTGTATGTTGAGGCTGTAACATCTAATCTCGAAGAGCGTCACCCGGTTCAACCCTAATGGAACCAACTGGTAAATGTGCACCCTAAAATGTCTGATCACGTTCAACAAAAAGGTGGAAAAAGGAATTCTAACCCCTCCTATCTCTAACTGGTTAGGGTAAATACCTATCTTATCCTCCGGCAATTGATCCATGGTCATATCATCCGGTGGCAATACCGGACGTAGATCCGTAGGAATACCGTACTCGGCAACTATATCGTCTAACTCTGATTGTCTTAATTTGGAGGTATATATGTGCATATCGAATTTAGGAACTACAGGTTGGATTGTCTCTTCGTTGGTTTCTTCCGTCTGGCGGACGGACGTGTTATCTCTAACTGGAATATTCCCCTCGGTTTCAATCTCGGCCATTTCTAAAAGATGCCGAAGACAATTTACAAATATTAACAGAAAGAGGGCAAGACAAACCTTAAGAGAGATGAAGAGAACATCCGGAGATATGAAAGCAATCTATGTGTGTGTGAAATGTAAAAACCAAATGAGGTAAAAAGGGGCATATATATACGGGGGGGAAACCCTAGCTGATTGTGAAAGTGTCCTATCAGTCCGTGATAGGGAAACCCTAGCTGACTGTGAAAGTGTCCTATCAGTCAGTGATAGGCTGACGTGGGCTTACGTGGGCCGTCAACGACAGAAGATGAAACGACAGCAGGCGCGGGAAAAGCCCAAAAGCCTACCAGGCCCATATAACCAGCCCATTCTCATAAGGTCTAGCCATTGTGATTGATCCTATATGAACTTTTTCTCTCCTTTGCAGGCCGAATAATATTAAGTGTTGCATCATCGGCTCTTCGCCAACAATATAACACTGGGGGGACATGTTGACGTATGTGTCCGGACGGACCAACATCCGGTCAAACTCATCCTCCGGACGGTCATTCTGACGTCCGGTCAAGGAGTGACAACTACCGACCATGTCAGCAGATTTTAAGGGATTTCCTACCACGTGGCCTACTAGGTAGAGTGGCTATAGGCTGCTGACGGGTAATATAGGCTGCATGAATGGTGAACAGTAGAAGAATAGTAACATGAATAGGAAGTTGGGGTAGTATAAATACCCCAACACATTTAATACTTTCCATTAAGTTTTACACCTACATTCTCTGTTACATTTATTACTACCCTTTACTCATCCTCACGCCGGAGCTTTGTCTTGAGATAACACCCAAGGCGAGGCTAACGCGTCTGTACATTGTGCAGGAAACATCCATTCCTTCTACCGGACCGCTGGGACTAACCGGAGACTGGAATTTGCTTCAACACCATTGACGCAATATTCACGTCGAAGATTGTCTACATTTGATCAATCAATCTCTAGCCTAGGTAGTGATTTTACCACCTCAAATAATTAACTGTAAGAATGTAAATCTGATATCTAGATTTGCCAATGTATGCATATGGGAGTCCAGATGTCATCTATCATGGAACATTTATTCCTCAAAACCCCGTAAGGTCTTATGTTTGTTCGGAGGCGAGCCACGGGGGGGTGTCACGGTGGGCACGTGCCCCACCCCAAAAAATTGTGAGTGTAATTTTTGAATTTTGGACGTATTTTCTTAATTTGCCCCCTAAAATAGTGTCGACTTGCCTAATTCGAAAGTCAAAATCAATATTTAGGTGGTTTTTAGAGCTGCTCTATGGTTGGAAGGTTTAGTGTTGCCGGAAAGATGAGGGTGGAAAATGAAGATGGGTTGTTAAAGAAGATGGAAAGAAGATAAGGTTTATTTGTTGTACCTTGAATGGGTTGACTCATGTGTGTGTGGGTGGAGAGATGGCCACGTGAAGTGCATTTATTAGTTGGTTTGTTGTGACTTGATTTTGCTATGTACTTCTTATTTGAGAATAATAACTAATGAGGTGTTCTTGTCTTGTTTTACTCTAGTTAAATTTATAAAAGTTAATTTTATTTAAGAAAATAAAGTGTATTTGATTGGAGTGTTTTACGGTTTATGTTCAAGTGTTACTTTATTTTTTCAAAAAAAAAATGTCGCACTATTATGTAGTGATATCAACATTTTATTTGTTACAAAGAAAATATAAATGCTAGTATCATGTTGAATTAAAGATGATAGTACTAGATGTTCCTAGTTATAATCATTTTTATTATTGTGTCAGTCTCGACCTGACCCGATCTTTACCGGTTGGGTTAAGTTTTTTTTCTTAATTGGCCCGTCGTGAAAAAAAATTTTTTGCCCCCCCTTAGAAAATATTCTGGCTCCGCCCCTGTGTTTGTTTATCAAGTATTTATAATGCATAATACATAAGATAACCTAACCCTAATTAACCAGAACCCGGGCATGGGACATATCTATATAATCTCCCGAAACAGTCGTATCTCAAAGTTGAGTTAATATTTTTAAAAAAATAAAATAACATAAATAAATAAATAAATAAATAAATTATTAAGGGAACAGAGGAGCGCTAGACAAAGTTTTGTTCGATGTTTATTTCTTTATTTTTATTATTATTTGAATTTGTTGTTATAGTTAAACAGCCTTGAACGTCTTTATCTATTTCATTGTTCAAGCTGATAGTTAAAAGAATTTATTCTTTCTTCGTTGAAGACGAAGGCATGAAAGGTACATGGCTGGCTTTGCTTTTTCTCAATCCTCTCTATATATATTAGTTTCTAGATTTGGGTTTAGATACTGAAGTTTGTTTTAAGCAACTATATTTCCTCCGTCAATTGGTGTTGTCGTTATTCTGTAAATGTTTTTTTATTTATACATAAGAGATCTAGTTTTGAATTTTGATAGCTTAAGTTATATAGGTCGAGAAAAAAAAATGTTGGAAATGCCGGTTTTGTACTACCTCTTGAATCACAACGCATTAAAAACCCAATTAATTCAATTATGTGGCCTATCCTTTTGAAGCACAGCGCATTAGAAACCCAATTAATTTAATGATGTGACCTACCTTTTAAAAGAAAACTATATTATTTGCTTCTTTTATATGCTCAATATTTTTGTTAAGCAATAATTGATTCGTAACAACTTCTGTAATACTTTTCTATACGCTCCAAAATTAATTCAAAATCAGATTCAATTCTTCCATTAAGGGTGTGTTTGGCAAAAGTAGCATGTGAGCAGTAGTAGTGAGCTTCTTAAAGAAGCATTAGAAAATTGAGCATTCTTAAAAAATAGGAAAGCTCACCGCTCCTTTGCCAAACGAGTACTAAAAATTAAAATGCTCATTGCTCACCGCTCATCGCTCCAAAAAGCTTTACACCTCTCCGTGCCGAACATACCTTTAAGTCTACGATTCCAAAAATATATCTAATTCAAAACACCATTATTCCATTACACGACGATACAAAACACCATGGTCTATTTCTATGACTATGCCTGATTCAAAATCACTACACAAAAGATTTGCGTTCTATGATTTCTATATTGTCCATCTCGAAGAATTGGTAAGTAGTTAATAATTCCGTTTGTTTTAAGGTTTTGATTTAAATAACATGTTATACCTATTTTGTTTTGATTCAATTTATAATAGATTTGTTCTATTTTGTTTAATTTAATTGTGTTGTGGCAAAATCTTAGAAATTTTTTTTGAGGGAAATCACATTCATGCTGTTGTGTACATTCACAATTTTGAATTGAAGAATTTTTATATTAGTAGAGCTTTATGTTTCGAATGTTGTTGAATTTGAGGTGCTCTGCTTTTCAGGTCGAAGATTGTTCTATTTCACTTTGAAAGCTCATTTTGCTATGCCGAAGGTATTTTCAATTTTTTGACTTTGTTTTAATGCGTTATCTTTTGTTCTAAGGTTTTTGTTGATATGCCTTTCATTTACATTATCGATCATCACTTCTATATTAATCATTGCTTCTATAATGGATATAGATTCAACGCTTGGCAAGATTATGGAGTTAAAATTGTTCATGTATTATCCCAGCTTGGAAATTGTTGGGATGGTGAATCCGGCTATGTGCAGGCATAAATTATGTTTTCTACTCCTTGACGATGTATGCCATTGAGGTTTTAATTTTTCCGCTCCTAATATGCGGATTGGAGTTTTATGAAAACATGATGTTGAAACAAAAAATTGGGATCCCGGTATTCAAGGATTGGATTTCATTAAAAAAGTAACATGTTTAATTATTTTCCAGAATTATTGGGAAGTTTTGAATTTAAAGAGAATGTTATACGCACTTACGGTTGTAAGTCGATTATTATAATCTGCATAAATGAATGCATCAATTTTCATTATAAGTTCACTATTTTCATCACATTAAGAATTTTTGTTACTAGTCGTATCCATGAGGTCAGGATGGGTACAAGATGGTTAGGGAGGTGCTTCTGAGTCGAACAACAATGCTATCCACAAAGAGTTTCACACCATCGAAAGGTTCAAATACCTCAACTATCTATCTGGTTTTTCTATATGCTTGATTACTGTCAAAATGAGTTTTTTACGTATAAATGAAATATTATATGGGCTGTTTGAAATTGCTTATTGGATAATAACTTTTAGGGTTTATGAAACTGCTTATTATATAGGTTTTTTTGGGGATTTCTTAATAAGACAACTAATGTTATGGGTTATTTAGGATTCATTATTGAAACTCCTTATAAGGGTTGTTTGGGAGTACCTATTATAGTAACTACGTATAGGCTATTTGGAATTTATTATTTATTTTGTTAACTGATATAGTTGCAGAAATCTAAGGTATTAGCAAAGTATTATATAATATAGGTTGAAGAATTGTTATAATTTTTTTTCTTCGTATGTATATGTGTTTGGTTTAACTTATTCTTTCTTTGTAGCTTTGGAGTTATTGAAATCATTATTGTTATCAAGTAATCAAGTATCTCTGTGAAGTATAATAGTATCAAACTTGAATAAGGCTATCATAAATTATTTGGTCTGTGTGAGATTTGGGAAAAAAACATGGACTAAGAATTTCAATTAAGAAACTGAAGAATATGTAGAAGTTTAGAGTTTTATCTGTATACACTGATACAAAGTTGCATGGACTAAAAATTTTAATTAAGAAACAGAAGATTATGTTGTTGCATCATGTATTATCGATAGAACATCATTAAGAATGGTCCTTTTTTATTTTGCAGATCTTAATTCGGGAGGCGATTGTGAAGCAAAAGTATCAAACAAAAGGTATCTCTTAACTTTCGAGAAAAAAACAAAGTACAATTACCAGGTAACAATTTTTAAACACAAACCCCGGTCATCATTTCTGTCGCCTTCTGTTGGTCACCATGTTTGACATACACAAGTAATATTCTAGTGAAAGAAAGTATAGAGAGAGAGATGGGAGGAGTCATGCATATGAAATAAGAAAGAGTAAATTGCATAATGAAACCAACCACCTAAAATGAGGTGTTTACAAAGTATTTATAGGACAAAGGGACTAGGGCAACGCCCTTAAGTTGCTTCCTAGAACCTTCCACACGGCCTATGGGCTTACTACATGAGCCGTGGGATTTTACAAACATATAAGCCTGATTAATAAATAAACCATTACATAAAACAAATGACCGATGCTTTATAATGATTACACGTAATCCCAACAATCTCCCTTCAGGGTTGGTCATCCTGGTCATCATAGGTTGCTTGACGTCTTTTTTTCTTTGTTGGTGTCGTCTTTAAACCTTTACTTTTTTGTTCTTTGTGCCTTGTTGTTGTGATCAGATAATGTTGTTGTTTTCCTTTCATCAACGTCTTTGTTGTTGGTGCTTTACGTCTTTTCCAACATGCTCATGCTTCTGGTGAAGTTTGTGAATCATATGTGTGTAGCTCTCATTCTTTATCTTTGATGTTTGTTTCTTTACTTTGTTGATTCTTTAACTTTAACGTAGAATCTTTCTAAACTTTGCTTTGCTTAGATCTTTGATGAGAACTTTCTTTGAATCTTTGAATGTCTTTATGATGTTGGTATGAGTTGGTGGAAATGGAATGTTGTTGATGATAAAGATGGTGGTGATTGTCACTTTTGGAACTCGGGTCTCTATAAGTACTTGTATGAAAACAATTAGCTATAAAGTTCCGGCGTAAGTGTTTGGATATCTTATATAGTCACATCCTAGATCGTTGATGCGTTCCTTGAATCCTCGAGGAACAGATACACGAATGCTGGTGCATTCCTCAAACATTCTCAGACCGGATGGTCATTGGGATGTTTTCGTACTTTACACCGTTGTTATGAGTCGCTGGAGTATACCAAGGTATCACTCCATGAGTGTAGATCGTTTAGAACCACCACGTACACTAAGCGTAACCGTAAAGGATTACCGAAGTGACATGCTGTTAGTGCTGTTTGATGTTGACATTGGCAGGAATTTCCATTCAATCACTGAGGATTACATTTGGAAATCCTCTCATAAATGTTCTGGAAGATTTCTAGGATCTAAGTAGGAATCTAAAGTTTTCATCTTGTGTATAAATGTTAAGTGTTCTTAAGAGATCTTTTGATGAATCTCGTGGCTCTAGACTCAATTAAGTGCATTTTAATTTAGTAGTCGGAGACTGGAGTGGTGTCTCCTATTTCAATACCAACACATCTCGGAGTGAGAGGTCGATAGATTATGCAAGGTTCCCTATGAGAGTGAAACAAATCCTTTTGAGAGGACTTGAATGGCTAGAAGGTTAAGTGCAGTGCGTCACTAGGTCCATGACGTCTTGTCTTCAATACCGGCATTACCTTAGTGATAACAGTAGCATATGAATTAAACCTAGTTTCTGCCGTAAGTTGATTATGGAGGGCTATTTCTTTTCACCCTTTTCCTAACTTTTCTTTTCATTCTTCAACCCCTTATTTCTACTTTATCACAATATTTTTTTCCCCATCATACCTAAGGACTTTCTAATTCTAAACTATTGGTGGTGTCTTTGGGCAGATCCCTCTGGCTTTGGCGGATCATAGGATGTATTTCCTATCCTTAATCACTTTATAACTTCATGACTATCCTATGTTGCCATAGAACCTTTCATTGAAAATATCTCAAAGTGTTAATGATTATAAAACATATTTTGTTAACACTCTGAGAGTTTTGTATTTTCAGAAATACTCTCCCTCCACATGTGCTCATATTGTTTTAACTTAAATCTTCACATTGAAAGAAGAGTTCGCTTTTTAGATGAAAACTAACTCTAATAACTAACTTGATATTGTTAACTTTCCTTGATTAAGGAGGTTAGACCGTCAAATTTCATGTCTACCAAGAGTTTCTCGAAATGGTACATTTTACTAAGACAAATCCTTTGCGAGACACGTTTACATCACTGGTTAGACCAGCTTGAAATTATTACATGTCCCGGACAAGTCTTTTCGATTAATGACAATTTTTTTGTGTTTCATCAATTCGTTGGGTTAAATTTTGAGTCGAGCTCGTATGAGATTCCATTCTATTCGGTCAACATATTTTAATCTCGTTTCTCCCCCTCAAAAATAGCATATAAATGTTGGTTTTGAAAATATTAATAAATATGCTTTTTGAGGTTTTTCGAAATTACTTGTGAGGAAACGGATAACAAGAACATTTGTTTTGAACAAAGAGTTTGATAATACTCCCCCTCGATTAGTGAAAACTTTTTGAGGTTTTGAAATGATAAAGGGGAAATATTATATCTTGAGCAAAATTTTGAAAAAAAAACCTTTTGAAAAATCTTTGTAAATTTTTGAATAAATTTTACTTAAGAGTAAGAAGCTTTCGCTCCTTATATTAGGATTGAGGCGTTGAAGCGTATCCTATGGTCATTTCCTTACAAAGTTTGGGTTATGCACTGATTTGCGTGCATAAGCCATTTTTTCTATACAAAAATCCTATGAAAAAAGTTCTATACTAGCTATGAGTTCTAGTTATTACAAACATTCCTATCTATAGTTCAAAGATAACAAAGATCCTAACTATTACAACTCAGCCTCATTCACGTCGTTGGAAGTTTGAACTTTGGTCTTCCTCCCATGTAACATTCCAATCTCCGCATCTGATCTCGGTGTTTAAGAGTCCGTTCAATCTTACTTATGAAGTTGCCTCCTACAACATTCCTTAAAATGCCTCCTACAACATTCATTATGCTAACTTAGACAAACAAAATGAACCAATATTTAGCCATAAACATAGCGTAAAGTTCTCATTTATAGATCAATAGCCGTTTATTGACATAATGATAGTTTGTCGTTTATTAGCCAACACAAAAATACCCGTTTTGACCCTTACTAAATTCACGCACATGCCATTTTTTCACTACCAAGAAATTTCAACAAACATAAACTTTAAATATTACCCTTGAACATCGATCTTTTTTTTTAATCCCCATGGGTCAGTTTTCTGCAAGAATGCCTATAGTTTGCACAGTCCAGTGCAAGAATGTAGACATTATATTAGGTCTAAAATACCAAATGGGTCAGATTAGTATTTTCTCCTTTATGCTTTATTTTGGGCATATATGTTCATGAGCCTGTAGCGACAAAGGAGTAGTGGATTTCGTTCTTGGGCGGTTAGACTCTAACGCCAAGTAAGAAACGATTATCAAGGTTGTTATAAAGTATATAAAGAAATACATATTATATGAGCTTTTTGTGTTCTCCTAGTTGCCTACATTTATAATGGTTCAAAATCGAGATGGTACCTTAAAGTTTATACAGAGAAATACTTTCCAATCCCATATCAACATCTCATTCAAAATCTCGTCGACTAACAACTGTCACCCCACTAATATCTTCTTCAACCAGTATAATATTCACCATAGCCCCAGCACCATATGCACCATAATCATCCACAGCATTACCGTCACTCGGATAATATCCACCGCTTCCATCCTAGGATCGACATCTCGACCCACAACACCTCAACAACTACTGGTACGTACTTTTTCACCACACCGAAGTCATGGACATTGCTGAGCTTTTCATCTTCTCGTGTTTGTGTCTTCAACACAAAATTTCCATAACATCTATCCAACTTCTTCAGCGTGCAGCTTCTCTTATCCTTTCCCATTATAAGCTCGAACTTCTTTGGTGCCTTTTCAGCCTTCACCAAAATGATACCAATAACATAGACGTGTTAAGTCTTTTTAATGAGATACCATGTTCCAAATTTGAAACGAAGATTATATTTTAGCTAATCCAATTATTAAACAAAAACTAGCCCAATATGCATACCCTATTGGTCACGATTATGTAAAAAATTTTAGGGTTACATTTTTCCATCAGTGACATTGATGAAGGTGAGAAGTCTTTGAACGTCTCGGTTATGCACCTTCTGTATTGTTGGTCGGGTTTATATGAGATTTTCGTAGGTAATTTGTTCTTTTTCCAAAATCTATCAGAAGGTGACCCGCATAATGCATAGATCTTCTGGAGCTGCTCTGCGTCGTCACATAAAGCAGTTTTCTGTTAAGAAACACTTACTTTTATACTGTAGACACCCTTAACACCGCAATGTCACATACGTCGTGACTTCAATTATTTTTAATTCATGCACCCATCTTCATTGTAATTAGGTTTGTTAATCGGGTTGGGTTGGTTGGGTTCGGATCAATTCGGTTGGTCAAAGTCGGGTCACGCCTAAAAATAACACCCGAACCCAACCCTATTTGAATTCGGGTTACTCGGGTTCGGGGTAATTCCGGCTGGGTCCATTCAGGTTCGGATCAATCCGAATATGAGTAAAATGTAATAAAATTGTCTATATTTTTTTGGTGCAAAGGGTGATATATATTACTCTTCAAAACAACATTATTCAAACCTATCCCATATCGAGCAATACTAAAATACTATCTCTGTTACAACATAGCAGAGGAATAATGCAGCTTTCCTTATCTGCACAGACTGCACCATCTCCTTGCTATAAATCATCTTAGCGATTTAGTCACATATTCAGATCATTACTGTTTTTGGTAAATATGGATAAATATATAGTCTTTTAAAAGGGCAAAAAGTTAGAGGGTCACCAAACACATACTAGAAAACGATCTGCTTCAACCCGAATCCGTTTCAGGACCTTCCCATCTTGAACCTCTAGTTCTTGATGAAGATATGTTCTTTTTTGTATATGTTTATGATAAGTTGAGGTCGGCTTTGTAATGTGTATCTCTTTTTGGAAGGAGTTTATAATCTGTTTTATGTTGCAGCTGGACGAAGGCGAGGACTTCATTGACACGCTGAACCCAGATACTAAAAAGAAATTGCAGCACTTGGGGAGGTAAATATGAGAAATTTGAAGCGTGGAGAGATACTTCAGCTGGAGAGAAAAGGCTATTTCAGATTTGATGTTCCTTTCATCAGGCCCTCGAAACCTATTGTACTCTATGCTATTCCAGATGGCAGGCAAACTGCACCACTCAAGTAAACCCCAATTCTCATTTCCGTCAATGATTTCAAAGGTTTTTGCATGTGATTCCCTCTTTTGTAATGTTGTTCAACGCAACTATTGGTAACGTAGTGATAAAAAGATTTTGGAGCTAATCATGTATGTTATTTTCTTTTAGTTACTAGCCGTTTTATACATTGCAATTGATTCTTCTATGTTTGCAAACTCTTGTGATCCCTACCTTGGTCACCGCATTCTTATTGCAATTTCACTTATTTGTATGTCACATCGTCTCATTGTTTAGTAATGGGACCATCAACCATGTTTGAAATGTTTAGAAGTAGCAAAAGAAAAGCTGATTTACTAGGAACAAATGTATTAACAAAATTGTCATGCATTACAAGCGAAGTTTGATTACATTCTTTTTCTAAAAATAAAAAAGAAAAACAGCTAAGAAGAAGTGACGATAACAAGCCATATGTAGCTGAACACAGATGAGTGTTTAGCGTAGGGAAAATGAAGCAGACAGCCCCGACCTCCTCATTCCTGTTTAATTCCGGTTTGCAACCTTTTGCGGTACGTAGCAAGTGTAAATTTGAGTTCAAATTAATCATCACTGAAGGCAAGGAGACTTAGACACCTTACAGCTTCTTTGTTCTATCGGTGTCTCCCTGCTTGAAGTTTTAGAAGCGCTGAATGGTCACATTATCAGGGCAGGTTGAAAAGAACTGCAAAATTCAGAATAACATACAGGCTATCACATCTCTTGATACCATTTATTTATGGATGACTCTTGTAATTTGTAATTTTCTATAATCTTTACTTGCTCGTTGCAGGTTACATATACAAATATATCCCAATATCCCAACTAGAAAGCGCGTAAAAAGTTACCAGTTTTGACCACTTACCTAAAACAACCCATTTGCCACAAAAAAGGGATCCAACATAATGTTTTAGGATAGAAAAAGAGACTCACTTCGCTTTTTAAAGCAGATTCAGCACTTGGACGTTCAAGGGGATCAACTGAAAGGAGGCTTTCTAGTAGTGAAAATGATGAAGGTGGAAAGTCTTTGAACATCTTGGTTATGCATCTTTTGTATCGTTGTTGTGGTCTATATAGGTTTTCCCCAGATAACTTGTACCTTTTCCAGTATTCATCAGGAGGCGAACCACATAGTTCAAAGATCTTCTGGAGCTGCTCCACCTATGTAACATGATGTATTTTTTTGTCAAGAAACAAATACTCATCGAGTTCAATTATTTTTCATAATCTGGTATAATTACTGCAACTCATATATGATTCGATCATTTATTAATAACCAAAAACATTTGCCAGTGTGGTTAGTGGGGTTTTTTTTTTTTTTTTCCACATCAAAAGGGTTCAATTGATCTGTCACAAAGGCTATACAAATGAACTTCTGAAACAGAATTCAGCCAATATTTACCAAACTCATGAGCTTCATACACACCTACCCCCTATAAACCACAAGTCTTGATCCACACGCACTGAAACAAGAACAAAACAAGTAAAGCTGGAACAATCACAAACAATCACGCACGAGTTTTCCTGGAATATGCTTTCCTATTAATCAGAAAAATACAAGCTCAAAAAACTGATCGGTTTTCATGTACACAACCACAAGCTCGGCTGTTGTATATATAGGTGTTTAGAATAAGCTTTCTAGTCCTACTACAATTCTAATAAAGCAAGATAGTCCTTAACAAATAAGGAATCATAATTAAACTAGAATTGTAATCGTCCATATGCTTGGAATCTGTTTGTCTTCCCATCTGCTCGGTCAGACATTATGCCAACATTAACCCCCCTAATTTCTGACTCGAGATAGGGAGGTCTTCAACTCCGAGTAACTCTTGCATCTCCTTGAACTTAATCCTTGTGAGAGCTTTAGTCAGAATATCAGCACGCTGCAACTCACCTCTTACAAACTCAACTTGTACTTGGTCTCTTTCAACACACTCTCGGATAAAATGATAACGTGTGTTTATATGCTTGCTTCTCCCGTGAAAGATTGGATTTTTCATAAGTGCAATAGCTGATTTGTTGTCAACAAATAAGACCACCACTCTTTCTTCCATTCCGGTTATTTCACTCAACAACCCACGTAACCATATCCCTTGACACGCGGTGAGGTTGCGACCATGAACTCGGCTTCACAAGACGATAGAGCCACCGTGTTTTGCTTTTGTGAGCACCAAGTGATAGGTGATTTACCTAGATAAAATACGTGCCCAGTTGTGCTT
Source organism: Chrysanthemum lavandulifolium (assembly GCA_022545495.1). Taxonomy (NCBI): domain Eukaryota; kingdom Viridiplantae; phylum Streptophyta; class Magnoliopsida; order Asterales; family Asteraceae; genus Chrysanthemum; species Chrysanthemum lavandulifolium. Next base: position 203,373,260 of record CM040238.1, read on the forward strand.
CGACCATCATCTTGCTCCATAGCAAAACTACTATCACTAAACCCCACTAGCTCCTTGGTTTTCTCTTGGTTGTATCGTATTCCAAAATTCAAACTACCTTGGATATACCGCAGTATTTGTTTCACAGCTGCCATATGTGATTCTTTTGGTTCTTGCATGTAACGACTAACCAAACCAACCGAATAAGATAAATCAGGTCGCGTGTGTAGTAAATACCTTTGACAACCAACTCGTCATGTGCATCAACTGGTTTTCCTTCCTTATCCAAGCTTAACTTCATTCCAGGTTCAAATGGACATTGAGTAGGATTCGCTTCATGCATTCCAGCATCTTTTAAGATCTTCTTTGCATAGCCCGCTTGACTTATTGAGATACTCGAATCCTCTTGCTTTACTTCAATGCCAAGATAATAGCTCAATTTTCCCAAATCACTCATATCGAACCTTTCTTGCATTTGTCTCTTAAATTCACCAATTTAAGCTAAGCTTGAACCGGTTACTAAGAGATCATCTACATAGACCGCAATAATCAAGATTGACTTGTTTGTCTTCTTCACATACACCGCTTGTTCGTGTTGACATCGTTTGAACGATATTTGCTTGAGTTCTCTATCAAGTTTTGTATTCCACGCCTTTGGGGCTTGCTTAAGTCCATACAACGCCTTTTTCAACTTGTAGACTTTCCTTTCTTCTCCTTTCTTCACGAACCCCTCCGGTTGTGTAACAAACACTTGCTCTTTTAGTTCTCCATGTAAAAAAGCTGACTTTACATCCAGATGATGTAGCTCCCATGCTTCTTTTGCAGCCAATGAGATCAATAAACGTATCGTTTCAATCCGTACTACGGCGCAAATACCTCGTCATAGTCAATTCCTTCCTTTTGAGCATAACCCTTTACTACTAAACGAGCTTTAAACTTATTAATTGAACCATCCGGTTCTCTTAATTTTGTACACCCACTTTAGCCCAATGGGATTAACATTAACCGGAGCTTCAACTAATTCCCATGAATCATTCTTCTCGATAGACTCAACCTCTTGCTTCATAGCAAACTTCCACTTGCTTGAAACTTTTGCTTCTTGGTACGTTCTTGGTTCATCATCTTCAATCAAAAGCAGATTTTGATCTTCATTAACAACTGAGGTTCTAGAACTAGACCCCATGATAAAGTCATTAAATCTTGTTGGCCTAGTTGAAACCCTCGAAGAACGCCTCATAATTGGTTGAGTTTCTGTCACAGGATTAGGGTCATTACCCGCCTCGATTTGGTCTTCTTGTTCGGTATTGACTGGTTGAATTTCATCAGCATCATGCTGATTTTCAGCTTCTTGTTCTTCAGCCTCTACCTCATTGGTCACACCTGGGTTTACAAAACCACAACCCGTATCAATAGAACCGTGCCATTCTATGACAAACATACCTGGGTTTAGCTCGTGTGATTCGCTTCCAGCAACATACTTCCAGCCAAGTTCCTCATTAAACTCCGCATCACGACATACCACTATCTTCTTTAGTTTTGGATTGAGCAATTGAAAACCTTTTGTACCGGCTCGTTTCCGATGTAAATGAGTCGTGTTGACCTGTCGTCTAACTTATGTAAATATGGCCTTGTTCCCGTTGCATAAGCCACACATCCAAATACCCGCAAACCCTCCAAGTTAGGCTTTTTTCCTTTGAAAACCCCGTATGGAGTTTGATTAACTAGAGCTCGAGTTGAAACTCTATTAATCAAGAATGTGGCGTGTCTAACTCCTTCAGCCCACATGTAGTTTGGTACGTCTCGTGCTTTCAAGATGCTTCTAGTCATTCCTATAAGAGTACGGTTTCGCCTTTCCACGACTCCATTTTGTTGCGGTGTGTAGGGAGCGGTTAGATGTCTTGTTATACCCTCGTTTTCACAAAAGTTGGTAAATTCTTTTGAAGTGAACTCACCTCCTCTATCGGTCCTTAGGGTTATAATCTTCCTTCCCGACTTCTTCTCAACTAAAGCTTTGAACTTTTTGAAGTATTCAAATGCCTCCTTTTTCCTTCAAGGTAAAGTCCACATAAACCGTGAGAAGTCATCAATAAGAACAAATATGTACTGTTTCTTGCTATGGATGGTGGAGAAATTGGTCCACATAGGTCGGCATGTATGAGTTGAAGAGGATGTGTTGCCTTAAATTTATTTGCTTTAGGAAACGACTTTTGGTTTGTTTTCCTACCAAACAAGATTCACACAACTTGTTCTCTTGATGAATTATTGGCAACTTTTCAACCATGCCCTTCCTTGCCATTAATTCCATCGTCTCGAAATTAATGTGACCCATCCTAGCATGCCATAACCAAGCATCATCTTCCATCTTTGCTTTGAGACACACGGACTTCCAACTTGGAGCTTTATTTTGTAAAGTCTATTACTTGTTCTAGGAACCTTCATCGAAGCTTGCCATCCGAGTCACGCATTGTAAGAAGATTACCTTTCATACGAATGTCACATCCGCCTTCGTAGCTTGCCCAAGACTAATTATGTTGCTTTTAGCTCGGGTAGGTAATAGACTCCGTGATCAATCGTTGCTCACTGTTTTCCTTCAATGATTATCGATCCCTTCCTTTTATCTCGATGTAGGAGTTATCACCAAACTTCACTCTGCGGAGATATTCTCATTCAATTCGAAAAATATTCTCGGATCCCGTCATGTGATTGCTTGCTCCATTATCCAAATACCAAGTGTCCTCCTCGTTTGGCTTAGTATTCAATTGGTTTGGGATAATCTTTTTTCATTCAAGAATACTACTTGAACGCTCTTCATCATAAAAGTGTCGGGTCATCATCATCCTCCTTTTTGAAGGTTTGCTTCATGCTTTTGCTTCGCTCACGCTGCTCGAGGCGCTTAGAAGCAAAGTGACCATATTCGCCACATCCAAGCATTGAATCTTTGAAAGGTCTCGGCTTTTGTTCTTCTTTTGATCCGTCTTGCTCCGGTGTTGTTTTGGTTTCCTCGGTTGTGGTTATTAGCTTGACCACTACCACGAGATTTGTTTTGAGATGAAGAGTTTTGACCTTTTCCGTTGCCACCAGAGGAGTTCCTTCCTCGACCTTTCTCAGCCTTGTTCTTATCATATCTTTCAGCCCTTCCGAACATCAACTTGCCTTGATCTTCAGAATTGGTGTCAACACTCTTCATTCTTCCTTCAAAAGATTTCAACCTTCCAATAGCTTCTTGAAAAGACATAGTATTCAAGTCGACAAATTGTTCTATTGAGGCAACAATTGCAACAAACTTATCCGAACGGATGCAAGCGACTTAACGAGTTTCTTGTCTTCATAAACTGCTCCCAAGCCGTTTACTTGCCATAATTTTGCCCATCCTAGCCGCGAAGTCATCGATCGATTCGTTGACCTTCATCTTTAAGGCTTCAAATTCGTCTCCAAGGTTTGCAACCTTGCGTCTCGAACCCGATCAACACCCACATACCGGTCTTCAAAGCTCCCAGTTTCTTTGGGTCAAGAATTGTGAAACTTGAAAAACAAGTTCTTCTGGAATCGCCTGGAAGAGTAACGCCACTGCCATGTGATCTTGCTTAGCAACAACTTGTGTTCCTTCCTCTGGTTCCAGTGCATCGAGTATTCCATGGACTCGGAATACCGCTTTGACTCTTATTGCCCATATGTTATAGTTTGTGCTTGTTAACATTGGACATTGAAGAGCCGTTTTAGAATGTTCGACAGGAGGTGGTTGACTTGATTCGCCTTGCACCATCCTTCTTGAACGCCTTTTGTATGTTACAGGTGTAGATTGTTCGACTTCCAGCCCTATAGTCGACTTCTGGTTGTAATCCCTTCCAACCTAGCTCTCGATACCAAATATAAACCACAAGTCTTGATCCACACGCACTGAAACAAGAACAAAACAAGTAAAGCTGGAACAATCACAAACAATCACGCACGAGTTTTCCGGAATATGCTTTCCTATTAATCGAAAAATACAAGCTCAAAAAGCGATCGGTTTTCATGTACACAACCACAAGCTCGGTTGTTGTATATATAGGTGTTTAGAATAAGCTTTCTAGTCCTACTACAATTCTAATAAAGCAAGATAGTCCTTAACAAATAAGGAATCATAATTAAACTAGAATTGTAATCGTCCATATGCTTGGAATCTGTTTGTCTTCCCATGTGCTCGGTCGGACATTATGCCAACACAGCCCTTTTTTTTTTTTTTTTTTTTTTGACAATATCACTAACTTTTGCAATTTTCTAAATAGAAATATAAATTCGGACAAAAAGTTTTTCGGGTCAAGGTGACTAGACAAAAGAAAGCCATGCGGTACAACCTAGTGAACGACGATACCTCTGTGTTACCATCCAGGATTGGCCTCTTGGCCAATAACCCAGCCAAAATGCAGCCCACGCTCCAGAGGTCAACGCCTACACCATAGTCAGTAGCTCCTAGGAGAAGCTCAGGGGCTCGATACCAGAAAGTAACCACAGGATTATTCAATGGTTGCTCATTAATGAGGTCAAAGAAGGAAGCAGACCCAAAATCAGCGATTTTAAGAACCCCATTATTATTGAGAAGAAGATCTGAACCTTTAATATCACGATGCAGCACTTGATGGTCGTGGCAGTGCTTGAGACCAGAGATAAGCTGATGCATATAATGCTTGACCTACGATATTCAAAATTAAAGTATCTAGCATGTAAACATATGTTATCTAGGTACCAACTTTATTAGTATATCCGCATTGAAACTAACCTGAGCCTCTGTGAACTGGATACGAGGATTTGCAGCCAGTGCGGCCAAATCATGTTCCATATATTCAAATACAAGGTACAAAGATCCAGACCTCCTGGATATCACTATACCTTCCAGCTTAATGACATTGGGATGATCTAAACGGCGCAAGATTACAATCTCACTGGCTATCATTTTCACACTTTCAGGATCGGAAGTATCACACCGAACTTTTTTTAATGCAACCAAATTCCCTGTTGAAATATCCCTAGCTTTGTACACAACACTATGTCTACCTTCTCCAATCTGATCACATAATTCAAAATACTAAATTATTAAGATGATGAATACTGAATGCATAGCAATAAACACACATAAATATATCAGATATACCTACCATGCCAAGTTTCTTAAATGTACCGGCTTTACAAGGTAACCACCCACTGAGTGCCTTCCCGGCAGCAATAGCTAGCCATTGTGGCCAATCATCAGTGGTTGGATTACTTGAGCAACGACTTGGTGCACCATTGTTATATCTATTATCTGCACAAATGAAAAAATAAGACATAGCTGGGGAGGATTTGAGCAAGCGGAGTATAGGTGATCCCAATAGGCCAACATTTTCTAATATGACAGTTTGACATGGTATATCTTACAAAGAGGTGGCAAAATGTGCCCAAAAGCAAAAAAATGAGCTAAATGGGCAAATTTTTAAAAGATTTGGGCACATTTTGCTCCATCCTTTTTTTAAATGGGCACATATAATTTATTGAAAACTTAAATGACTAATCTAAGCACATTTTTTTCTCAATCAGAACATTACGATCGTTTTAAAAATATTTTTTATATAATATATTTATGTTTTTTAATATAAATAAGAAATTACGTTTAAGGAATTTATTTCGTCGTTTTAGGTATTTTATTAAGCGATTTGTATAACATGTGCCCGTTTGGCCCGTTCCCGTTTAAGCCCGTGCCCATTCTAGCCCGTGCCCGTGCCCGCTCGGCCCGCCCGTTTTGCCACCTCTTACAAGTAGTATATACATAAATTGCTACACACAAATGTTAGTTTATAGAGTCATACAAAAGCAAACTAAAGTTATAAGAAGTTTGGCTTTACCGGAGTTCTTTTCAGAGGAAAAGAAATAGTTCTGCAACTTTCTTCCAAATGCTGTTACGCCCATATGAGGAATTGAACTATCACTCCTCTCTTGTAGTTCCAATATAGACTCAAGACCTACCAAAACTTCAGCCATAGTAATACGTAGCTTTGCACGACTATGCAAACATCCGTCAACTAATTTTGCGTACTCATTTAAACATTTAAGTGATATTTCCCCCCTCAATTCTGGATCGATGATTTGTTTTAGTTTCCCTTTTCTCAGAGAGTCTTGAGCCCATCCAACCAATCCCCATTCTTCTTCATCAAGACTACTATCCACTGCTCGTTTCCTGCATAGTATTTCCAACATAATCACTCCAAATGAAAACACGTCAGACTTTCTAGTTAGTCTTCCAGTCGAGAAATATTCTGGATCGAAATATCCAAATGTGCCTTTGACTAGCGTACTAACATATGTTATAGGCTTATCTACATGGCTTATTTTAGACAATCCAAAGTCCGAAATTTTGGCTGCCCATTTTTGATCTAACAAGATATTAGAACTCTTCACGTCACGGTGTATGACTCCTTGCTCAGTGCCAGTCCCAGTGTGGAGATAGTGTAAGGCACGTGCTGCACCTATACATATCTTTAGTCTTTGGAACCAAGATAAAGGAGTACGAAGCTTGTGTAGATGATCTTCAAGTGTCCCATTGGACATATATTCATAGACCAAGATCATCTCTTTGTTCTCATTACAATAACCAATTAAAGACACGAGGTTACAATGTCTCAACATAGATAGCATCTCAACTTCAGCCCAAAACTCTGGAGCGCCTTGAGCAGAACTTGAATCCAGCCGTTTGATAGCGACAATAGTTTTGGCTCCATTTCTTATTGTTCTTTTGTATATCGTTCCTTTGTATACCTTACCGAATCCACCTTGCCCGATGAGAAACCTTTCACTAAAGTTTTGCGTGGTTGCTTGAATCTCACCTATTTGAAAGTGATGGCAAAGTTGTTCTCTCGAAGACGATGACGTAGTCTCCTCAATGGATCCGGGTAACATAATTTCGGAGAGCAGGAGGCTAACGTTGCAAGGCTTTATGACAATGTTTGTTGCAACAACTCTGAAAATTTTGCATGTAGAAGCTGTCAATTGACAGTTAACTCATAAAAATTGACTTTTTGCCTATGTTTTCACGACAATGGAACATAATTAATATGAAGTTTGAGTGACAATTGGAACATTCAGGAAACTTGGTTACTATTAGATGACATTTCCCAAGAAATTATAGCGATAAATCTCATTCCAATTTTTTTAACCCATGATTCAACCTAACACCATAATAATTTAGCTCGGTTCACATTAGAAGATAGTAGTTTCACTCCCAACACCCACTACGCCACTAGTCACCCTATTGGATCCGCCCCTTACTAAAAAAATTATCAACCAAAGAAAACTACCTTTTTTTTTTTTTTTTTTTCTTTTTAATCAGAGCTCATTCCAAGCTTAAGCTATACTAAGCTGCACGTCAAATATACACCAAGCCCTTAATTTAAATTTCCCTTAATTCAGGTGACTTTTCGTTTTTAGAGGGCATGTTAGAGGTTTTTGGGTGTTTGAAATTGCATATTTTTCAACTTACCAAAAAAATGCTTATTTCAGCTTTAGAATAAGCAAATAAGGACATGTTAAAAACTCTACCGTCGTAAAAGAAAAACCCAATAAACCAATAAAAACCTTATAAAAAGCAATCCCAAAGACCCTGAGATTGTGATCATAACAATCAAAACATACCTATTTGTTTCTACAGTTGTGATGGCTAAAGCTTCTCAGCTGACCACTGGTGTCGAACAAAGTCTTCAAAGCAAGTCTTCGAAGCGGATATTATTCAAAACCTTATGACTGTTATATTATCAACAAAGTGTTGTTAGGAAAAAATGTAAGAAATTGCTTAGAAAGGATATAGAAAAGGTGGAAAAGTTTTTCAACCACTTGATATAAAACGGACTAGCTGAACTATGACTAAATCAACCATAAATACATTTGACTGGAATACACGGTGTGCCTAGGTATGTATAATGGTTGTTTAATTTGTTGTAGTAATGAAGTTTGAACCTCAAAGCTCTCTGTTAGGAGCGGACCCAAGAGGGTTCACGATAATTCATGGAATGTTGGCTCGTAGTGTAACTTTTTGTTAAAAATTCAGATTTTTTTTTAATGAAACTGATTCCAAAATTTTGAATTTGATGATATGTTTAGTGAGTATATTGTGTTATTTTTTTAGAAAAAATGGTAAAAGCTATAAATTAAATATTATGTACTTACCAAAATGACTCATTTTGCTTTCTAAATTTGTAAACCACTAATTATACATCACCGTTATGGGTAATTCAATCATTTCATACATCTTCATCTTCTACATTATATTAACTCGAGCCAAAATTTCGGTTAAACCCAGATTCCAACCAGCTAAATTTCATCTCTCAAATCCAAAATTAACAAGCTTATAACAAATCAAAATCGATTCCAACCCCACCCACAAACCACAATTTCCTGACGCAAACTGACAACCACACAACAAATTTGTTGCCTAATCCCCACCTTAACTTTAATTTATTGAGACGAAAATATCAAAAATTTGTCCGTAAATAACCCTTAGACTACCTTACATTTGTAAATACAAACACTAAGGTAGTTTTTTAAAGGGTTAACGGCATGTAATAGCAACGTATTTCTCATTTGTTCACATATCACATACGAACCCAAAAAAATACCACAATACCCATCCAACTTTCAAATTTTGTTTCTTTATCATACTTTTAGAGTCATTTCTTTGCACGTTAGTCCTTTTGACTAACGACCGTTTGTAATTAACTCAAAAATATGTTTTCTTTTTCACATTATATATTTTCGTCCGTCTTTTTACGAAAAACGTATAAAAGAGGACGGAAACATATAAAAGCGGACGAAAACATATAAAAACGGACAAAGACATTTAATGTGAAAAATAAAACATATTTTTGAGTTAATTACCAACGGTCGTTAGTCAAAAGGACTAATGGTGCAAAGAAATGACTCTAAAAGTATGATAATGAAACAAAATTTGAAAGTTTGATGGTTATTGTGGTTTTTTTGGGTTCGTATATGATATGTGAACAAATGAGAAAGTACGTTGCTATTACATGTCATTAACCCTTTTTAAAGTTATTAGTTACGCTAAGGAATTTTTTTTATATATATATTAAACTTCACTATTTTTTATAAAATTATACGTATATAAAAAACATCTCAATATTGAGCTCGTTTTGTTTGTAATCTAGATACCTTCTCATCAGTACATTTTTTATTAAAGAAGTCATTAGATATTTGATAAATAAAGTTTGTTATATAAAAAAGTATAAATAGCAAGAAGGACAGGTTAACTTTTGTAAGTTGTTGCATAGTGTGGGGGTAATTTTTTAAGACGAAAGTATCATAGACTTGTCTATAAATAGCGCCTAGAATACCAACACTTGTACGTAGAAACTTTAGGGTAGTTTTTAACGTTATTAGGTAGTTTAAGGGTATGTTTTGAAAAAAAAACAATTTTTTTAATAAACTTTAACATTTTTTATAAAATCGTACGCACGTCAAAAACATATCACTATTGGCTCGTTTTGTTCGTAATCTTGAGACATTTTCAACGGTATATTTTTTTTTATCAAAAGGTTGTTACATATTTGTTAGATAAATAAAGTTTGCTAAAAATGTTCGTAAATAGCAAAAGTTTAGAGTATTTTTGTAACTCGTTGTATAATTTGGTGGACAGGGTAAATTATTCTTTTTCTAAGTCAAACTCCCTCGTTTTGGGTAGGGATGGCATCTGTGGGTAACGGGAACGGATACCTCTAACACGTCACCTGTCAACATAGTTTTTTTCTCACCCATCACCCACTTGTCACCCGCCAATGGGTATAATTTTCTACCCATGCCCATGCCCGCGGGTATTTATTGCCCACGGGTAAACCATGGGTTAGTGTAATTCAACAAAACTACAAAACCATGATATAAAAAATAATTATGAAATTGCATAACAAGACACCAATCAATTTGCCAAATACAAAGTTCACAAATACTTAAACACATGTCTGAAAGCATAAATTAAATATCATTCCACCAAATCACATGTATACAACATTGATCATATGATCTTTCATATTCTCTTTTTAGTCTTGAAACTCAAACAAACTTTTAGGTTAATGTGTTTTTCTTAAGACTTGGTAACTATTAACTGTATACCATGCAATATCATACATATTTTAATTAGTATAATTAATTTTAACATGGGTTTATGGGTGAACCCACGGGTATTGTGAAGGGTATACCCCGTGGGTATTTTAAATGGGTGTCATGGGTTTACCCGCGATGGGTATGCCTCACCCGTCAATCACCCGCCACCCACTGATGGGTATAGATTTTCACCCACGACCCACCCGTGAGTGAAAATTAATGATTTTACCCACTCATTTATGTGCGGGTACCCGCGGGTTGCGGGGTTTTTTTTTCGCCCATTTGCCATCCCTAGTTTTGGGCAAATCGTTTTCTGGGCCAAACATTTTTGCACTTTGTTGAATGACGTCGTTGATTCGGTACGGTGTATATATATAATTAGAGGTTGTTGTTACTTGTTCCTATTGAAATTATGAGTTCTGCTTCGGCTAAAGGGAAGAAATAGTTCTTTGCTAACAAAAATAGAAAATAAAGGGAAGAAATAGTTCTTAACAAAGGTTGTATCTATGGTATGAGAATTGATTTGCACATTTCGTATATTGATTGGGACATTTCAATTGTGTATGAAATACTTGTACATTTTAAACAATATGTTTCAACTGCTTGTGCTTTGAGTGTGCGAATAACTTTTTAGAGTGTGCAAATCATTAGCCATATGGTATAGTTCTTTTGAGAAAAGATCCAGTAAGAAGAAAAACTAAAATGAGAAGAATAAGAAGGATTTCTAGCCATACATTTTAAATAAGAGGAAGATTTTAAAAGAGATGTATCCATTTTTGTAGATGCATATGAAATGAGTCGTTTTGGTTTCTTCTCATCATTCTTATTTTAATTTTTCTTCTCATTTAATCATAACTCTAGTTTTTTTGGAGTTAAAATTGGTTGGAATGTGCATTTTTAGTCACAATACAAAAGGTTGTTTGAAACAATCATTAGTAATTGAGTGATGATTTGCATATCTCATAAATTTTTTTTGCACATTTTAATTTATAGTGTTTTGATATTTATACTTTTATATAATTTTTATTCATTTTCATCCTTGTAAGAGTATAAATGTTAACACATCATAAATGGAAGCGTGCAAATAAATTTGTAAAGTGTGCAAATCATCACTCTTAGAAATTGTGTAATATAGAGGTGACAATTTGTGCCTAAAATAATAATTAAAAAACAAAACAAATTAGCTAATTTGGGCAAATTTATAAAAGATTTGGACACATTAAGCCTTTATTATTATTATTATTATTATTATTATTATTATTATTATTATTATTATTATTATTATTATTATTATTATTATTACTATTTTTTTTTTATTTTTTTAATATCACTTCATTAGAAAACCAAAAGAATTACAAGAAATTGGTGGGAAGCGAGACACTAGTTGGGCTCCCACCCTTCTCTCGAATACAAAAGCTAAGTCTGTGAAAAATAAAAGCCCCACTCTTGACACTATTCGAGTGGCTAATAGCAACAGCCTTGATACGTGAAATCGTGTCCAAAGCTTCCGTCAAGCTCCCCAAATGTAGAGAAGGCAAATGGGATGAACTTGTAACTATTTTCTTCATATTTGGACACATATTTCTTTTCTTCTTCTCACACAAGTATGTAAGGCCACCCCGGAACCCACGCAGACGCATCAATACCCGCAAAGGAGAGATTCCAATCACATCCAAACAAGCGTCCTTACCTTGGAACCAGTTGAATAATAGCAAGTCTGCCGGACGCAGCTCTGTCCCGTCCCTCGAAAGAAACCCCAATGGGGCCTCCTTTTCACCATAATCCCAACCTTGGAACATATGTCGACAAGAATATCACGCACCAAGTTATGTCTCGATTTCACCCCACTTCATCGAAGCGGTGAACGCATGATCCCCATTGGTCCATACGGTGCTTGCGGCTCGGGCGGAGCTACCTTCGTAAAACATAGGTATGGTAAGCCTATAACACAATACCGAACGGAATTGGCGATGGTTCATCCTTTGGCCCAACCCATCAATAGGTATGGTGAAAAGGATCTTGTGCATGTGAGCCCGGTACAATCATGACACTACTACCGCCTCGGGCTTAACGAATACTTAGAAACGAGATCTTTCTGGTGACACCAAAGTAACACTTTGCCAAGGTTTTCATCATGCGGGGGGCAGGAGCGTCAAAGGCGACCGAGAACGTGTCTGTGTTGCAAGCATTGTTAAACATATCGAGGGCATGTTGAAACTAAGGGCCATGAGAGTTGATGCCTGTTTTAACCAGAATCTGGTCCTGCATATCACTGGTTTGCAAACAAGAGGCAAGGAAAGCATATTGGATGATGTCGCTTGCCGCATGAATGCCAAGCCCGCCCATCTTGATATTATTATTTTAATTTTTGAAAATGGGCATATATTGCCTATTTAAAAGTTAAATGGGCACAAACGGTCACATATCTTCTCTTAATTGGAGAACATTATAATTGTTTTTAAAAAAACTTACTGATATAATATTTTTTTTAATATAAATGAGGTGTTACGTTTGAGGAATTTATTTCGTCATTTTGAGTCATTTGTATAACATGGAGCTGTTTGACCCGTGTCCGTTTAGCCCTAGCCTTTTTGAACTGTGGCCTGTGCCCGTCAGTTTTGCCATCTCTAATATAATATATATATTCGAATTCATGCGAATTCATGTTCAGCAGCCAGCAGGTGCATCTTCCCAAAATTTAGGTAAAACTAACTACACATATACACGAAATCCAAAAATATGGTTATACGAGGTTTCGAGCCCGCGCGTTGCTGCGGTTGTTTTCGCTAAAGATGGATGTAGACATAGATTGGCACATATGTTTGCATTCATATTAATGTCGGTATATACAAAAGAGGATAGCCAGAGTTGCATTCATATTAATGTCGGTAAAACACAGCATAGTTTCAAAGCTAGGCTGAAAATAATAGGCACAATTGCAGCAGGCGGCAAAAAAATGTCAAATACCACTGCAAAAAAGGGCATAATGGTTGGCAATGAGGCTTAGAAAGCCTAACAATTGAAGAAGAAGGATGTATCCACCATGGCTGCAACCATAATGGGTTACCCTGCCAAGGTGTGGATAATCTTATCCTCTTCAAAGCTATCCTCACCCACGACAACTAATAATACGAACGGCTGATCAAAACCGCAATAAGGAAATTATAACCACGATAATTATTGTACGAAACACATGTGTAACTGCAATTTTGCAGCATACTAAACAAAATAACATTTTGATATGGTATATCTGTGATGATACCTGTAACAACATATTCAATTTTCAGCGACACTATGATGCTTCAGCTTCCCACAATTTTATTCAAGGGCATTTAAGCCACAGAGAAACGACCAACATACATCATATTTGAGTAACAGCTAATTTTTTTCCCTTTCCCTTTTGGCCCATCTTTGGCAAATGGTTTCATACCTATCTTTTGACAAAAATGAGCATTGGGAAGGCCAAGAACCTTGAGCCTAGATTTAAAAGCTTCTTTCGCAATATGTTTTGCAGTTTTAGCCATGGTATCATCATTTCGGGCAACCTATTTTGGAGGTTTAACCCTCCTAACATCTTCTTTTTTAGATCCTGAGCCGCAATAACCAAGTGGAAAGTAGATGTTCCATGCCATAAGAAGGTCAACGACTTCTAAGCTTGATTCAGTGCTTGAAATGTACATGGTCCCTACACATAAAAAATGAAAAATGAGTCTGTGTGGTAATGTTGTGTCTTTCTGATATCAAGATTCACATGAAAAATATAAACCTTTTTTTCTTGCTACAATCCATGCTGTGGTTTGTTTTAGATTATTGTTTGGTGAATCAATGTTTGGTGGAGATGCTTTTTATAGATGGAATTTCAAATGAACATGTGGTTTATGAAGGGAATATGCACAGGCAATGTGCAGGTTTGAAAAAATGAATAGTTGATTAAAGCAGTCAATGCATACACTGTTGATGTCATTAAAGTAAAGAATATACAACTTTCATTTGAGTTTTTTTTATGAGCAGATTTTAATACTGGAATATGCACAGATGTGCAGTCCATGTTTGAAGAAAAAACAGTGAACCAAATATTCTTATTTCATTAAAGAAGCAGTGAATATAGTATGTAGTGAAAGAAAAAGCGAATCCAATTTCTGCAATGCAGGCTTGAGAACATTGAATGTGTCATGATGCATTATGCATTGCATATCGCATGCGCATATTTTCAATTACAGTTACCACATACGAATGGTGGTGGCACAAAACATTTTGCAGTTTCATCCCTACAACTATTACGCTTACCTGAATTGCAGCCTCAGCGATGTTGGCCTTTCCTAGATGATCACCTGTTGTTGTATGAAGTTGGCACGAAAACAAACCAAAATCTGAACACAAATTTAGAATTGTAAATTAGATTTTCCAACCATAATGGTGTTACTTACAGGCCAAAAATATAACTAGAATACCAATATTAAGATGGTTGCAGAAACTTGTAATTACTGGGTGTATTTGCTACTGCTTCAAACTGCAACACTGGCTACTTTTGCATATCTCTGGCCTTCCTTATTTTGTTCATTTCAACTTTTACATTCATGCTAATGAGTCAGCAAGCGATGCTGACAAACCGGGATAGAGTTATGCCCATGCTGCCACATAAACACCGCTATTCTCAGATTTTACTTAAATGGTCTATAAAAATGAAATATCAAGAAGTATGCAACAAAGAACAGAGCTTATTCTTGAAGCAGTAGAACATATGTTGTTCGTCATGGCATACAAAGATTATAAGTATACTTAGCAAAACATTTATTGAAATCCATAAGTAAGTATGACAAAATTTGATGAATTTTGGTCATAGCCATATACCAAAAGGAAGTCTAAAAATGTATTCATCGATTATCGCTAGCAGTATGAACAAATTATCGATAAAGGTCACTCACCGTAGTAAGCTAAAACATTGGTTCATGATAAGGCTGCTTATGTGTAGGAGGTCTTCCAACGTGACCATCCACAAGTATCTTAAGAGTTTAAGAAAGTCCAGTTTCACAACGAATGTGAGTGGCTTTAATTGATAAGCATTCATTCTACTAAAATACACCATTGGTCCCTAAATATAAATCTAAGCAAAACGCATCGCGATGGGACAAAACTCGCCTTTTCATCGTTGGGGTCCCTATTTCAAGGTTTATACTGCTACAAGTCCTTTGACCATATTGCCGTTAGTCAAGGACATCTTATGGCGTTAGATTTGTCTTTAGTCCAAGGGCACTTTTGTCATTTTACCACCGTCCATTAATTACCGTGTCACCCCACTTGTTTAACCGAGGCGCCACAAGAAACCTCGCTAATAAAAGGGACATTTTATCACCACTCATCCTTTATCTTTCCTAACAACTAAAATCTTATCTTCTTCACCGACCGTAAAATCAAAAATGGTGGTGTGTTCATGCAATGTAAAGGGTCATCATTAGAACATGTTGAACAACACGAACCCCGGCAGGAGGTTCTATGCCTGTCCAAGACAGGTTGGGACACTTAATTTTATTTCATATTAAAGTTGGCATGTAGTGGTTTACCTTAAAATGTGTTGATTATGATAGTATATCTGTTTTATTATAATTGTGATTTTATACAAGTGGGTTTAGTTGGTGTTTATGAGGCAAGCAGATGCTAACATTTTGATTATCAATTATAGGCTACAACATGTCCATTCATTGGGTGGTACGATCCACCCATGCAAAGGAGAGCAAGAGATGTGATCATCTACTTGCAGAGAACAATCTACAGGAATGAGGCGGCATTACAAGAATACGAAGCCGCCTCATTTCGAGACTATGGAGGCGGTCAACGCCGTGACCGGCAACGAGCTAGAGGTCGCTCACCAAGCGCCTTTGGCCGATCTCCTTGTTGAGAAGGAGAAAGTTTGCCGCCTCGTGAACTTTTTTGTGTTGTCTTGGATGGTCATCTTCTTGGTTTTTCTATGGTTCTTCTATAGGGTTTAGATAGGTACTGGTTTTAGTGTTTGAATCGGTGGTAGATGGTGTAGTTGTGTTTAAGAAGTTTTAGAGTACGTTGACTAAGAATAGTCTTTTGGTATATAATGTTTGGTCCTTGTACAGTGTTAATTTATTTCTTTTATGCTTTGGTCCTTATACTGTGCTGCCTTTACTAGTAGGTTCTTTGCCCCAAGAATTTATATATCACTTGCCACACAAATGGTCGAACTCATAATAGAGATACGAGTTTCAAAGATGGATGAATGATGAGAGATGGATGAACAGACACCACTTTCGAGTATCAACATAAACTTGATATGGTGTTGTTCATCCATCTTTCATCCTTCATTCCTGTTTGTGATGATAGAATAACCGTATCCAACTCAAAACCCAGATCCAAGTATCAAAGATGGATGAATGATCTGAGATGGATGAACAGACACCACTTTTGAGTATCAACATAAACTTGATATGGTGTTGTTCATCCATCTTTGATCCTTCATTCCTGTTTGTGATGATAGAATAACCGTATCCAACTCAAAACCCAGATCCAAGTTCAACAGATCCTAGATTCATAGACGTATGAAGTCTCAAAGATGGATGTATGGCACCACTTTTGAGTATCAACATAAACTTGATATGGTGTTGTTCATCCATCTTTGATCCTTCATTAGTGTTTGTGATAATAGAATAACAGTAACCAAACTCAAAACACAAATCCAAGTTCAACAGATCCAAGATTCATAGACGATGAAGTCTCAAGGATGGGTGAACCGACACCATTTCGAGTATCAACATAAACTTGATATGGTGTTGTTCATCCATCTTTGATCCTTCATTAGTGTTTGTGATAATAGAATAACAAGATCCAACTCAAAACACGTATGTATGAAGACTCTATAAAACAATACAATAAAAACACAATTTAACCCATACACTAACATGACATGATTTCATACATAACGCAAATGGATATATTTCCAAATGCATAAAATTTTGTAGTCTACAAAGTTCATAAACATACATTGTTTAAACACAACAAATAATGTTTAGGGAATACATATTCGATGGATAACATTGGCTTTCATATGCTTAAACAACATTTTTTTGTGGTGAAGAAAGCTTTGTCGCTATAATCTTGGTCTTAGTCCAAAATTGTTTTGGAGACCCACCGTAAGCAAAGATCAACTTGACTTCCAGATTGAGACTTGACCACACTTGGTTGATCATTACCTTCATAGTTGTCACCGTAACCTTTGCCTTCTTCTTTGTCAGAACTTTTGGCCGGGATGAACCTGCTTTTGAGATCATGTGTAGTGCCTTGACTTCTTGTTACACCTCCTTGCCCAAGACATGTTTTCTTGTTGTGTCCAAGATTGCCACAAATACCACAAACCACACTCTTACTAGACCGTGACAAGTTACCGGTTTTGTCACTATTATCATTTTCAAGAAAAGCCCGGTTCTTTTCTTTCGTGGCCTACCTAATGGTTTATGATGTTTAGGTGGAAGAATGGTTGTAGGCACCGTGACTTATACCAATGCTCATAACCATTTATTGGTCGGATGTGGTGTTTGTAAGTTTCTTCCCAAGTCTTAAGCAAGTAACATGGATGCACCCATGATTCAACAGATCCTATTTGCATTCCATTCAACCTCATACACCGTGGGTAGCAACAACATGTTTACATGGCATACCAGAAGCTCCCATCTTCTACATGTACAAGCCCTAGCTTCAACATTCACAATACACTTGTCTCCCCATCCACCGACCTCATACTTTTCTCCTTCAACCCGTAGCAAAGTACTTATAAGCCTCTTTCTTGATTGCATCTAACATGAGTGTTGCCTTTGGTGTTAATGGTCCGAGACACTTTTGAATCACATTCACAACGCTCACTATTCTTTTCATACAAGACTCTCTAATGTATTCCAAAGCAAGAATGATGGGTTGGTGCCTACCTCCCACTAGTTTCCCATTGAACACCTCACACATGTTATTAAGTAGCACATCGAATGAGCCCTCCCTACAACATGTTTGGTTAGGTACCAAAAATGTCGAGAACAAAAGATGTACAAGTAGACATAGATTTGGTTAGGTACCAAAAATGCGACCTTGACCAATGGGTTGGTGGTATCTTACTTAACCAAGCATGGGCGTGTTCGCTAAAACTCTTGAATGCCAAGATGGTCGCCTCAAATTGTTGGACGGTTGTTGTCGCGCACATCTCCACAAATGTTCCTTGTATGCTTTAGCATTCCATTGCAATTTCATATTATCATGGATGTGCTTCAAACAATATCTGTGTTCAAAGACTAGGAATACTGCTAACACCGGAATGATACCGCACACAAATAAACATCAATTCCTTACTAATAAAACTTGCATTTAACGAAAATACAAGTGAATCTAATCAACTAAATGGTAAAATCACCTTTGCCTGTCACGATAAAAGTGTAGTTTGAGTTTGGTTGCAAGTCAAGATCATCTCTTAGACATTCAAGAAACCAAATCCATGAGTCTTTGCTTTCACCAGAAACGCAGAGGCTAAAGGGTATATTCCATTGTTGTTGTCTATACCGATCGTTGTAAGAAGTCGCCGTGAAAAGGACCCTCATAAAAGCACCATCTAACCCCAACAACTCTCTTTGACAAGCTTTATATCCTTCCTTCAAAGCGCCTAAGCATACATACATTCTCTTGAAAACTCGTTGGACTTGTTGCATCTGCTTGCGCTTTGTACACTTATCCTAACTGTTGTATCCGGGTTAGTTTTCGCAACTCTTCAACATAGTCTCTTAAAAGGGTGTATTGTCGCTTATGATCACCCCTAATCTCATTTTCTCGCTTTGTTTTTGCCCTTAATGCTTTTGCATAGACACCGAACTTCAAACTGCTTATCGAAATGATCTTGAACAACCTCGATTGGAATATCCGGATTGACTTGAACTTGGTCAACTATTTGCTTCGAAAGAAACTTGTAGTCACAAGCTTTAATGTCTCTTGATTGCAAACATTTGTGTTCATCCCTGAAAGTTCGAACAATCCATACATCTTTATCTGTATTTTTGGCTACATACAACAACCATGGACAACTGTTGCTTGCTCCTTGCGTGTTCGCAAATATACATCCCTACCAAGGCCTCTAGTTATCAGACCATTTTTCCTCTTTGGGGCTTTTCCCAGCCCTTGAACCTTCGGTTATTCCACAAACAGGTATTTGTCCAAGACACCTAACCCTAATTCTCTGCTTGTCATTCTTAATTAGTTGCAATTTCCTCCTAGTCTTTATTGAAAGCATGTAGATCCTATCTTTCACTTCTTTTGCGCTACAAAACTTTGACCACGTAAAAAATATTTCGCCCTCTATTTGTGCCGCCTCACTTAACTTTTGTTTCTTGTATGCCCTCAATTTGTTCCTCCTAATAACATAGTCATCCTCATTCTCGTAACCACTTGCAAAATCATTATCATCTAATGATCCAACTCATTTTTCTTAAAAATCATGTGGTAGTCGGTCGGTGGTACCTATAGATGGTAAATCAGTAGTCTCGGTCACTTTGAACAGATTAACATCAAAATCAGCTCCTCAAAAGTATTAGCCTCATCGACAACCGTGTTTCCATCACCATTGTTCTCAATATCATCATCGCCACTCATATAAGTGTCTGCCTCACTCACATTGTCATCACTTACGCCTTCATCGATTTCACTAACCTGCATAGATTTACCTTTTTGGATATGATCCACAGGATTACATGTTTCCTCCTCATGATGACCTAACTCTTGATCATTTTGAGATACCTCTTCAGGACTATCTATTTGGATATGCTCAACATGTTTATCTATATGCTGGTTGACATCACCTACAACATCTTCAGTATGACAGACCTCTACAGATGGAAACAAGGGTTGTGTTTCTGGCATCTGACTAGATTGTACCAAAGTATTGACTTCCAAAGGTTGATGTGTAACCTCACATATATCCTCTACCACAGATTTATTAACAATGTTTTCTAAGAACAATTTCTTTGAGCAATATGGAACAATAGCAAGAGCTGCCTTTTTCTTTGTTGCATCCACATCAGCAATAATTGTCCTAATTGACTTTGGTGACATTTGATCAACGTCCAATGTTGTCTTACCATTTTCAACATAAACCTCTATCATCTTATGGTCATCAACAAGATCTTTCAATATTTCTAAATTAGCACTCTCACTTAAGCTATACAAACCATCATCTAAATTACTACCAGGCTTAACAAAGTAATAGTAATATTTTGAACCGAGCTCATAACCCAATTCATACATAAGAACATCCAACTCTTCAACCGACACACTATCAACATCAACCAAATCAACTAAACTTTCCATACCTCCAACGATATTCTACTGTGCCAAGATTTAAAGACACCATTGTGATGAACCCTCATACTAAACATATTAGATCTACCACCTGAAAACATGTCAATATATGTTTAAAGCATTCTAGAAACTTAATTGGGAAACAATAAATACCACAATTACAAATTCCAATGACTGTAATAAAAAAAAACAGTACCGTATTTCTTCTTAGCAGAGTCGTATAGGACGGTATCATCAACTGGATAACCTGGATGTCTTCTTACTTTCCATAGAGTAAAGTCCATGTTTCGGTTTTATGATTGATAAACAGGGGTTTTGTGACTTTCAATTAGGGTTTGTGAATTCTGATAATTCTTGTAACGAAAGTTTTGGGACGAATGATAATAGAGACTATGTGTTTATTGGGGCGGGAAGAGGGTTACATTACATGTGGCAATAATTAAGAAATTTTTAATTGAAATATGGAAATGACAAAAGTGCCCTTGGACTAAAGACAAATCTAACGCCATAAGATGTCCTTGACTAACGGCAATATGGTCAAAGGACTTGTAGCGAGTATAAACCTTGAAATAGGGACCCCCAACGATGAAAACGCCGAGTTTTGTCCCATCGCGATGTGTCTTGCCAAGTTTAGGGACCAACGGTGTATTTTAGTCTAAATCTATTTTTAAAAAATAAAATAAAAAGAACAAAAATTATAGAATTTGATATGTCAAAAGTATTAAAATACAAAAAATACAGAGCAGAAAACGATAAAAATTGTCTTTGTTCTGTTAATAAAATGAGTAAAACTGCCAAAAATAATTATGGAAAATAAACCATAAAGTTAAAATAGTAAAAGACAAAATATCCGGAACAAGAAAACATTAAAAACTGTCTTGTCCTGTCAATAAAGTAAAAAGTAAGAGGGATAGATGGTGTGCAAACCCTATAACCCATTTTATAACATAGTACAATGATCATCTATGCAAATACATGGTGAAAGTCAAATCAAATCTAGCGTATATGTACAATTACTTCATGATTAGATATAAGCGCCAAAAGGAAGAACTTATAACCAGCAATATAACTAGACCATCTTAACGTCTAGTATCTGTAGTACCTTAAATTACATTATCAATAAATCTTGTCAAATTTGGAAAAGTACACAAGGAATTTAAACCAAATTATGATTAGAAAATACTCAAGTAGATTGGAAAAAGTCAACAATTCCTAAAGCGTAAGTACCTAAGAGATGTGTGGATCTCTTTTTATGCATAGTGAAGCACTTGCAAGTTGCAACATGGTTGTATACTTTATGAATGAGTGAAAGTTAGTTAGAAATGGGTTTTAACCTTTTGTTTTGTTTTATGATGAGTGATGTGATTTATGGTTGTGTAATAATTAAAGATTGTGAATGAAGATTGACTAGGTTTTTTAACACTATAAGAGGATTAGGTGTCATAACAAACATCATCTTTTCATTCGGGGTTTACGGGTGCCACATCACTAAAACAAACATCCACAACTAACCCCGCCTCCCTTCTTACTCACAACAAACCTCAATTTACTCATTTGGGGCCCATCACTAACATTTTTTTTCAAATAAACTAAATTTATTTCATTAGTAATTAAAATACATTAACAACATAATAATAAGAAAAATACGATACAAAAAAAAAAAAAAAAAAAAAAAAAAAAAAAACGATACGGGAAAAAAATACAACACATAATAATAATAAGAAACCTAAACACTTTACTAGTCATCTTTTTCGGCATATTTCTTCATTATTCTTTCTTTTCTCTTTCGGATGATCTCTGCTTTTGCCGGGTCAGTAGCCAAATTGGGATCTATCATGAGAAACTTTAACTCCTTCATCTCTAACGCAGCAATTTCCTTCTCCCGCCTCGCCTCGTTACAAGCCATTTGAACGTTGGCTTTTTACGCATACTTTTCGGATAATTGTCCCGAAAAAGTACTCGATTGACTCCCACTAGAGCTCGCAGCGCTCGACGTTGAAGTCGACTTTTGTTTCTTTGCAGCTCGACTCTTTCTGCCGCCATCTCTTTCGGGACGAGGTCGTTTGTCCAGGCCGAATATATCCTCGAGACATGTAATGTCAATCGGATCCTCGGCATCCCACTTCGGGTAATTTTTCAAGATCTCCCAAGCTTGAACATACTCGAACTCCTTCCCACCAAAGCATTGCTCAAAGTTCAGTTTCGCATTCTCGAGATGATCGTGGTCATTTTCACCACTTATACGCTACAAATATTTATATATATCGTTGAATTTTGGCAATCACCGTTAATCCTCGACCATTTATCTGTGTTCATATTTTTGGTACGAGGGTCATCGGCAGTCTGAGCATTGAATATCTCCATAATGTCGTTCCAAAAGAAATATTTGGAACTGTCATTTCCCATATCTCTATCTTGCGAAATTTCTATCCAAATTTGCGCAAGCAACTTTTCTTCAACCTTGTTCCATTTCCTCCTGTCTGTCTAACCTACTACTTCCACATCATCGTCATCGTCTGCGTCCAAATCCACAACTTGTTTTGATTTTTTTGCCTTCGTCTTTTTCTCTCTACCTTTGGCCGGTTCACGTTGTTTTGGTACTTTGAATTGTGAACTGGACAGTTGTGATTCAATTTGGGGAAACGTTGGAGATTGATGAAACTGTGGAGATTGATAAAACGTTGGAGGTTGTGACGGATTAAAAAAATGTGGTGTCGGAAATCGTCCAGGGAAATTTGCGAATCCTTGTTGAAACGCATATTTTTGGTTAAGAAAAATTTATTGGGGAGACGGGTTGGAGTTTTGCGAGGAGGGGGTAGACGGGTTTGAAGAACCCCCGTATTGTAGTGGGTTTGAATTGAGGAGGTTCGTTAAATACCCTTCGTCATTCGGGTTTTGAGACATTGTTTTTTTTTACTAGAGATATAGAGAGTTTTTAAAAGTTGGTTGAATTGTAGTGAGAAAAATAGTGGTTTATGGTTTGGTAATTATACGGGTGTTAAGTTTATTTATATATATAAAAAAAAAGTATTCTCTAAAAAACGGATACAATTTTTGAAAATGAATGTTAGCGTTTGGTTTGTCAGCGTGTATTCCTTCGTTGTGCAGAAGGCGAGCTGCCTTATGGTGAGTGACGGCGAAGGGGCATAGTGTCACGGCGAGCCACGGCTAACCCGACACCTAGTGCTCTAAGCATATGGTTGTATATATTATGAATCCGATGTAGAAAAGAGAAAGAAAAAAAGGAAAAAAGGTTTTAATGATAGTGGTAGATTTTGGTGGATGGTTGTAATGGTGGTCGGTGGCTGTAATGATTGGTGGTTGTGAGTAGAGATGAAGAAGAAAAAAGGTAGATGAGGTGATAGTTGTAGTAAAATAATTTAATAATTAAGATAACTCATTGAAATGATCAAAATACCCTCTCATGTGCAAGGCACGTGGAGAATTTAATGAATGTTGATTATGTCAAAAGGACTTTAAGTGGTGCAAAAGGTGAGCAGTAGGTACTTCTAGTTTATTTAATTTTTGTGAGAGACTCAACATGTGTTTTGGGCACAAGTTGAGAGACGAACGGTGTATTTTACTCTTTATTCTTGAAGTTAATTAAAATTTCATTATGATACAACTTTTTATTATTATATAATATGAAGTGCTTGATTAAATCAATAATAATGTCCCTTATATATAGATTACAAGGTAACTTGATAAATAAGCTAACATACGGGCTAATTCTCAAAATAATGACAAATAAGCTCAAAGTATCTGCATATTGAAATCCGGATGGAACATGCATGACGCGTACAAGACCATTTGCCACAAAATCACGAACAAAATGAATATCAAGCTCTATATGTTTGGTGCGCTAATGTTGAACCAGATTATTGGAGAGATATACAGCGCTCACATTATCACAATAAACTAAAGTAGCAGTAAAAACTGGTGCATGTAACACACACAAGAGGTTACAAACCCAAGCAGTTTCGGCAACAACATTCGCAACGCCTCGATATTCAGCCTCAACACTCGATCTAGATAATGCAGCTTGGTGCTTATCAGACCAAGAAAGCAAGTTGTCCCCAAGAAAAACACAATAGTCAGATGTGGAACGTCGAGTGACAGGGCAACAAACCCAGTCAGCATCCGTGTAAGCAGTTAGTTGAGTAGTAGTAGAAACATGCTGTTGTAAACCATAATCAATAGTACCACGAACATATTGAAGAATCCGCTTCAAAGCAGCAAGATGAGGCTCACGGGGATCGTGCATATTGAGACAAACCTGTTGAACAACATAAGAAATATTCGTTCTCGTGAAAGTAAGGTAGTGAAGAGCACCTGCCAAGCTACGATACAAAGTTGGATCAGAAACTCGGTCACCATCATGACCCAACTTGGATTCAGTATCAACCGGAGTCCTGCA
The DNA here is from genome assembly GCA_022545495.1 of Chrysanthemum lavandulifolium. Taxonomy (NCBI): domain Eukaryota; kingdom Viridiplantae; phylum Streptophyta; class Magnoliopsida; order Asterales; family Asteraceae; genus Chrysanthemum; species Chrysanthemum lavandulifolium. The sequence goes on from CM040238.1 coordinate 203,398,119, forward strand.
AGGATTGCAATGTTGCATCTGGGCTCTCTCAAGTATTTCTTTAGCATAGTTAGATTGCGATAGAAACATGCCTGCCGAAGTCCGTTGAGCCTAGATGTCAAGGAAATAATTAAGAGATCCATGATTGGTCATAGAAAACTCGACATGTAACGAGCTAAGGACCCGCTATAGAAATGTTGTAATAATGATATCATCGACATATAATAATAAATAAGCAATATCAACCCCACGATAAAAAATAAACAAAGAGGAGTCGGTTTTTGTATGCTGAAACGTGAATCTGGTAGCATAAGAGGCAAAGCGCTAAAACCATGCGCGCGGGGCTTGCTTAAGCCCATATAATGATCGCTACAAGTGACAAACATAATCAGGGTGAGCAGGATCAACAAACCCTGGAGGATGGTGCATATAAACTGTATCAGATAAGTGACCATGAAGAAAAGCAATCTTCACGTCAAACTGATGAATGGGCCAGTCACGAGAAATTGCAAGACTCAAAACAGTACGAATGGTAGTCGGTTTAACCACCGGACTAAGTGTCTGTTGGAATCGCTCCTAACTCGTAAATGGAACGACATTGACGGGATTACAGTTTCTATCTTTGTTACCTTAAACACATGGGCTTGTTATGTCAATTACCCATTGTTGTATGTGTTTGGGTATATAAACCCCTCTATACTTCCATGGAGGGGTGAGTCTCATTTGTGTAACCTTTCCTTTCAATAATAAAACACACATAGTTTCTCCCTTCTCCTCATACTTTCTCTCACTAACATGATGAAGATGTTCTTTCATCTTCCCCGACCTCCCGATTCACCATATCAACCAAATATACGGTCCTAACATTGGTATCAAGAGCAAGGTCGGTTTTAGTTATGGTTGATTTGTGTGATGTTATATCTTGTCAAAATTGGTTATTTTAAACCGATTTACCATTTTTTGAATGTTAAATATTCTTTACTTTTACTTTGGTATGCTTTTTTAGTATGCGATATGGTCAAAATAAAAGTTAGTTGCTTATGTCAAAGGTTACATATCCGTTATTTGTAGTCATTACATCCATAGTCATCGGTCTTGTGTCAACTTTTATCATCTGGTGGTTTTTTTTTTTACCATCTCGTGATAATATTTTGGTCAAACCGGTCATATCATGGTCAAAGTGGGTCATAAGTGGTCATTTGTGTCATAGTTTACGGGTTACATTGAATCTGGACGGAACTTACGGTCGAAATCTCATGGGAAAAAGTCAAAATAGGTCAAAACCCTTTTTACGCCTAAGGAGCAATCTTCATAGATATTTACGCATAATCGTGAAGTTATGCGTAAAGATCATACGCGTAAGGTTTCGCGCACAAGCCTATCTTATCGTAAGACCAAGCCTCACGATAAGGGCTTTTACGCATAAACGTGTCACACATAAGCGTGTATGTGCTTGTTTACGCATAAGGGACGAAGGCTTTACGATAAGAAATTGTTTACGCATAACCTTGGTTACGCTTAAGAAGAAATGATGAAGAAGATTCAAGCGAGAAGGTGTCGTTTGTTTTTCAGAGCTTTTACCTCTTCATCCGCAAACAATGTCTCGCAAAGAAGAGGTATATTTAAGCTCTTCATCTTGAAGAAATAGTTTGTTTTTTGTGCTTTATTAAGTACTTCTTTCATTTTTCTTATTTTTCTTCTTTTTCTTTTTCTTTTCACTAGTATTTTTGTGCTAATGAAGTAACTTTTTTTTTCCTTTTCTTTTCACTAGTTTTTTACATTTTAAATGCTTTTTTACATTTTCCTCCATTTTCTATGTTTCGTGCATTTTTAATGTTTGTCATTTTTACATTTTAGTCAATTTTCTTATGTTTTCGTCCGGTTTTATGTTTTAATCGCTTTTTACGTTTACATCTTTTTACGTTTCGCTTTATTTTTATGTTTCGTATGTTTTTCGTTCTCATTTGTTTTTACGTTTCCATCCTTTTCTTCGTTTTCTTCCTTTTTACGTTTTAAATCTGCTTTTAAGTTTTAAACCGCTTTTACGCTTCGTCTTTTTACATTTCGCCTTTTTACATTTTCGACCGTTTTTACGTTTTAAATCATTTTTTTTATGTTTTTCGTCTGTTTTTTAATGTTTTACTTTGTTTTCTTCGTTTTCATTCGTTTTCTTATATTATCTTACGTTTTGTTAGGTAAGATAAAATAACGATACAAAAACTTATAAAATCATATGAAAATGGAGGAAAAGTAAAATAAACACATGAAAATATAAAAAACGAATTAAAATGTAAAAGGCTGACGAAGCGTAAAAAGCGGATGAAACCGTAAACGGACGAAAACGTAAAAAGGACGACAAAAGTAAAAAATTTGGCTAAAACGAAAAGAAATAGACGAAAACGTAAGAAACCGACAAAACGTTAAAAATGACCGAAAACGTAATGGGACAGCGTAAAAAGGATGAACACGTAAAAGCGACGGAAACATAAAAACATACTGAAAACATTAAAAACGGACGAAAACATGAAAACGAACATAAGCGTAATAAAGCGGACTAAAACTTAAGAAAGCGGTAGAAATTGTAAGAAAGCGGACGAAACGTAAAAAGCGGACGAAAACATAAGAAAGCGAGCGAAAAAGTAAAAACAAAAAAACGTAAAAATGGCGAAAACGTAAAAGGGAGGCGGCGTAAAAAGCGGACGAAACGTAAAAAGCAGGCGAAAAGATAAGAAAGCGGATGAAAGCGTAAAAAATGTGAAAGCGTAAAAGGCGGGCGGCGTAAAAAGCGGGTGAAAGCGTAAAAAGCGAAAACGTAAAAGACGGACGAAACGTAAAAGAGATGTAAGATATTGAGAAAGAGATGTGGGGTTGTGAGAAAGGTAAGAAGTGAAAAAGAAGAGATAAATTATGTCTGCATGGTAGAAGAGGAAATAAGAGATTTTAGCCTCTTAAGTCTAAAAAAAACAAACGGTCTTCAAGAAATACGTCTGCGCGCCTGCAGACAAAAGAGGCAAAGAAGAGCTTTTTGAAAAAAAGAAACAAGGCCTAAGACTCGACCACATTATTAGACCAAGACTTTAATACCATATACCAAACCATGGGGTGAGATCAATAAAGATCACATAAAAATTAAAGATCAAATGGATCATTCTCAACCATTCATTTTTGATCAAATTAATTAAATTCACTTTCACCCTTATATTTAAAAACTAAATATCTCACAAACCGTTAATAGTTAGATAAAACTAATTATACCATTGCGACAAGAATTAAATTATCTTTCCATAGAGATCCAATATTGTATACTTTCGACGAACTTATTTTTTATCGTTTTTTGCGGGTTTCGATATATTACACTATAAATGAAATTTTTAAAATTACCCTTTTGCATTAACACAACCCCTAAACCCTAAAACCCCTAATCCCTAAACCCTAAAAAACCCTACCCCTAACCCCTAAACCCTAACCCCTAAACCCTAACCCCTAAAAACCCTAAACCCCTAAAACCCTAAAACCCTAACCGCTAAACCAAAAAACCTAAACCCTATCCGCTAAACCGTAAGAAACCTAAACACTTAACCCCTAAAAAAATTAACCCAAAAAAGTCAAACCCCTAAACCCTAAACACCTAAACCCTAACCGTAAACCCTAAACCCACAAAAAAGTCGGAAAAAAAAATTTTCGTCGAAAGTATATGATGTGGGATATCAAATTAAAGGTAATTTTATGTTTGTCGTGATGGTATGATTAGTTTCGTCTAACGATTAATGGTTTGTGAGATATTTAGTTTTTAAAAATGAAGGTGAAAGTTTATTTTATTGTTTTAATGAAAAAATGAGTGGTTGAGAATGATTTATTTGATCTTTAGTTTTTCTTTGATCTTTATTGAACCAAACTCACCAAACCATAAGGTCCACCTAATTTCGACTGAAAAAAATAAATCATCCCAAACAAAACCATTCCATATCCAACTTTAAATTCCAGAAACCATCCCAACCCATATCATTACAATTTACACCTCAACAACAATCCATCTCATTCCTAATCTTAACCATAAGACTCAACAATGAATTAAATGACTCATACAAGATCTCAGTTGGGTGCACCTTGGTTCTAACCATTAACAATTTCTTTTAGGTGTCACCTTAACATCATCAATCTTTTTTGTTTGAAGCAATGCTTCAATTAAATATCGAATCATAAAGTAAGAACAAAACATACGTTTCATTCATACTTTTCATTCGTTGTATCTAAACACCGACAAACAAAATTAAAGTGTTACCTACGGTTCAATATCAACATCAAGATGTCGTGATTGATTTGATTAGTGTTCGGTTATGATATATTCTTGAGATAAAGATGAGTTTGAGATTGGATGTTTGGTGAGTGTGTTTTTTGTGGTAGGCGGATGAATTTTCTAGGTTTAGGTCAAATGAGAATTGTGGAAAGTCATTAACTAAAACTGGGTTGGGATTGGACTTGGATAACCCGCGGACATCAAAACTTATGGACCGATACTTCAATTTTGTGATGGGTTTTGTAATATTTTGAAAATGGGCCTACAACACTTGGATCGGATACTATTTTTGTTAAAGGTTGCATTAGTTGTGATTGTTATGAGCCAAATGTTATATTAAAATCATGAGTGAAAATTTTCCCAATCAAATGTATTTTATACATTGAGAGCATTTTAGTATAACGTTTGGTAAACGTATGGTATTTTGGTATCACAAATATTTCACGAGGATACAATTTTTGACAAGATCGGGAACCATTATCAAGTTCATTTTAAACCGTTGATGAAGGCTAATTTTGGGCATTTAACCGTAAGATGTGACTACGGCGTGAATTCTTTATTATTTATTTGAGGTTGAAGTGGATATCACGGTGCGTGTACTTAGTATCTGAAGATATCGGGGTTGGTTGGATGCATGATTCTTGAGATCCTTGTTCGAGCTTTAACCGTTTCGAATGACAAAGACTTGAGTTATCTAGTTGAACTGATGTAAGGAGTTACGTTGTTGCGCTCGCGACTTATAACTATCACTTTTAAGGAGTTACGTTGTTGTGCTCAAGTGTCACACTAAGGTGTGGAAAATTTGAGAAACTTTAAGTTTACCTTTTTCGATGGAGTTAAGAAAAGGGTTCTTCGTTGACAATAGTGCAAGTTTATGTCACAAGTTCGGGTTATACTACTTGATCTCAAGTTTGTCGTATTGGGTTTTCTCCATCGATAGTCACTACAAAAAGTCATCGGAATGATAATGAGGTCGGTAAAGAGTTAGTGAGAAGAGTATACACGAGTAGAAGTCTTATCAACAATTGATTCTCACATGATATTTATGGTACTTCACAATTGTTCGATTACTTGGACATACATGGTTTATTGTCTTCAATTCATCATCAACATCGTGGTGTATGATTCGATTCATTGAAAACATCGGGAAGAGAGTATAAGTGGTGTTTGCTTCCTTTGATGTTTTGTATTTTTTGCGAAACCCTCTCCTTTCATGAATTTCTTCAATCGGGGGAAGAAATGACACGATCTCGTGGTTCAAGCGTCTCACTTTGGTGTTATCATCTCACTTTCACGTAGTTATCGTGTGTGAAGTTACCTAAATAGGATGTTGTGATGCCTCGCACGGTCGTTTTATCGAGTAATCGCATATTCAAGTGATTATTATTCCGATAAACCGCAAACATTGTGGGGAATTCGTTTCATTTAAGTCTTTCGTGGTTTGTTTGGTGTGAAGCATCTACATCGTGAGAAGATCTTGTTGATTTCTGCATGTTACCCATGAACGGATTTTCCATAATAAGTCGATTTACCTTGTGTGGTTTCTCGCTCATCTACAAATTCAGCTGCGTGCTTAAAATTTCAAAAGTTAGAGAAGTGTTCACTACATCAAAGTTTGAATCTGTGAAGGCGGTTGTCGGTTTGGGGAAGGCGATTGAAACTTCGCCAAAAAGGAGTGTACGGAGAAGTCGCTAAAGACATGCGGCATGAATTGGGGAAGTTAATCCAATTTATGCATATTACATCATTTGCCTACAAGTGAAGAAAACGGTTCTCAAGTCAAGGTACAAGAAGAAGACAAAGAGCGTAAACTTTCATCATCCTTAGCACTTGAAGAGCTTATGAAGACCTTTCTTTATTTGTTTCCTATATTTGTAGAAAATGTTGTAAGTAATCTGATGAGTGTCTAAATACTCATCATTTTTGTACCATTTAAACTGCAAAAACATCTGAAAACACTCAGAAATGTATCAAAATGATAAAAATATCACAAATAAGTGTTTTATGTGTTTTAAATGCAAAATTCAAAAATCGGTGAAAAGCGTATCAAGTTTGCATAATTGGCACTTTTAGTCCCCAAGTTTCAAAAGTTGTCAAATCTAGTCCACGGAATCCAAAAATATGGAGTTTTATCATTCAAGGTCCCACGAAATATTCTAAATTGTCAAAATGGTCCTTGAATGAATCTTTGGTCAAATAAGCGAGAAAAGGTCTCTCAAGTTTGAAAATTGTCAAATATAGTCCTTGGATATTTAAAAATTGAAAATAATCAAATATGGTCCTTGTACTATTAAATATTGGCAAATTTAGTCCTTTTGATAAGTTTGGAAAAATCAGTTTTGGTCCTCAAAATCGAGAAAATTACAAGAATGGTCCTTATGCTTAATTAATACCAAATAGACCCCTTTTTATTTTTGAGCCCAACGAAACAAAAGACCCCGCCAAATAACCTGTGACCCCCATTGTGAACCCCCACCTTATTAATATCTCGGTCAAAAGTCAAAAGCGCCAAAACTATGTTTCTGTTCTTCTCCTTCACCTTCACCAAAACCCAATACGGTGGTTTCACCACCACCTCATCACCCCCAGCTGTCTAAAAACACTCATCACCATCCTTTCCACCTCACATCCCAGCCCACCTTGCATTTAATGCTTCCCCACCATAGCAGTTCACTGTTTCACTCACAACCTCTGTTTTTGCTACTAACCTCCCAACTTGGCCACCAAATTACTTCCCCTTGTCCCCCTCCACCTCCACAACACACCAAGGTTCTTTAATTGCTCTAAAACTGTCTCAAGCAACCGTGTACACTTTTGGCGCCAAAAGTGAATTTAAAACTAGGATGAGTTTGACTGCATCAATGGACAAGATTTGAAGTGGGAAAGATTCAGAGACATGTGGGGAGTCTAAAAGATCAATATAAAGAAAGGTGAAGTAGAGGAGAGATATATCTAGTGTAATTTTATTTTATGTATGTCGAGTTAATTATTTTAAGTTTTCAAGTACAAGTTTAAGCTTTCAAATACTTTGTAATCTTATTTCAGTGTAATAAAAACCTAATTACAGTTTCAATTTCAGTTCTTATGTACGAATTCAGTTTATGTCAATTTCCATGTTTAAATTCTCATAATATGCAAATGTTGTTAATAGTTGTTGTTATTGCTTCTTAAGCTCATATAAGCTCTTGACAAAGCTTATAAGCTGTTAGAAACCTTTCAAATCCAGTTTTATTCAACAATTCAAAAATATAAGAAAAATACTAAAAAAATAGTTAGAAAATAAAAATCAAATGAGAAGATGCGAGAGGTTGAAGCAGGGTAATTCTTAGATTATCCTTGGGTTAGAGGCTTAGTGGTAAGCCTATAGGAAGTGTCCTTTGATCTCAGTTCTCAGTTTGGAGCATAAACATAATTTGTAAGCCATTTATTTAAAATTTTCATTTCCTTGTATTAGCATTTAATCCTTGTTAATTCCAGTTCAAACTTGTCTTATTATAGTTAATTAAAGATAATTAATAGATTTCTTGGTTTAAAAGTTTGTTTTAGTACAATAAGCTTTAAAACTGCCTTATAAAGGGGTGTTTGGTTTACTGTGTAAACTGGTTAGAAGGTTGTACATGTTATTGTTCTTAGTTGTTTCATGTCATATTAGTCCAATTTAGCTCAGTCAAAGTATAAAATATAGTCCTTATTTGTTTAAAAGTCAAAATCATCTTTAATTTTACCTTAAGTGTTCACTGTTAAGATTTTAGATTGCAATTCTCATCAAAGTTGCTTAAAACTTGATACTTTAGCATAAATTCATCTTATCATAGCTTATTATAACATACTCAATCAATAGAATCAATTATAAGTTCATAAAAGTCAAATTCTTAGTGTAATTCAAAAAGTCAAAATTTCACTTGGTCAGTTTTGAATAAACTAAAGAATTTTAGTGTGTGTTTAATACTAAGATTTAGCTCATAATCTTTTGGAATATTAAAATTTTCTTGCTTATCTTTATTAGAAAATATTAGTTTATCTACTTAGCTTATAAAGTGCTTATTTCTCGACTTTTTTGAGTCCTTATTTAGAAATGTGCCACGTGCATGATTTAAAACTTTTCACAAGCTTGTCAAAAGCTCTCTGGTACTCTTAATCTTGAGTTATTTAGCTTTTAGAATAGCTTACCCACCCATATCCCTAGTCCAGGTGCTTATTTTCACCTTATTAGCTTATTTGATAGGTCTGCTATTAGCTTTTTGTTTAGTCCATTTCATACAGTCCAATACTCATTCAGTGTTTACCAACTATTTCATAAGCTCATTAAAAGCTCACCAGTGAACACCACTGTGAAAGCTTTAGCTTTTTGGAAAGCTCATTTGGTTAGCTTGTTAGTTGCAGTGTTTGTTTCCATTTCTTAGCTTATCTTAGTGCTTAAAAATAAGCTCAAAAGTATCTAGAAACCCAATAAGTACCCTGTTAAACAGTTAAGTTATTGCTTATTTGGATTTTGTTAAGTGCTTATTTATAGTCATTGTGCTTATTTAGTTGTCATATTAGCTTATTATAAGCTGCTTAGCTTATTCTCAGTTAACTTTTGCTTATTTATTAGCTTATTAGCCACTTGGCTAAATCCTTGGGCTTATTTCATTTCTTGCCCACTGTTAAGCAATCTTAAGCTTATTCTGTGCTTATTAGTTGTTTTCATAAAAAGTTATAGTTATAAAATTTGCTTATTTCAGTGTACTTGATTAGTTTCAAAAAGAAAAAGTCCAAAAAGAAAATAAAAAATCAAAAAGGAATTGCTGGGATTCGAACCCTGGCCACCTAGCTCACCACACACACACACTACCATCTGCCCTTGGGTCTTTGACTGGTAACTCTTTGCACTATTTAATATATAACCCTTGTTTTCCATTTTAGCTTGTACGAGCTCTTTAGCTTATTTACAGCTTATTACAAAAAGTTGTTGCACCTTTTATATTTTTCTTAGATTTGTATTGTTATAAAGTATTTTACAAAAAAGTTTCAGAATTTTCTGAATAGTTTTAGTATTTTTAATCATTTAATTAGTCTAAAATAGTATTTAATTCATAATAAAAAATATAAAAGTCAAGAAAATATAAATCTTTTTTCTAAAATTTTCTTTTGTCATATAGTAAGTAAGAAAATTGTTTTTACACTCGTAGGACTTTTATTTTACAAATTTTACGTTTTTACTTGCGCACTCGCGTAATTTCTACATATAACGCGCGTTTTCATTCTAGGTCACGTTTTTAGGTAATTTAAGTTTACGTTTTAATTAAAATAGTTTATTTAAGTTATTTTGTTTTATAAATCAAGAAAAACATCATTTTAAAAATAGTGATAGCGTTTATTTAATATAATTTAGCTTTTTAATTTTCTTTAATTTGCATTTAAGCCCCTGTAATTTACAAAACTTTTCTTTAGGTATAAATATTCCAAAATCCTTCTTGATCATTATCCTTAGTGATCATTCGACATCAAATTTGTTCAAACACCATTAATCCTCCGTGGGACTTAACGACCCAGGAATCCACTATATTCCTCTGATCTTAATTGTATTGCTTTCTGAGCTGTTTGAAGTTTATTACGGTTGACCATTCATAAGTGGTTAGCTTGTGTGATAAACTTGACTGTTCTTGAACCAACCATAATCCCTTATGTCGTCCCATTGGGGGAAGATTGTTGGAATCGCTCCTAACTCGTAAATAGAACGACATTGACGGGATTACAGTTTCAATCTTTGTTACCTTAAACACATGGGCTTGTTATGTCAATTACCCATTATTGTATGTGTTTGAGTATATAAACCCCTCCATACTTCCATGGAGGGGTGAGTCTCATTTGTGTAACCTTTCCTTTCAATAATAAAACACACATAGTTTCTCCCTTCTCCTCATACTTTCTCTCACTAACATGATGAAGATGTTCTTTCATCTTCCCCAACCTCCCGATTCACCATATCAACCAAATATACGGTCCTAACATTAAGAGTATAGGTGGTGTTTGCTTCCTTTGATGTTTTTGTATTTTTTATTTATTTATTTGTTTATTTTTTTTTTGCGTAGGAAGTGAAATGCATTGAACAACCAACCCTCAAGTGAGGGTTATACAAGAGTATTTATAGGAGGGAACTAGGGCAACACTTCAAGTTCCCATCCTTTTACTTATTGGGCTTGACCTAGGCTTATGGGCTTTCTACATAAGCCTAGCCTTGATTACTAACTTAAAAGCCATATTAAGCTAACTATTACATATGAATCACTAACACTTGAAATATAGTTTAGGAGTGATTCCAACAATCTCCCAAAGTGTTATTGATGAATGATAGAGTAATAAGCGATGTAGGTCTTGATGTAATAGTAGGCTGGGCGTCTTCCGACATTCTTCTTTCTTGTGAGAAGAAGTGCCTTGATTTGAACAATCTCCCAGTGTAGGGATCTTGTAACTTTTGAAGTATTACGCTTTGGCGTCTATTGATTTCTTTGTTCTTTAGTTCTTTGTTTTTGTGATGATAGTGATAGTATGTTGTTGTTGTGCGCATCAGTGCGCTTGATGCTCCGGTGTCTCCACGCCTTTTTCTCCAACATGCTCACGCGCTTTTAACGTTGGATTACAAGATCTTGATGAAGTTCTCTTAGTCTTTAAACTTTGTAGATTCTATGATTTGAGGAAGAATCATTCGACTTTTGTGTTGCCTTTTGAGAGAACTTGCATTAGTGATGATGTTGAGTACGAGCATGTGAAGAATCGCACGATCGGTCAGCTCGAGCTTCCATAAGAAGAAAACATACACACGGTTAGTAATAAGCGGTTCGGGACTTACAAGTTTGAATTTAGGGGTGTTAATGACATAGTGTGAAAACACGTCTCTAATTCTCACAAAGGCCGTTCTGAGCTGAGTCCCACAAGTGAGATAACACGATGCAGAAGTACACCTCTGATTCGGATGAGTCGTTGAGGTACACGAAGCATCACCTCACGATTGTGACCGTTTGAGACACACTAAGCGTAATCCGGGGAGTTACGAAGTGACTGCTGTCGGTACATTAGATGTTGAACTGGCGGAGTTTCCATTCAATCACCGAGGATCACATATGTGAACCTCTCATAAATGTTCTCGACAGTTGCTAAGATCTATGAAGGACACGATAATATATCACTTGCGTTCTTATTGTTGAGCGACAAGCGATGAATTTTCAAGTGTACCTAAGAGATATTTTGATGAATCTCGTGGCTCTAGACTCAATAGTGCACTTTGGTTTTCTGGCGGAGACTAGGGAGAGGTCTCCTTCTTCAATACCAAGAATCTCTAAGAAAGCCGATAGTTTTCGTAGGGTTCCTGTGAGAATGAAACAAGCACATTGGGAGAAACTTGAGTGGCTAAGAAGGTTTAGTGCATGCGTCATTGGGTCCATGATGACTTTTATCTTCAATACGGTGTCATCTAGTGACGACCGGTGCATATGAATTGAACCCGATTATGCGCTAAGTTGAATAATCGAAGGGCTATTTCTTTTCACCCTTTTCTTTGCAATTCTTCAACTCCTTCTTTCTCGATTCTCATTTTCTCCTTTTTATAATCATACCTAAGGATTTCTAAGTACTAACTATTTGTGATGTCCTTGGGTAGATCCCTCCGACTCTGGCGGATCATAGGATGGTTATTTCTAACCTTAGTCACCTTATAACTCCATGACTAACCTATGTTGCCATAAAACCATTTTCTTGAAAATCTCTTAAAGTGGTTATGATTGAAAAACATTTTGTACCACTGTAAGAGTTTGATCATTCTTGAAATACTCCCCTCCACACGTGCTTAAGTGTTTAGACATAAATCGCACGGTGAGAGAAGAGTCGCACTTTTGAATTGATTGACTCAAGATAGACAATTCCTCGAGGGACACGATTCGTTGCATAGTTAAAGAGTTACATTGTCAGCTTTTAGGTGACAACTAGCTCTAATAACTACCTTGAAGGTGTGGACAAACCTCGAAAGGTTGTCAAACCCATCAAAGTTCATGTCTATCAAGAGCTTCTCGAATAGATACAATTTACTTGGATAAGTCTTTGGAAGACAAATCTTTTCAATGTATGACTGTTCAAATCCCGTCAATTCATGGGTTAAGTCTTTTCACACAACGATTCAATAGCAAATTAACATATTTCTTATCACAATAATTTTCTCCCCCTCAAAAATGGCATATAAATGTTATTTTTGATAACGTTTTGATATTAAATATGACCATTTCGAGTTTTGTGGGAAGATTATCACGAAGAACAATTGTGTGAACAAAGTTTTAGCAAATACTCCCTCGACAAGTAATACTAACTTTTGAGGTTTTAAAAGCGTAAGGGAAGTACTTGTTCTTTTGAGCAAAACCTTTTAAAAGTGAAAGGTTTGATAGGTTTTACTCAAAAGTAAAAGCTTTCGCTCCTTTTATAGGATTGTGCACTTGAAGCATACCACGGGTCCTTTCATTACAAAACGGGTTGTACAACGTTATGTGTGCAAGCACATTGTCATTAAATAATCACACATCAAATTAGTATGAAATTGAAGCAGTTTAAGGGTACCGGTAGTCCAACAATATCTTCAGGGAATGCGAGCAGGGCATTGATAGCACGTGAGTAATCTGGGGACGACCTACAAAGCTCTCGGAGTTACAGGCGGTCGCTTCGACAACCTTTCATCGATCCGGTGATGATCCTCTTAACATCCGTTTTCACGAGAATTCCATCGCTTCTTCAACCCGATGCCTTCATGTATCTCCTTTAACCAATAAGCTAACCCATCCCTAACCTTCTTGGTGTGGTCCCCAAACTTATGAAGATCTCTACGCCATCAGCGGTTGCGTTGTAGTTCACTACGGCAAACTACTCCAAATGGTTTCTTGGCGAGTGTATTGGAAGATGGTTGATGTCGGGAAGTTCTAGGAGGTGCGTGAAGTTGACATGAGTCGATATGATTCAACGACAAGTTGTAAATCTTCTACACGTTCACGGATCACTATGCTTCCGATGAAGATGGCGGGGACTTGATGTATTCACGTTGAATTCGATCGAGAATTGTCTCATTCTTCCACATGCCTTGGCGAGATCTGATCTTCAATGTCGTTGAGACAAGTTACGAAAGTCCGCTTCACGAAATTCATAGTCCCTTTCATCTTGTCTTTTGACCACGGCGGTCTTGAGGAAGGTGTAATCCCATTTAGGCGAAAGAGTGACTAGCTTAACATAATGATCCCTTTATCACCGTACAATTCATGTTGAGACTTTCGAACTGGCGACTTTTGTAGTAGATTAAGTCGGCGTTCCGCCAATGGTGAATCCGTACATTGCATCAATTTCATACCGTTCCACATTGTTGGAAAACATGTGGGTAGCCTTTTCTTCGATGGCTATGCGGTTGGAGTATATGGGCTGCAGGGAGCGGAAGTGTAAGTGATGTAGCGTATTTCTTTGAATCATCGCTACCGTGTAGAAGAAATTCCAAATCATTGTTGAAGAAGTAGCGGAATGGAATCTTAGGTTGATCGGTTGACCAATCGTTGGTAGAGGTTTAGACCAATCGATGTAGTATGGAGCCTTATCTCTTATGGTGTAGTCGATGTTTGCTTCAGGGTTGAGCCAATCAATGTTGTTAGACATGGCTCGTGCTAGGTTGTCAAGGTGATATTCAACTTCAATAGCACTTTCCGAGCTGTCTTTGAGTAGTTGAAGGCTTCATTCTTGATTCGTTTCAACTCGATTTCGTCATCTTCTTCTCGGAACTTTTCTTGCGATAACTTAGCATGCTCCAATGTCGACCTTCTACCATATCTTTATCATCGGTTAGAGTGGGAGTAGCATCAACAAGTGTCGAAAACCGGTCATATCTGATGTCATCCTCGTCTAGCCATGATCGGCGTCGACCTTGGCGTCTTCTTCTTTTTTCTTTAGCCTAGATGAGGATTACGGTTTCTTTGATGAAGCGGGAGAGGTGGGTTGTTGTTGGGGCTCAAGGACTTCCTCATCGTCACCACCGGTGTATTCGGTGATCACGGTTTTTCTACATGCAGGGTGGTAACTCGAGTCCCGAGGTTTGTCGGTGGAAGGCGTGGAGATTGTCTTGTTGTTGGAGTCCGTAGGGGTGGTGGTGGCACGGAGGAGGGTTCTCGGACTTCTTTGGACGTTTAGGTGCAGAGTCCTTGTCCGTATCATCGTCATCTTTTGGTCGTTTAGGTTGATCTGATGATTCCTTGCATGATGATCTGAGTTGATAATCTAGTAGACCTTCAAAATATTTATCTTCATCCAAAGTAAAAGTTGCAGATCGTTTTGACATTTGCATCACCAGTTTAGCAATTAACTCAATTTCAGAAAGATCAGATTCTTTGGCCATTATATGTTTAACCAATGCGACGATGTTTGGAGTAAGTTGTTTGGAGAATACTTCTCTAGTCACACGAGGACAAAGGTCGAGAAGAAACTTGTGAGTGTATTCTCTTGCCGTCTTCTCCAATTCCTTTTGGAAATCTCCTTTGATAAACTTACGGTTTGTTCCTTCATCAACAACTCGTTTATCCGTCTTGAAGAAAGTTGATTCGTCGGTGAGTTGATTGATTTTGTTGGTTACATCCGTCATCCGTGCTTGCTTGACGACTTTAACAATCCTTGTCTTTGCCGAGATATCCAAGAGTCTCATTGGCTTCGTCCATGATTTGGATGTGGATCCGGTTGTTCCTTTGGATGGTGGGGGTGAAGAGTGAGAAGATGAATCGATGATGAGGATTCGTGAGGTGATTCGGGGTCCTTAGGAGGTTCAAAAGTTTTCTCCTTAGAGCTAGTAGGAATTTGTCAAGAAGATAATCATCATACTTCACATCGTCATCTTGTCAGTTTTAGCCTTTACTTGACTGAATCCGGGCCTCTTCATCGCCTTTGGCTTGAGCCGCAACCTCTTCATCGCCTTTTTCTTTCTCGGACTTTTCTTTTCGGTTCCTCAAAGTCATAATCAATAGAATCCTCCAGCGCTTTTGTTGTTGCTCAAGAGTGGTGGCACAGTTCCTCATCGGGTTGATTAACCGCATCGAGGAATTGGTGTAGATTGGACATCACCACTTGACCCTCCGGGGCCACGCATTTGTTGCTTTTCAAACTCTTTGCCACGTGTTGGAGTCTAATGATTTTGAACTTCTTCATGTAGTCGATATCCGGTGGCTCTTCATCCGAGCTTTCTTCTTCTTGCTCGAGCACGGGAGTCTTCCCTTTGCCTTGGTCGACTTTTGAATTTGGGAGGTTTAGCTCTTGTTTGAGTGACATCGGTTGCAGTTTGAGTAGGTGACCTCCTCGTCGATTTGGTTTCATCAGCTTTCATCCACTAGCTTTCTTTGAGGTTCGGACTTGGGAATGGGAATAGGAACAACTTCCTTAGAGGAACTTTCCTTTTGAGTGGAGGTTTCCTCTTTGGGAACTTTCTTTGACTCTCGATTGCTTGTAACACTTCTGCCTTTGCCTCTTACGGTTTTCCTTGAAGGTGTACCAAATGATTTTCATCGAGAAAACCTACTTTGCCTTCTTCAACCGCTACCAGATATCGTTTGTACGAGTACAGTTGTGTGATATCATCGGTTATAAGGTGATTTGGCAACACTGCACCTTGTTTCTTTGTTGTAGAGTCCTTAAATCTGACTGAGAGTGTGGGCTCATACAACGTGGAGTGTTGTTTGGGGTCATCGAGTCTCAAGGGAATATCATGATTATACCCTAGAGCTCATTGGATCAACAGTTTGGTATATCGACATACGTGATTTTGGTGCCAAGCTTTTTATGAAATGACATCATGTCGTCCCATATCGTAGCTTCAACTTCAATGTGTTTATTGTTGATCAAAGCCCAAAGATCTGCAGCTTCCATGAGCTTGGGATGCTCATAGCCACCGTCACGTCCGAAAGCAGTTGGTGATGATAATGTAGAGTTCTCCATGGTCGAGGAATATTCTTAAGATCCATGTATGAATGCTTAGTGATTACTCCTGTATCTCTTTGTCATAACCAATGTCAATCATGAATTGCGAGCACGTCTCTTAAGTTGGTGCGGCATTGTATTCAGTTGGTTCGATGGCGGTGGATGAGAAGAATAGCCCTTAAGTCTGCGGTGTGATGGTGACTTGTTTGTCATTGAGGTCACTCACATTATTTTGTCCTTTGATCTTTTGCATTGTATCCAGGCGATGAATATAGATCTCGAACATCAGAAAGCGTAATTGGTGAGCATGTTCTGATAGGGATGATTCTTCAGAATATCCACAACAATTAAACAAGAGGATTCCGAGCAGGTGAGAGTATCAAAATCAACACGAAGGTTGTTCTTTCCAATCTTCATCGGATAGCCATTAGGGAAGATATCAACAACGGTGAGAACATTTGGTGCATCCACATTCTGCATTTGAGCTTCCATGTCGTGATCTGAAAGATATTTAGCCAAAAGAACCAACATATCGAAAGACATTATGTTAGTCAACAGATGGTTTTATTGTCTAATTATTGAATGTGATATGTAGATGATTGTTACGAGTCCAATGTCACTTGTTTGTCCAATGGTCCAATGACGTCGTGATAAGTTTCGTGGGTTGATTAACTTTAAGTTTTAAAGTCCATGTTTACACTTAATTTTCACAACTTATTAAACGATTATGCTTATTAGTGACACTATTGGTTTCAGGCGTTATGATTTATTTATTTACAAGTTTGCACATAACAATTCATAACTAAGGTTAAACTAGGCTTAGGCGTAGAAATGGCAAGCTTATGCGTAAGCAGGGAGTGATTATCTGCGTAAGCGTAAGCTTGTCGTAGGCTCTTGTCTTCTGGCGTGAAATATTACGCATAGGAAAAGAGGACCTTATGCGTAGAGCTTACGCGTGGCGTATATGGAACCTTACGCGTAAGGCTTACTCGTGAGTCAACCTTATGCATAGAGGTCATTTGTTTACGCATATCCTTCACGGGATCGCGTAGTCCCTTATGTAGAACCTACGCGTAAAAGTTACGCGTAAGATTTCTCTTCGCGATAACATGCTACGCGTAAGGTGATCCTTATGCGTGATGGCAAATACCCTTGATTATGAATTTTCACGCGTAATAAACACGAAATAATTTCATCATAGCACCAATATTAACACATACATTCGCTTATTTTCGGATCAAGTCATGAATACTCATAAAAGCATTCTGGCGTAAGAAGACTTATTCGTAAACCTAAACCCTAAGGCTCAATTTTTACGAGTAAGTAATCTAGCCATAGAATTTCACCAAAATGATTCTGGGATGTCTAGGAAGCCTATTGAGTTGTTTTATCCAAGTTTTAACATCAAACTCTAAGTGAATCAAAACACCCAATTCGTATGAACTAAAACCCTATAATTCAATTCATTCACATTTGATGTTTCGGGAAAGTTCTAAACATGGATATGATCAATTCATCACATAAACAACACCTTATAAGCAACTAATTAACGAAACACTCACACAAGAAAATACCCAATTCACGATAAACCCTAATATTTCAACTTCAATCAATTCGTGTTTAAGGTGCGTTTGATGATGGAAATGGTTACAAAGTGATTAATTAAACATTTTGACACTATCATATCAACCAAAAACACACACCATTGATTATGTGTTCATACGCTTATGCGTAGAACACAAGTTCACTCATAAATAGAAATTTAACCGTTGGATTTAGAAATGATTTAAAACCCTTATTTGTAATCATGTTAAGAACACAAAGCCACTTATAAAATGATGATCCAAAACACGGATTTGAAGCTCGAATTTTAGGCGTAGGATTTAGTAGTTGAAGTATTAAATGTGGTGAATAAATGAGTTAGGTGGAAGTTTTATTAAAAATAACTTTGAGCTTTTGACACTTTCAGTCCCTCCGCCTTTGCCATTTACATCCAATGCCTTTTACTTCCATTTTGGTTACCAAACGAGTGATATTTTAGAAAGAAATTTGACGACACTCCCCTCGACTTAAGAAATAATGAAGTTTTATACATTTTAGTCTCGAGGAGTCGATAAACCGAAAAGTGACCACCATTTAAGGAAACAACGGGATAAAGTAACACAAGTACAAGATAATATTTATTTTCTCCCCTCAACACCGAATTTTGAAATATTTGAGTGTTGACGAAGATTTGTACTTGCCAACGTTAAAGAAGTATAGATAGAAGAATATTTTTGTTGTTTTATCGATTTTATAATTTTGTATTTTGTTTTTGAAAAATATTTACAAAAGAGGTTTTGGTGTTTGTTGGTTTTAAGAATGTTTTAAGAGTTCATCCGGTTCCTCTTGAGTCAAACACCGCATACCAATCCGGTGGACCAACTCATTAAACCTAGCGAGCTAAGGCTTTGGTGAGGAGATATGCCAATTGGTATTCATGCCCATAAAGTATAATTCAACAGCACCATGTTCCACGTGGTCCTTGATGAAATGATATCGAAGATCAATGTGCTTTGATTTCAATGTTGAACCGAGTTGCACGAGATCGCAATAGCACTCCGATTGTCGCAATACATCGGGATTACATCAAATACATAACCATAGTCTTTGAGTTGTGTTCTCATCCAAATGACTTGAGCACAACACACCGACATGGCTACATATTCTGCTTGCTGAGGAGAGCGATGTACAATCCTGCTTCTTCGATTGCCATGACACCGTTTATCACCAAGAAATTGTAATGCTCTCAAGTACTTTTCCGTGAATCTAAGTATCTGCGTGATCGGCATCTCGAAAATGCGATTAGTTCAAAACCGTAATCCTTCGGATACCGGATCCCAAGTTAATGGTTCCCTTGATGTATCGAGAGATTCTTTTAGCCTCGTAGAGGTGGGTTTCATTGGTCTCGATGATAACGGGAGCAAAGATATACAACAAAAACAATATCGAGCCTGCTAGTCGTTAGATACATGAGACCTAATAATACTACGGTGTTTGGTAGGGTCCACCAATTTCCCATGTAAATCAAAGATCTAGCTTCTTGGTATGAGCCATTGGTGTGGCATAGGTGTCACGGCTTTGCATTCCAAATTTGTTTAACAATTCAAGGGCATATTTGGACTGACTCAAGAAAATACCACGGGGTGATTGATGAACTTGCATTCCTAGAAAGAATGTGAGTTCACCCATCATTGACATTTCAAAATGTTTTGTCATTAATTTTGCAAAAGCATTTGAGTATTTTAAATGTGTTGACCCAAAAATGATGTCATCCACATAGATTTGAACGATTAAGATGTGAGCCCCGTGATATTGTATGAAAAGTGGGATCGACCGAACCTTTGGTGAATTTATTGGTAATGAGGAAGGATGATAACTTATCGTACCACGCCCGAGGAGCTTGTTTGAGACCATACTGAGCTTTGTTCGGTTTGTAGACATGGTTCGAAACTCGGGATCAATGAATCCTTCCGTGGTGAAATAAACTGTTTCTTCGGTTGCCCATTTAAAAGCAGCTTTGGCGTCCATCCGAAAGACCGTTATGTTCATATGAGCCGCGAATGCGAGAAAAATCGAGCAGTCTCAAGACGAGCAACGAGCAAATGATTCTTCAAAGTCAATACCCTCTTCCATCTATAACCCTTAGCCACCGTGACGTGACTTATTTCGATTACGTTCCTTCACATCAATTTGTTCTTCTAAATCCATTTGAGACCAATGACGTAGACTCTGTTGGTCTTTCAACCGTTCCATACTTCAAGACGTTTGAATTGGTTGAGTTCTTCTTGCATGGATTCAATCCGCTTTCTTTTGTCATGCGTCTTTAATGTTTTTAGGCTCGGTTAGCGGGACGGTGAGAGCATAAATGCAATGTTCACCATCTGTGTGGAGCGTTGTCTTGTAACGACCGGTTGATTCGGGTTGCCAATAATATTCTCTAGAGGATGGTGTTTTGTCCAACGATGTGTAGAGGTTGATGTTGGTATACATTGTGCGATTTGAGGATTCAAATGGTTTGTTGATGATTCCGCGACATCGGTGCGGCGGCTTCATTAGCAAACGGGTTAAAGAACGATTTGGATCAAAATCAGAGGGGGGGATACTTCATTAAGAACATCACCACCGGTTCGATTGTTGGAAGCAGTTTGTTCAAGCTGTTGTTGAGAGTCAATCGGTGGTGCTTCTTCAACGATGAGTTCTTGTAGTGTGTATCGTATAGGAGTATGATCGGGTTGAGCGGCGGATACACCGAGCACGTTCATCAATGTCATCACTAAACAATGGAGCAAATAGCGTTTCCATTTGTTGACGAGTAAAGTCAGCTTAGTTCGGTGATGATGGGGTTTGAGGAAGTTTAAACGGTTGTGACCGGGTTCCAAGTCATTATGCTCGAAGCCATTTACAGAAGTTCATCAAAATTAGCATGAATCGTTTCCATAACCCGCTTTGTACGACGATTCGGATCCAAAACCCTTAGAATTTTCACAATATCCTATAAAGACTCCAATGTCGACTTTGGCTTTGAGCTTTCCAAAGTCATCACGATCATTATTTGGGTAGCAAAGGATCCAAATACATGAAAGTGTTTGAGATTCGGTTTATGGTTGTGGATAAGCTCAAAAGGTGTTTTGTTGTGGCGCTTAGTAATCATTGAACGATTTTGAGTATAACATGCGGTTGATACACACGCCCACAAGTAATCCGGAAGTTTAGCATTGATTAACATTGTTCTTGCAGCCCACTAACGCACGGTTTCGCCTCTCAACAACTCCGCTTTTGTTACGTGTACGTGCAATAGACGTTTGATGCTCAATTCCCACTTTCTCATAAAATTCTCAAAGAGTGTGGTTTACAAATTCGGCCTTTATCTGCTACGATTTGGCGGACGGTGTTCCGAGCTGAACTTGAATTTTTGTGAGAAAGGTGATGATCATGTGGAGCTTGATCTTTACTTGAAGAAAGTAGACCCAAGTCCATCGTGAGTAGTCATCGACAATTACCAAGATGTAGTGTTTGCCATTAATCGTTTGCACGCGCGCCGGGCCACACAAATCCATGTGAAGAAGATGAAGCACATGTTGAGAGTCGTGTTCCACCTTTGAAGGAAAATGAGCACGAGTGCTTTTCCCTTGTTCACAAGTCGAGCATAGGTGATCTTTGGAATATCGGAATCTCGGGAGACCTTCAACAAGTTTGTGTCAAGCTAGGTTGATGATGGTTTGAAAGTTTAAATGTGAGAGACGACGGTGCCATAGCCGGATTTTGTTGATGTTGCCTTTGAAAGTAGACGGATGGGAGATGAAGCAACCATGTCTTGCATTGAGATTGTGTATAGACTAGAATTGCGAGCCGTACATTAGATCGTTTCCTTGTAGATCACGAATGAAACAAGTTTTCTTCCAAAAAGCAACTTCCAAATATCCATCACGAATTGACCGATCGAAAAGAGATTGTGACCGAGGCCTTCCACATAGTAAACCCCGCTAATTTCGATATTGCCATTGATATAATCTCAGAGTCCATGATAGTCGCTGAAGTGATCATTCGAATCGACGGTGCCAATGAACTTTGCAATAAAGTTTGATAACGACTTTAGATTGCTCGTCATGTGTCGGGAACATCCGCTATCAACAATCCAAAGGATGATCATATCACCGCCGATAACGCTACACACGCGCTCGGGGTCAAAGGAACTTCCTTTTCTTCGAGCAAGTTTTATAACACCCCAGGCGTGAACCTAATCGCTTGTAGTGTAGTATTAGGTAAGCCACGGTATTGATATCGCTCTCTCAGGGAATAGGAATGCTAGTGAGAAGTTACTACGCTAAGGTTGGGGTCGAGGAAGATTATTTTTATCTTTTATATTCTTTTAGGAAATGAAAAGGTACGAATCTCGGGGTTTGGATTTGGGGTTGGTATTTCTACCGATTACTCTAATTATCTAATTATCTAATATAAGGTGAGGATAGTCTATGTCTATTGTTGTGTGCTCGTATGATAGTTAAAGATGTGTTTACCTAGAGGCTACTACTCTCTAGTTATCTCCTATTGATGGTTGAATTGTCACGTCCTTATTCTTAACGCGTTGTATTTTCTAAGGTCGTAAGGTGTGCATTCCCTAACTCTTTGAAGTCACCTTTAAGTGTAATAAACGAGATCCACTAAGTCATTCATAAACTAACTTTGAGGTTATCTTTGGGTTTAGTAAACGAAATCCACTAAGTCATTCATAAACTATCAAAGATTTATCAAGTATTAAACACAACGATAGCCTAGTCGCACTCATAAGCCAATTACAATTAAGATAAGAGACAACCTAACAATAATTAACAACTAGGTTTCATATATCTAAGCAAACACATAAGTAATTTAGCCGGACATGGTAAACATGCAAGCATACACACAATCAATTGAAGACATAATTGAATTAATGAAGTAAAACACTTATCTTGATGTAAGATAGGGTTTGAAACCCTAAAATACTCGTACAAGACAGCCTTGGTTCGGTTTAGGTTTTACCCAAAAGACTACACACTAAAACCGAAAAATTGGATTCTATATATAAGATTACAATCGTGACGACGCCACCTTATGATTTGTGACGCCGTCGGGTCGCCGTCATTAGGGTTTCGTCTTGGCCACGTTAGTCTTGCGACGGCGCCACCTTATGCTTGTGACGCCGTCCCTTCATCCTCGACGACTGCGATCAAATCTAGGCCGTCCGAATTGCGACGACCTACTTTTTAAAGCTCGACACCGCCACTTGAAAATAAGCAATTTAGCTCTCAGTATCGTCACAACATAAGCTCGACGGCGTCAGCTTAACACCGACGCCGTCCCTTGTATTTCAAAGAATTGAGTGGCTCGATTCTTGACTTTGGCCATTTTCTTCAGATATCCGCGCCTTTTCGTCCAAATAAGTGCCATTCCAAAGCAATTTGCCTTCAAGAGACCTAAAAAGTGAAAATGAACGATATTAAGTAATAACGGATACAAAGTGATCAAATAAGGGCTTAAACGACCCTCAAAAGGTACATTTTAAAACCTTATCAAATACCCCTACACTTGGTATTTGCTTGTCCTCAAGCAAATGTGCTTTAGCCAATTAATTTATAAGTTAGGGTCATGAAGCATTGGTTTAAAACAGTCCACAACACATATAAGCCCCAAAAAGTCATAACAAGCACGGAAATTACATACTAGCACCTCACATGGGGTGTTTGGATACTCACATCTCTCGTGTATATGAAATATAACAAGTTGGAAATGGAAGATAAACACTCATTAACCGGTCCCGGTACATAGATTACCATAGGCTTGAGAATAGATCAAACCTCAATCGCTTTGGCGTAAGCACCTAGGAAAGACTATCAAAGAGGTCTTTAAAGGGTTGTAATGTTAGGCTTACTTCGGTAGGAAACAAAGGGTTTGGTGGGATAGGCTATTTAGTGGTGGCAAGTAAAAATCTCTATGTTACAAGCATACTTAAGAATGGCGCTATAAGCCAAGACTCGACACTCTAAACTCTAGATAACCTAAATAAACAAACATAAATTTAAAGATAGATGTAGGATGGTAGGCGCTTTTTTTTTTTTTTTTTTTTTTTTTTTTTTACTTTATTTTTTTTCTCTTTTTCTATTTTTTTTTCATACACTTTTACTCTACCATCATCTACGGTAACATCAAAATGATAGGGATTTATAGGCACATCCCTACACTTGAGTTTTTATTACTCTAACACTAATTTGACCCGAATTGAAAAGATCAAAACACTTGGAGTACATTATTACGCAAATAAAGGGAATTTAACGTTCCCTTCCCGTCATTTCATAAACTTTAACTTTTCCCATGAGTCCCAATCGTCCCAAAACTGTGTACAAAGGATATGACTCGACTTAGCAACTCATGCAAGCAACTAGATAATTGAACTAAGGGTTTAGTGTGATAACAATAATGCACTAAAAGTGAGTGCATACAAGGTAGGCTAAGGCGATTTGGGTGTACATTTGGGGGTAGGTGTAAACAAGGTTTTCATTGATATTCCGGAAAACCAAACATCACGAGAACCGCAAAAGGATAGGCTCGAGGGGTTAACTAGGGGTATCGTGTACTAAAGATGAGTACAATGCAAAGGTGTGGGAATTACTCAACCGATGTGGAAGAAGTAATTATATTACGAATATCAAACAAGGGTTATCCTAATGCCTCTTATCATTTAGTTATTCCTAACTACACAAGTGTAGTCTTACTAGCGATCTCGGGATGCATCACAAAACAAGTTCTAGAATTCTAATATACTACCGGTTCACACTCTAAGCATTAAAGATGAATGCTTTAATTCCTACTAATCTAAGGGCGATCCTCACATTTTGGGTGGAATTTAAGTGGTAAATGGTTTTTTGTGCTA
The DNA here is from genome assembly GCA_022545495.1 of Chrysanthemum lavandulifolium. Classification (NCBI taxonomy): domain Eukaryota; kingdom Viridiplantae; phylum Streptophyta; class Magnoliopsida; order Asterales; family Asteraceae; genus Chrysanthemum; species Chrysanthemum lavandulifolium. Next base: position 203,422,799 of record CM040238.1, read on the forward strand.
GTCATATAACTTCCTATCAGTGAGACGCTTTTGTTAAGACTAATGGCCCACTCCTATATGTCATGAAAAATTTTAAATTTGGTGCCAAAATTACCCTAACCGATATTTTCTCATGGTTTATTACACAAATACAATTGGACAAAGCAAATAGTCAAGGATAAGCATAGTTTCAAAGTTCCCATTTTATTTTCCTCCCTACATTTAAACCGAACATTGTCCCCAATGTTCCCCAAAGTATCAAAGTTATGATAATAGAAGGTAATTAAAACGAAAGAAACTAATACTCCCGATTAGCTTGGTAGGATCCGTGTAAAGTGGTGGTTAAATCCTTTCCAAGAAGAATGTATGCGTGAAAAGCTCCTTCCAATCTTATGTATCTTCTTCTTGATAAATAAAACATGCACACTTGAAGAAAACAGACAACCCAAAGCATCAAACCGAACAAGAAAAATCACAACAAGATGTAGTTCCGCACTTAAATAAGATATAATGCTTGTGGAATGGATGTTTGCGATTTTCTCGAAAATTAAGACCGAAAATTCCAAAAATTTATAAGTAGCATGTAAAACGAGAAAGTAAGATAAGTTGTTTCGCTCCTCCCGACGCCGTCAGTTGCGATCTGACAGCCAGTTATCCCGATAAACCGGTCTCATGATTTTCGAAAAATTCGAAAATTTAAATCTTTAGAATCTGAAAATTCCTCAAAACATCCATTATGACTCGATACAAGCATTTGAATCTAAAAAACATACATATATATCTTTTTTCAAGAATTGTAATTCTCATGTTCACATTCTTTTTAAAACGTGTGTAATCCTCCCTACACTTATCCCTTTTGTAAAATACCTTTATATGTAATTAAGACGAGGTTAAAGACAAAATAAAGTATTTTCACAAATTCAAATATGAGAATAAACAATCAATGAAAAGATATATGACACACAAACAAGCAAACAATTAAGCATGGGTTGCCTCCCACGAAGCGCTTTTCTTTATTTATGAGTCTTGTAGCTAGACTCGTAGTCGTGCCCTTACGTGACTTCATTACCGCCACCTCCTTCCTCATGATGGTCTCTATTGGGAATTCCATGTTGTAAGAGTGCCCTATGATGCACCTTTCTAAGAGGTCGCCCTCTCCCAATTGGTTCTATATTTCGTCCTAAGTTCAAGCAATCCTTATAGAATCAAAATCTTAGCCATAACATAATCTACTCCTTTTTATCCTCATTATTCCTATAATAGACCGACCAGTTTAAGTCCCTTTTCATCATTGGAGAGTGATGAAAATTTCTCAATCTTAAACGGCATTTGGTAAGCTACATCATCGGTCTTATCTTTGAATCGCACTATTCATAATGAGGATCATAAGTCATCCTTGTTTTCTATGAAAGGTTTTCCTAGAATAACGTGGACAATCTAGGATCTATGGCCGCTAATATCATCTACAATTATGAAGTCCAGAGGAAACGTGAAACTACCTACATAAACGGGCAATCCTTAAATTCTACCAAGAAAATTGCACCTAACTCTAGGATTATCTGGGGTCTTGCCTAGTCGATAGGCTTCTTCATTACCCAATTATAGTAGGTGCTAGTCATTATGTTTATTGGTGATTTGCGGTCAATGTAGGCCTTGCCACGAAAAGGTGTCCTATGCAACATGGTATGTTAAGATTCCAAGGGTTCCCAAACTTAATTCTAGTGCTTTTCCTAACATACATGTGACGGAGGTCACGACTAAGTGAGGGTGGCGAGATAGCTCTTCTTCCGTGGGAAATTTATTGAAATAGTAATTGTCTACTTTATCTACTTCCTCGGTTGTTTCATTATCCTCAATTATATGGTCCTCTTCGCCATTTGTTCTATTAGGTTTCTAAGGTGATGGTATTGACGATTGGACGTGTTTAGCTAACTTACTTGGGTCCTTAATCTCTACACCGAAGGCTCGGAGTCGAGATAACATTAACCTTCCTATCACTATTGGTCATGGCTTTCAAGAGGTTATCTATCTTCATATCCATCTCGGCTTGTTGTTGGTTAAAACGGTCCGAGAGCTTAGCTATTTGAGCTTCTTGGGATGCGACTAGGTGTTGCAACATTCCTTCAATGTTTTGTTGGTTAGGGTCGTGAGATGGGGGCCATGAAAAATCATAGGAAGTGAATTCTTTGGTTTGCCCCCAATAGAAGTCGGGCTTGCCCTTCCATGCTTCTCGGGTGTCATTGAAATTCCTAGGTCCGGGTGTTGTAGGGAATCTCCCTCCCGTTCCATTAATACGCGAGGATGCGTAGTCAACAGAAGCATGTTCGGGGAATCGGGTGCAAGTGCGTGTGTTATGAGGATCACTACACGGCTCACACGAGGAAGAAACTTTGTTCACATGGCTCAAGACTTAGGATTTTCGTAGGAACTCATTAGGAATTTAACTCGATCTTCAAGTTCGAGCATCCTACGGTTGGAAGGTTGTGAGTCAATGGGAGGCAAGGAGATTGCCTTAACGGTTTTGGGCAGCTCACGGGGGTCATTCCAACTTTTGTTGTCATAGAGAGCAAGGTCCTCTATTATACCCCATGATTCTTCCGCGGTGAGATCTCTAAGTTTTCCACCGGCCGCTTGGTCAATGGATCGCTTTGTGGGGAAGATGACATGATAATAAAAGAGTTGGACTTGGAGCCAAAGATCAATGCCGTGATGAGGGACTTTATGAAGTAAGTCCTTGAATCGAGTCCATGCTTCAGAGAGATTCACCTTGACGTTGTTGGAACATCAAGATGTCATTCCTAAGCTTAGTGGTTCTCCCGGTGGGAAAAATTGAGCAAGGAAGCGAGGTGAGATCATCCCAACTTGAGATGGAGCCGGAAGTCGCCGCCAATTACTAGCTTGGTCCCATAAAGAGAATTGAAGAGACGCAGACGCTGGGTCTCCCGAGTAGTAGCATCAAGGTCGATGGAATCGACAATTTTAAGGAAACTTAAGATGTCGACAGGGATCTTCTAACGAAGTCCATAGAATGCACATCCGCTTTGCACCAACCGGATGGTGTCGGATCGCAGGCCGTATTTTGGGCTTGATCGGGAAGCTCAATGGTGTTCCTATAGCCTAGATGGTTTAGTCTCGAGTATTCACCAAGAGTACATGCTCTTGGCGGGTCATTTGCGGTAGGTTGATGAATGGTGGTTAGTTATCACCTTCCATGATGAAAAGTGATGGGATTACGAACAAAGGTCACGGGTTAAGGGGATAGACTATGAAAGCTAAAAATGAGAAAAATTTACTTGATATGAATCACAAAGAAACCTAAACGAGGTGGACTACTAACTAGCTATTCTATTCCCAGCGCGCGCAAAACTTGATAACGCCACACGCGTGGTCGGGGTCAAAGGAACTTCCTTTTCTTGAGCAAGTTTTATAACACCCTAGGCGTTGAACCTAATCGTTGTAGTGTAGTATTAGGGTAAGCCACGGTATTGATATCGCTCTCTGGGGAATAGGAATGCTAGTGAGAAGTTACTACGCTAAGGTCAGGGTTGAGGAAGATTATTTTTATCTTTTATATTTTTTAGGAAATGGAAAGGTACTAATCTCGGGTTTGATTGGGGGTTGGTATTTCTACCGATTACTCTAATTATCTAATTATCTAATCTAAGGTGAGGATAGTTTATGTCTATTATTGTGTGCTCGTATGATAGTTAAAGATGTGTTTACCTAGAGGCTACTACTCCCTAGTTATCTCCTATTGATGGTTAAATTGTCACGTCCTTATTCTTAACGCATTGTGTTTTCTAAGGTCGTAAGGTGTGCATTCCCTAACTCTTTGAAGTCACCCTTAAGTGTAATAAACGAGATCCACTAAGTCATTCATAAACTAACTTTGAGGTTATCCTTGGGTTTAGTAAACGAAATCCACTAAGTCATTCATAAACTATCAAAGATTTATCAAGTATTAAACACAACGATAGCCTAGTAGCACTCCTAAGCCAATTACAATTAAGATAAGAGACAACCTAACAATAATTAACAACTAGGTTTCATATATCTAAGCAAACACATAAGTAATTTAGCCGGACATGGTAAACATGCAAGCATACACACAATCAATTGAAGACATAATTGAATTAATGAAGTAAACACTTATCTTGATGTAAGATAGGGTTTGAAACCCTAAAATACTGTACAAGACAGCCTTGGTTCGGTTTAGGTTTTTACTCCGAAAGACTACACACTAAAACTAAAAACTTCGGATTCTATATATAAGATTACAATCGCGACGACGTCACCTTATGATTTGTGACGCCGTCGGGTCGCCATCATTAGGGTTTCGTCTTGGCCACATTAGTCTTGCGACGGCGCCACCTTATGCTTGTGACGCCGTCCCTTCGCCTCTAACGCCGTCTCGATCAAATCTAGGCCGTCCGAATTGCAACAACCTACTCTTTTAAAGCCTCGACACCGCCACTTGAAAATAAGCAATTTGGCATCAGATCGTCACAACATGTACTCCGACGCGCCACGCTTAACACCGATGTTTGTCCCCTTGTATTTCAAAGTAACTGAGTGGCTCGATTCTTGACTTTGGCTAGTTTCTTCAGATATCCGCGCCTTTTCGTCCAAATAAGTGCCATTCCGTAAATTTGCCTTCAAGAGACCTAAAAGTGAAAAGGAACGATATTAAGTAATAACGGATACAAAAGTGATCAAATAAGGGCTTAAACGACCACTCAAAAGGTACATTTTAAAACCTTATCACCGCATTACACATGATTTACACAGATGGAATAGAAGTAGATGTGGAACCCAAGTGTTAGAGGGTTCCAAGCGATTATAGTAGAAATACACACATCAATGACTTTAGGCATCCATTTAAACTAGTGTATTATGTATCCATTTCGCCATCTCCAACTAGTCTTAGCTTTAGTGTTAGTGAATGCACTAGGTGGTACTACATTCCTTGAGGTGATATCGAACTACAAGGACATCAATGCATTTCTTAGAATCTAAGGAGGCGATTTACCAAGCACGTACTTAGAAGCATTAGTGGGCCTAGAGGTATTCCGATTCTTAGGATTCCTTAAACGAGACAAGATAGCTCTAGCAACACATTTGTCATGACAATCGAAAGCATACTTTACTAAAAATAACACAAGAAGCATCGATCAATATCAAAAGTACTTAAAGGTTTAGCATTCGTTACAACACTTTTTCCATTACATTTTCGCACGCAATATCTAAAGTAGGTGCAACTTGAGTCTTATTCAAAGTCCTAGGGTGTTCTTCTACTTCAAAGATTCTTTATTGATATTTTCTTAGGTCGCAACTTCCTATTCTTCCTTGTATTGCTCCTAGGCCGTGAAGTGCGACGCTTGAAAAGAGGCAACTATTCCTGCTTTCAAGAGAGGAAGCACATTAGTATCTTGTGTTTTGTCACTAAGCAACCGGGTTCACGTTTGCTAAGTGTTATGGTGCAATTTTCTTAATGATGCTAGGTCAACTTGTTCATACTTTTCTAACATTTCCTTAACTTAATGATAGTGTGCACCAAATCTTGATTTTCGAATGAAGATTTTAAAATGCATGACTTCTTTAGTGTGTGCAAGATAATGATCAAGTTCGTTTGATGCTTCATTACGAGTCTGCTTTGAGTAAATCAAATATGACACCATATTCTTTTTAACTTTTGCAAGTTCTTGTTCATATTTTGAGATTTGACATTTCAAAGACACGCTTTGATCATCCAGCTTGTTCAATTTTAGGATTAAATGTTTTTATTTCAACTGTGGATTTTGTTTTGCAAAGCAAGTTCACGATTTTGACAATCTTTTGACACCATTGAAGACTACATTTTGAATTTGAAAGTTCGCTTAATAATGCTCATTTTCACTTTTAAAGACTCTATTTGATGCACATTATCAATATTCACAACAATATCAATGTAATCAATATAATCGGCAGATATATGATCGATGCATATGCAATGATTGTAATACAACAAGATTATTGATATCAAGATGATAACATCTTCCAAGAGTCGATCAACATCTTTCTCAACAATTTATGTTTACGCTTAGTATTTGAAATCGATGTTTCGCTTTTCTCAAAACTGCTTTCATGAGACCGAGTTCCTTGTGAAAATCCTTTCCCAATATAGTGCACAAGTTTTCAAATTTTTGACATGGGGTAAAAGTCTTTATGAAGAATGTCTCTTTGTTCTCAGCGTCATTGGCGATTGAAAATGTTCAACTTTATTTCGTAATGAAATTCAACTCACGCTCCAAAATTTTGAGGTCGATAAGAAAGTGTCAAAATATTTTATAACGCGACAACTTTCGGCTTTTGTTTTAACTTCACTAAGTGAAGGTAAAGGACCATTAATTTTGCACCATTGTGTTTGGGACTAACTTCGAACTGGTGTGATAACAAAAGGTTTGTTAGAGGTATCTTGTTGTGTGACAAAAGTTACTTTTGAATAGTTAAATGGTTTGTTATAAACGAAATTTTCCATTTTGACCGACTCGCCATCTCGCATCTAATTCCTCCATACGAGTATATTCAACAACGGTCATAATTGAATCATCAATTCTATGTTCGCACCGTTTGTAAACTTGTGATTTGGTTCAATGCTCGCTTGAAAACTTAGGTTTGTAATCGAAAGAATTGGTCCATATCCATTTGATTTGGTTTAAAAGTAAACTTTGAATAGTTGTGATTGACTCACCATGTTTATAAACAACATTTCAAACTCTTTGATTTTGTGTTGTAAGTCAACAATTTCTTCAAGATAGTTATCTATTCGTTTTGTGGAATGTCTGTTTGTACTAGAGAACTGCTTTTGACAAGTTAACAACTCACCTTTGGCTTTTGAGTTTTCAAAGTAAGAGCGTTAAGTTGTTGTTTATGTTCATGTTTCAATTGTTCTATTTGAGACAACAAAGCATTCTTGAAGCGGCTAGATCACGATCTCGCTGCTCTAATGATATTTTGTTTTGATAAGATTTAGCAAAAGCGACTTCAAAACCTTCTTCACGCTTTTTCTTGAGTTTTAAAAATTGATTTGTCGAATTAAGCATTCATTATCCCTAACTAATAAAGGCATTTTTCTTTTTAATTTCGCAAATTTCCAAACGAGTATTGGTCTTTAATTAAGGTCGAGCTCAATTTCTCTATTAGACGTAAGCTCATCTTGTTCAACGCGAGTCCCATCATGATCATTATTTAGATCCTCAAATATAACCACGGAGTCAACTTGATTATCAATATTAACCAAAGGTTATCTTGATCGTAAAATATAACTACGGATCTATTTGATAATCGTTGGAATGAGATGTGGATGGCTCATGTTGAATAATCTGATCCTTGCCTGATGGAGAAATTGGCGAGATATCGATCGTGGATGAGTATATTTTGTTCCGGTACTCGAGACAAGCCATCGCTGTCATACACGGGCCTGTTTTCACTCATGTGTAGAGCTTGCATTTGTGCCATCAACATCATCCGCGATTAGCCTCGCAAGTCCTCCATATCATCATCGAATCGCATCCGCCATAAAGCCTGCTCCTTGTTGGTAAGAGTTCCACCACTTCATCCTTAAGAGCCAAGAGCAACGCCTCTTGTGATAAGCACTACCTCTTGTCCTCGGCTTAGGACATGCATTAGCCAGTGACCCTTCTTATTGCGCTTATAACAACGAAGACCATTAACCCCATTCACAGCATTCCCTGCTCAACCACTTGACCCTTTGTTGTCATGGAGCACCCATGTTATTCCTTCCAATAGCATTAAACCCTTGACCACCTCCCATCCGACGCACCATAACCATGGTTCTCGAACTTCAACGCGTCCATTGTTTACAACACTTGATTCCTTGTGTTGATGAGGAACGAATGTGATTGTTGGATTTGTTTGTATATCGACCAAGGCTTTAGCAATCATAACAAATCCTTGTTGTAATTCATCGAAAGCGGCAGAGTCCTCATCGCCTTCACCGTAGCGCTTGAGCATTGTTGTTGTTGTATGGAACCAATTGAGTTTGTTGAGGTTGTTGCGTGGACCGATCATATGGTGTGATGGTTGCGCTTGGTCGAGGAGCGGGTTGAGGAGATGTTTGAGGAGGAAGACTAGTTTGAGCCCATAAAGGAAGTTGTTGATTATCGTGAATCGACCGTGAAGCCGGAGTCCACGGATAGTCCTTTCTTTGTCAACTTTTTTGGTGAGGCTTCAAATAGCCGTACAACAACCGTATGTACCATGATGAAGATTCTTAGCTTGAAGGAGAAAATGACATACTTCTCCCATTCCGGACCAAGACTACTTAGGAACTTAGTGTTGTGAAGCAATTGTGGCATGATGATGTTGTGTTTGTCCAAATCATTAATGATATCTCGAAAACGATGATGATATGACTCTAATGTCTCTCCGGTTCAATCATGAAGTGTTCATAAGCCAAGTAGATTTTGGATTCCATGTCTTCCCGATTGAGTGCCGCCTTCCATAAGAAGATGAATATGTTCCCACATTGCTTTGGCAGCCTTTTGAGCATCAACACTCAAGGATTGATTTGGTAATCCTAAAAGGATGTATTGTATTGCAAGTTCATCGGCTTCAAAGTGTAAAAGTTCATCGCCAGTGAGGTCCGAGATAGTTGCAATGTTGGTGACAACATCTCTTGGTGGATTGGCATCCGATCTACGGTGTGACAACGAGAGGCATCCGAAATGGACCTTCCATAATGACCTTCTTTAAGAACTTTCCATGTGGCTTCTTTAGATCACAAAACCTAAAGAACCTTATCACCCATTGATCATAATTACCGGAGTGAGCATTGAGGTCTATCAAGTGAGCCAGCTTCATGAATTGATTGTTGGCTACTTAAGGCTTCACACATCTTGCCAAACCATATTGGTTCCTTCATAGTATTCCTGGATGGATGTTGATTGTAGAAGTTTGTGTAAGGTTGTACTTGAAGACTTGGTGGTGGTTGAACCATTTGTGGTGGTGGAATTGCTCCAAGTTGTGGAGTATGTTGTTGATTAAATTGTTGTTGATAAATTTGTTGTTGATGATTAAATTGTTGATGTTGTGGAGTTAGTTGTTGTTGTTGTTGTTGATGATAAGTGTAAGGAAAATAGTTAGAGTATGGTGGTTGTGACATGTTGAAAACATGTGTTGTTAAATGGATCTTCGTAGTCGAATGAAACGATGTTGATGAAGTATCCTTAGGCGTAGAAATCACGTAAAGGCAAGGTAACACTTAGGCGTAAAAACACCAAACTTAAGCGTGCATCGTAAATAGTTACGCTTAGGATTAGCTTACGCGTAAGATTTGAGAAACACTAAAGTTAGGCGAATGTAAAGTTAAGCGTGAAAACTTAGGCGAGGATTAGCTTATGCGTAAGATGTAGCTTAGGCGTAAGATGAATCTTATGCGTAAGAGTTCTACGATAAGTTTGAGCTTATACGTAAGATTAGGGTTTTGCCTAAAAGATCTTTTACACTATCTCGGCAAAGGATATCCAGTCGAAGTGTTTTCAGCTTATCCAAGCAAGAAAACACTAAGTAAACCACGAAACTCAAGATCGATCCAGGATGAGTTACGCGAAGATTAGGGTTTCACGCGTGAAAGTAGCCAAACCGATTTATGCCAAATGATGTTTCTAAACCAGATTTTTGTGATGAAATAGCTTCAATATCACCAAAATAACACAAAAGTGTGAAACTTGATGATCCAAAACTTCTAAACACCTTATGCGTAGATATACACCCACGTACAAAACCAAGCTTAAAAACAAAGATCTACGCGTAAAGTTTTAAACTTTTTTGCCAAAAACAGATATTTTAACACCTTAAAACGTTGAAAGTACAAGAATCTTGGATTGAAAAGTGTAAAAAATGAGTTTTTAAGCGTGACCAAGTTTGGAACAGATGTTACGCTGTAAGACCAAAACTTACTTCAAAAACAATACCGATTCACCTAACTATTTGGCGATTGATACCATCGCTAGGTCACCATATTAGTAACACAAGCATCAATATAAGAAATAGAGAAGAGAAAGGATCGGATGAACAAGACACAACACTTATGCGTATGAAATAAGAATAGTTATGCGTAGGAAGTGAAATGCATTGAACAACCAACCCTCAGCTGAGGGTTATACAAGAGTATTTATAGAGGAACTAGGCAACACCCAAGTTCCCATCCTTTACTTATTGGGCTTGGCCTAGGCTTATGGGCTTTCTACATAAGCCTAGCCTTGATTACTAACTTAAAAGCCATATTAAGCTAACTATTACATATGAATAACTAACACTTGAAATATAGTTTAGGAGTGATTCCAACAGTGTCTCATCATAATCAATACCCTGATGCAGACTGCGTCCGTTGGCAACAAGATGAGCCTTATACCTGCTTAATGAGCTATCTGCATGAAATTTATGCTTGAAAAGCCACATAGAACGGACAACATTAACGTTAGCTGGATGGGGTACAAGAACCCACGTTATGTTAGTAATTAAAGCATTATATTCATCTATCATAGCTTCTTTCCAGTTAGAGTCCCGAAGAGCATGAACATGAGAGCTAGGAAGTGGTGAAGTAGTGGTACATGACAATTCATACGTTCAAGCGGTTTAAAAATGTCGGCTTTAGCACGTGTGACCATGGGATGTGAGGAAACGGTGTTGTCATATTCACCCCCATGGTCACACTGCAAAGCCTTGATGTCTGTATTATATTGTTTATTAACATAAGCTCGAAAAGAAACAAAAGCATCAAACAAATCAGATTTTTTACGCAAAGGGTAGACCCAAACAAAGTGCGAAAAATAATTAAGGAGAATAGCATAATATCCAATGCCACTTTCACTTGGAATTGGGGATGTCCATAAATCCGAGTGAATAATTTCGAACACAGACTCAACTGAAGATTCATAACCATAAAACGGAAGCTTAACATGTTTACCTAATTGACATGCATGACACAAAGTGGGAAACTTTGATTTATTACACGAAATAAAGTTACTTGATTCTAAACGACGAAGCACATCTTTCCCGGGATGACCAAGGCGTCTGTGCCATGTGGTAGAACTAAATGAAAGCAAAACAACCAAGTTTGAAACGGAGGTTTCGGGTGACCGTAAAGGTCGCCTGCACTATCACAACGGAGGAAAAGCCTTCTGGTTTGGTAATCTCTCACGAAAAACCATAAGCATCAATTCAACAAAACATCATTGTCACGGTAAATTTATTTAACAAAATTAAATTCTTAAATATGTGAGGTGTGACAAGAATGTGATTTGAATCAAGAGGCTTGAGATGTATGCAAAAGCTATGTCCGTATGAGTGACAGGAAGGTGACTATTGGCAACAAATACAAATAGATAAATGTTCGAATTATTAAAGGAAGTGAGTATACCAGTATTGTCTGCCAAATGAGAAAATGCTTCAATGTCCATGTTCTAAAAGGGATCTTGAGGAGTCATAGTCTGAAATGCCTGAGGAAGCACCGTATTGAGCTCGAACATGACCGAACAAAGGTATGTAAACCGTGTTGGAAATGTATATATTTACAAACATGTGAATGTCCGGATTCGAACTCGCGACCACTGGATTGCACACAATAGCGAATGAGAATTAAAGTTAATAATTAATGTTTATGTTTACGATTAATTATTACATTAAGTCCGGTTAACCATCGTTAAGTATGTAACGGAAAATGACTAACGACCGCTAAAATGGAAAGAGAAGGACTAGAAATGGAAAACTTGAAAAGTTATGGGTTTGGCTTTGGGCTTTCCATCATGGCTTCACCATAGGGCTTTACAAAGCCTAATCCCCAACTTGTTCCCTAAGTTTACCTACTAGTATATAAGGAGGGCTAGGTTCTAGGGTTTCATACACTGTGCATTGAATTAACCCTAGATCTCTCCTCTCTCTCTCTAGTCCATTATTCGCCGAACACCCCAAGTAAGGGAGTTTGGTTTCGCTTTTCTTAAACGAGGACTTGTGTTAGATCTAGCAATCGCTTGATTCGCTTTTGCTAATTCGCGTACAAGAACGTGGTTGTAAGACATTATTCTTACACCAATAAGTACTTTTTGGTTTGCTTTGCTCGAGGGTTGTTTTGCTTTGCTCGAGGATTTGATATTCAAGAGGTACGTTACGCATACTTTCGCTAATTAATTTATTTGTTATGATCTTAAGTCTTCACTGTACTCTTGATGTCTTTATGTTTTATTGTATTTTATATATCATAAACTAAACAAAGGGCATCACGAGCCGTGTTTAACAAGTAATTAATTATCAAACACATAATTAAAATAAACATTAATGTGTTATTATTTGTATGCTTAGATCTAGGGTTTGCAAAACCTAAACCCTAATTTTTGGGGCGCTTTGGTGCCCTAATTAGGGTTTTGTAAACTATTGTTTTAATTGGATTAGAAACCCTAAGATGCATGCAACTTTATGTGTATATGTAACTCGCTTAATTGCATTAATTGTTAAGTGTAATTTATATCCATGATAATTATCTGCATGTTTTATCATGGATCTGCTTTTTATTGTATGTCTTTCATGTTTTAAGTGATATACATTAAATAATGATAGATCTTAAATTGGGGAAGACCTCAATTATTATTAATTTAATCAATTATGTGCTATGTGGTATATATTTAGTTTTGACTTACGCAATCGATGAATCGATGCATGTGGTTCACCTTGTACATAGATGAAAACGGGTGGAAGTATTAATTAAATATATGCATATTGACAGATATAAAATTGGTTATTAATAGGATTTATCAAAACCGTTTGCATGTGGCTATTTGATATGCATGACTTTTATTTGTTATGCATTCATTGTTTATTTGTTTATTTTTCAAATACTTGCTTGTTTGTTATGTGTAACAAGGGTATTTTTACAAGAAAAATAAACCGACCTAAACAATGGTGAAACATGTATTTTAAGAATAGTAATCATAATCGCTTAATTGATTGATGACTTTGGTACAAATGACCGAACGGCCACCCATGAGAATGAACTAATAAAAGGGGTTTAAAGAAGTGCGCGCATGCACACATCGAATGGATGTCTAAGGTTGTGCTTTAGCGCGACATGGTCCTCTCCTCAGTAAGTTCGAGGAGCTACTTAGTAAGTCATTAGATGTGCAAGCTCATCTTAAGGGGCTAATTCGTGTTGATTCCATGCGCCACTTAGGTGGTAATTATCCGAAACACTAAGTGTTTACACTTATGCAAAAGTACGGTATAATGGATGATAATTAACACTAATTCCTTGATTGGTGAACCCAATACCTCAATTAAAGTTTGATGATGAAAAGCTTATACATTAAAACAAGATATAAATGTTTTAATAAAACTATGCTACAAAGATGAATGCATGACATTTTTGTACATATTTGATTTAACATCAAAACTATTACCCTTTAAATTTAAGTTATATGCCATCCAACTAAACGGAAACACCTAAGATTACTTTCTATTTGCGTGAGAACGTGACTTAGATCTTAATCAAAGGGTAAAATGTCCACGTGTCGTGAGAACGGGCATGGACGATTTTGCAGTTTCTTAAGTTGGACAACTTAATTGAGTTAGGCGGTGAAAACCTAAAACTCAAGGCATAAGATGGGATAAAACATGTTTACATGGCGATTGATATTGGCTATATGTAAATCCCATAAATCTAGGAATTGCAATTGAAATTGGCAATCGAGCAAAAGCTCTACCATTCAGATAAGGTTCATCACTAATGTATCAATCGATGTGATGAGATTATGACAATTTGGATCCTAGTTTTCAATAAATATTAATTGGTTATATGAATATGAACCTTGGGTATTTAATTGTTTATTGAAAAGGAAAATTATCAAAATACTAATTATGGTTTTTGAACTTTTCCTCGTAGATGGCTCAACTGATAACACTATGAGCTTATCGAAAGCCGCTTTCAAAGATATGATTGGAAGGACAAGTCGACCGCCCTAATTTCAATGATTGGCATCGCTCACTTAGGATCATCCTTCGTGTTGCCAAAAGAGTTGAAATTTTGACTACACCTTCGCCTAATGCTCCTCTCGACACGGCAACCGCTCTTGAACAAGAGGCATATCGTGTTGAATATGAGAAGCATAATGATGTGGCGTGTCTAATGCTTTGGGATGTCCGCTCAATTGCAAAACAATTTGAGCACTATCCGCCATGAGCATGTTAGATGAACTCAAACGTATGTTCGAGAAGCCACCGGCAATGAATCAGTATGAACTAATTGAAAGGTTCACACCGCAGCGTGAGGTTGGCAACTGTCTCCGACCATGTCCTTGAGATGAAACATCACTTGACCAATTGAGAAGCTCATACGTGGTTACTCGAACGATGTATGTGTTTGACTCATCAAACATTCCCTTAATCGTGAACGATTTGGTGATTTTGTCCGCATTTTAACATGCATTGCACGGGAAGACAAAGTGAATGAGTTACATGCAATGCTTGTAGACTACGAGAAGAGATTGCTAAAGAAGGCCCTACACCGTACTGCAATACATGGTGGTAGGGTAAATAAGCCGCAAGCGATAAGAAAGGGAAAGGAAAAGGAAAGGGAAGCAAGTTGTCATCCCACCAGCTCCCAAGAACCCTGAAAGAAAAGGAGAATCAAGAAGGATTTGTCTTGCCACCACCGCAACTCACCGGTCACCGAAGCGGAATCCCAGCTTTATCCGAATGAGTGCTTTGTAATAAAAATAAGATGGTGCCTAGCTCATCGTGTATTTTATGTTTGAATTATTTTCTTTTCCTCATAAGTTAAATTCACGGATATATGATACGGGATGTGGTACTCACATCCGTAATACATCGCAGGACTTAGAGGCGAAGAAGTCGACCTATGGAGAAAGATACTTGTACGTTGGAAATGGAAAGCGCAAATTGTCGGGCCATATGGACTTTGATTTAGTGTTGCTTGGGTTTAATTTTAGAACTAAATAATTGTCATTATGCACCCTCCATTGTTAGGGGTGTCATTTCGCTTTTTGTTAAAAGATATTGGTTTTGTGCACACTTTTACCGCTTATGGAATTTCAGCTTTAAATAATGTTTTTACTTTAATGCAATTCCTATGCTTGGTGTGTTTGAAATTGATATGGATGGTTGTATATCCAATGAAAATAATTCATTGTATAGCATTAGCAATAAGAAGAGCAAGTCGAACCGCGACTCTTCTTATCTTTGGCATTGTCGCTTTGCCTATATTGGCAAGAAACGCATGGAAAAGCCGCAACACGATGGGCTTTACAAACGGTCAATGATGAATCATTTGACAAATGCGAGTCTTGCATTGCCGGAAGATGACAAGGAAACATTTTTCACCACAAGTGGAAAGGGCTTCGATCTACTTGGATTGATACACACCGATGTGTGGTCCACTTAGACATGTGTCAAAACGCTGGTCATTTACTTTAACCTTTACGGATGATTTCAATCGTTATGGTTATGTTTATTTACTTAAACATAAACATGAAGTCTTTGAAACATTTAAGGTTTTCAAAAGTGAAGTAGAATTACAACTCGGTAAGAAGATTAAAGCTCTTCGATCCGATAGAGGTGGTGAGTATATAAGTCAAGAGTTCAAAGATTACTTAATGAGTATGGAATTATCCAAAAACCACATCTCCTTATACTCCACAAAGAAATGGTGTATCTGAAAGGAGAAATCGTACCTTACTTGACATGGTACGATCAATGTTTGAACCACGACTCTACCTTTACTTTTTGGGATTATGCCTTGAAACGCTATTCGCATTTTGAATATGGTTCCAACGAAGAAGGTTGTTAAAACTCCATATGAAATATGGACAGAAAAGCTCCCAACTTTTCTTACTTAAAGGTCTGGGATGTGAAGCGCTTGTTAAACGTGACACACCGATAAGCTCCAAGCCATATCTCTAAGTGTATCTTTGTAGGATACCCTAAGGAAACTATGGTTACTACTTTTACTACCCAAATTGAGAACAAAGTCATCGTGGTTAGGTATGGAGATTTCCTGAAAGGAATCTCATATCTCAAGAACTCAGTGGAGAGTATATGATCCGAATATGATCAAGAAGATACAACACCTTCTCGAAACCACTAGCCAACTTCAAGAAGAACCCGAAAGCTTAGGTGCTCCTCCCAAGTTGTTCCCATTCAGAGGTCCGAAAGGACTATACGCACACCGACCGCCTATGTCTTAACGTAGAGGTGGAGGAAAATATAGTCAGATCTTAATGAACTCGCTAACTATAAGGTCGCCATGGCTGATCCCGGAAGGATAAATGGCGATTGTTATGAATGGGAAATGCAATCCATGAAAGACAATGATGTCCGGATTGAAGTTGACCTTCCTCCCAAGGCTAAGGTCGCTGGGAGTAAGTGGATCTTCAAAAAGAAAACCGACATGGATGGCAATGTACACACCTACAAGGCTCGTCTAGCGGCTAAAGGTTTTACTCAAACCTATGGCGTTGACTACGAGGAGACATTCTCCGTCGTAGCGGACATAAGAGTTATTAGGATTCTCATAGCTATAGTCGCACACTATGACTATGAGATTTGGCAAATGGATGTCAAAACCGCTTCGAATGGCCGCTCAGATGAAGACATCTATATGGCACACCTGTAAGGGTTTGTGAATCCATTATTTCCTAACCGTATGCAAACTTAAAAGGTCCATTTATGGACCAAGCAAGCATCAAGGCAATGGAATAAAAGATTCATGGAGAAATCAAAAGTTTGGATTTACTCGAATCTTGATGAGCCATGTATATCACAAAGCTAGCGGAGTCGTGTTACTTTCCTTATTCTCGTATGTCGATGACATATTAATCATGGGAAATCATATACCAAGTCTAAATGAGGTGAAAGCCTATCTTGGTAAATGTTTTTCATGAAAGACTTAGGGAAGCAAGATATATACGGAATCAAGATCTATCGGGATAGATCAAGGCGCTAATTGGTTTAAGCCAAAGTGCTTACATTGACAAAATATTGAAGAGATTCAATATGCAAAATTCCAAGAAGGGATTTTGCCAATGCAGTGAATCATGGTTTGAGCGCCAAGGTCGCGGCTTCAACACCGCAGAAGGTGGCGCGATGAAGAAAGTTCCTTATGCTTCGTACGTAGGATCTATCATGTACGCAGATGCGATGCACAAGGCCCGATGTGCGCTTGCTCAAAACTTGACCAATGCGGTATCAACGTAATCCGGTGAAATTCATCGATCGGCATAAGCATATTCTCGGGCACCTTAGGGCTACAAGAGATATGTTCATAGTGTATGGAGGAAACCGAAGCGTAACTCGTCATTATGTTATCGCGATGCATCCGGAAGTGTGACAAAGATGATACGAAGTCTCAAACGGGTTACATTTTTGTCGCCAATGGAGGTGCGTGGATTGAAGAGTAAGAAATGATAACACTTGCGGCGTCTCGCTACGTAAAGTGAGTACATAACGGCGCCTCGAGGTCGCCATGGAAGTCGCTTGATAAGGAAGTTTGTTTCGGGCTTGTGTTATGCCATCGATTGAAAATCCTATTAAAGTATATTGTGACAATTCACCGCAATTACTTTTGCCCATGAACCCGAGTCATGAAGGCACCGACACTATCCTAGACAATATCACTATGTTCGAGCAAGTCGAGATAGGTGAAATTGAGTTGCTCAAAGTTCACATGTATGATAACCTAGCGTATCCGTTAACTAAGGCCTTGCTCGGTGAAAACTTAATCATTTGTCCGATAAGTTTGGACTTCGCTTAGCTAGTAGTTTCATGCCCATCCGTGACTAAGTATTTTAGATAAAGGATATTGTAAACATTATTATTGAAATGAAATAAAGTATTTTTGTTATGTTTATTATTCATTTATTATGATGTTATCCTATATTTACATGTTTAAATCCTTGAATAACTTAAGTTATTCTAAATAGTCCGTTGTCAATCAATAACATGGGAATGATATTGAATTAAGACAACTGAGTATTAGTTAGAATATACTTGAAAGTATATTGATGCGTAGCATGACTAATTTCGGATGATATTCAATGAATCAATATAGACTTATCCCACCCACATGATAGTACTTTATGGATCTTTGTCATTAAGATATCATGGATATTTATCCTCCGACTTGAGATACAAGAGATATGTCATGGATGTAGTGCATTTTGTGAAGCAATCTAACGCTATACGAATCGGTAGTTATAAGGGTTGTTTCGTAGTGTTATGAAATTTATGAATCCTCGTCAGAGTCAAAATGGATTTGTTTCTTCAAATTCATTTTGAAGTATAATACCATCTGGGCCCTCAGAGATTGTTAAGATGTTTCTATAATATACCCAAGGTCTTCTGCTCGTAAGAATTGGTAATCTTACTCAATCATATAAAGCGAGAAATGTAATAGTTAATTAAGAAATGAGTAAGATCCATATTCTTATTAACATGGTATTAGAAATAAAAGGATGAATATGATGATGAATCATCAAACTTGGTTTTTCTCCGAAAACCATACACGAGTTGCACGGGGCATTGGCGGTTGCAGACGCTAACCAATGTCATTTCACGCTTTGTAAACATATCAAAGTGGGGTCGTTGAAATGTATATTTACAAACATGTGAATGTCCGGATTCGAACTCGTGACTACTAGATTGCACACATTAGCGAATGAGAATTAAAGTTAATAATTAATGTTTATGTTTACGATTAATTATTACACATTAAGTCCGTTAACGATCGCAAGATTTAACGGAAAATGACTAACGACCGTTAAAATGGAAAGAGAAGGACTAGAAATGGAAAACTTGAAAAGTTATGGGTTTGGCTTTGGGCTTTCCATCATGGCCGGCCATAGGGCTTTACAAAGCCTAATCCCCTAACTTGTCCCTCAAGTTTATCTACTAAGATATAAGGAGGCTAGGTTCTAGGTTTCACACACTCAGCATCGAATTAACCCTGATCTCCTCTCTCTCTCTAGTCCATTATTCGCCGAACACCCCAAGTAAGTGGAGTTTGGTTTCGCTTTTTTAAACGAGACTTGTGTTAGATCTAAAGAATCGCTTGATTCGCTTGGTTAATTGCAGTAAAGAACGTGGTAAAGACATTATTCTTACACCAATAAGATTTTCTTTGGTTTGCTTTGCTCGAGGGTTGTTTTGCTTTTTGCTCGAGGATTTGATATTCGCAAGAGACGTTACGATACTTTCGCTAATTAATTTATTCATATGATCTTAAGCTTGTTGATTCTCGATGCCTTTGTTTTTATCAGTATTTTATATATCATAAACTCAACAAACTGTCCTAGGTAAAACATATTACTTCCCTGATGTGTTGCAAAATTGCCGATGGTGGGGTGGATAGGGTATTGGGCTTTCTGGGCCATAGGAACATTAGTAACCATATTTGCTTGCTGGGCCGCTGAAATGGAATGGGCTGCTAGACCGAAAGATAAAACATGAAGGGATTAATGCAATGCATGCCACTGATGCCAGACATACCAAACATATTAAATGGTACGTGAGGGGCAAGCGTATTGTTTTCTGCGTTCGTGTGTTGGAGATACAAGTAAGTAGGAAGCACAAATTAAATAGAAGTAACTCACTAACTTGCACAAAAGTGAACACGGCAGCAACGAGAGGTAATATTGGGATGATATGGTCAAGCTGAAGCAAGCAAACAGGAAGCTCAAAATTAAATATAAGCATGCAAGCAAGCACCTTACACAAAAGTAAAATACGGCAGCAGCAGGTTGAGAAAAAAAAAAATAATTATTGCGGCAATATTGTTGGGATGGGAACGGAATGTTTTGGTGGGTATTTAGGGTTGCCTCTAATTATCATACTAGATAATATGAAGTGATTGATTAAATCAATAATAATGTCCTCTATAAATAAGATACAAAGTATAGTAACGTGATAAATAAGCTAACATATGGGCTAATTCTCAAAACAATGATACTTTGGCCTATCCAAAAATATATTCTGCTAATATTTATGTGTATCTTTAGAAGATGGAGGAGAGATTTGCATACTCTCATAAATGTTTGAGACACTCAAATTTAGAGTGTCTTGACATATATATTGTCACACTACTTTTAATCATGCTGATTTTGTAAAGGTATAAATATTTAAACACTCTAAATTTAAGTGTCACAAATATTTATAAGAGTGTACAAATTACCACCTTTAAAAGATGAAGAAGTTAACTTTAATATCTTATTACTAATGCAAGGGTGCATATGTTCATTGAGAATATAAAAAGTTGTTCATTTTCAGAGAAGTTAATTACTCTGTAATTTATTATTTTAATATCGTTTACATAACCTTTAAAGATTATATTCGTTAAGAACGATGTTACAGAATAACTAAAATATTATTTTAGATTAAGTCGACATTTTGCCTTTCTATTATTACCATATTACACCATTTTACCATTCAAAAAATTTCAAAAAAAGAAATCAAAAAATTCAAAATTTCAAAAAGTATTTAAAAAAATTTAATTTTGGAAAAAAATTTCAAAAAAAAGTATTTCAAAAAATTGTAGCAGAAATTAAATATAATATCTTAAAAAAGCATAAAACGCTAACTTTAATGCCTAAAAGATTTATTTTTTAGTCACACGCAAAACTACTATTCTCGACAAAAGAGCTTTTAAAGGCTATTAACCTTTAATATTTCATATAGTGCAAGAGTAGACATTGGCTTCTCACACTTCAGTAAATTATAGAATAAGTGGATATGTTTTCTGTTATGTCAGCTAACCTATACAGGTGGTTAGTTTTACATCACTTCAATATCCAAAAATAGGACACTATAAAGGTCGAAATTCCGTTGTCTGCCCTTTGTTTTATCAATCGTTCCAAGCTTCCTTAACTGTTTATCAAAAGATTTCACTTTATTTTTTGTATATATCCATACGGGGTTGATCGGTAGCAAAACCGGCCGGTCTTTTTTCAAAACAAATAGTTTATATCAAAATAATTAGCGAGAAGCTAGAGATAACAAAAAAATCTGCTAAACATATATTCAAACACCAAAACTAAAACAACGAGCACTCTTAAACACAACGAGCAAACCCAGTCGGCCTTATTTTGAGGTCAAGAATCGTAATTTTTGTGCCATGAAGAGGGGCCACATGACAAAAACAGCACATACATAGATAGAATGTTGACAACATGGTGGGGTGTGTTAGACAAGAAGGATGATCATATCAATTTGTTGTTGAATAGCTATCATATGTGTAATTCCATTAACTAGCTAGAGCCTCAGAACATGTGTGGTTTTTTCTGTCTTGGTTAGGAGACACTCAACACTCTTTATCAAAGACTGTCATGTTGTGTCGTCTCACTAACCCAACCACTGTCTTGGTGGTACTAACTTTCACATTTATTATACAACTAAAGTTTACGGATTATGTGTAAAGAGGGGTCTTGGTCTTTCTAAAAAAACATAAAAGTATCAACATAAACGAGATACACACTCAAATTATTACCAATGGTGCCTGCAAGTAGCCACAGGTTTATGGTTATAAGAGAAGACGGAGTCGACGTCGGGTAGGGGGGCGGGTTCGTGAACCCGAGCGGCAACACCGTTCCGCCCAGCTCGGATTCGCCCTGCGGGTTGGATTTGCGAGCTCCGAAGCCGAAGATGACCGTTGGAAAATATGGACGTTGGGGAGCGTTTGGTTGGTTCAACGGCTACTAGCCGATTAAAAAAAAAAAAAAAAAAAAAAAATTTCTTCCTATTTAACAAACTTTTACATTTCAAAAACATAATTACCTTTTAACATATCAAAAAACACACACTAAATAATCTCTCCAAAAAATGTCACCGATTCTTCCGATTACGTTGTTCCTTCTTCGTCTCGACGAGATATCCACGGTAGGCTCGTTGTCAAAATACGCTCAACTAATGCCAAGATATGAAGACACGCAGTTTCAAATTAATCCAACGTAAATCATTACCTGGATATAGGTCTTGAAACTTTAGAGAATGATTGGTTCGTTGAAACACCAAAGACAACGACGAAAGACTTTAAAAAAATTCAATGGAGAAAAGCATGTTTTAAATAGTGGGTGATATCAAGTCGAGATACCCATATTTTCAAGCAGGCACGATCGCGATTTCAAAAAGTTTCACGGTTAAACAAAAATCACATCTACCGTTAAAGAACTCGAACCCAAGAATCCGCCAATGAGTATGACGAATATTTATGCATGTCTCAAAGAACGGGACGTGAAAGTCTTGATAATTTTGTAAGGCCATCATTGAGTTGTACGATTTGGGAGTACCTAAGACAGTCGACAAAGACACGATCTTGCTCGCATTTTCCAGCCCACGGCGAAGCATCACCTCCCAGGATGCTTGGTAGCCTTGATTGTACACACGCCGATGGAAAAATTGTCCTAGACATTCGGAGGCAATATACGAGAGCGACTGGTGTTCCCACCATTATGCTCAAGTCACGTCACAAGATATGTGGATTTGGCATGCTTTTTGGTCCACCGGTCAAACAACGATATCAACGTATTGAATCGACCCGATCAGATCTTACAAAACAAATGGAACTACATGAATAGTTCATTCCACGTGAATGGACGCTTACAAACGCGCTACTATTCTGGATGGAATCTATCCTAAGTGTCCACACTTGTCAAAGATACCCAGATCCAAGCGACCCAAAGGAAAAGAGATTTACGGGTTACAAGAGGAGCGAGAAGGATGTCGAGAGAGCTTTGGTGCTCTCAAAGGAAAATGGAAAATTCTCGAACCACCACTCTGAGCTACGACTGTGCGAAAATTGCCAATCGTGTTCATGCGTGTATTTTGCATAATATGGTTATAAACGCGGGGAGGGCAATCTCACCTGCTCATATAATGGATCCACCATTCAAACCAAATTGTTCGACGACAAGGTGGTAGCGGAGCATTGCATCTAATTTCTCCATGACCGCCTTCGATATGATCTCACTGAGACGAAGACGCCAAGACTCACGATCTCGATGATTAATGGCTTTTTATTTTAATCTAGTTATTTTTAAGTATTATGTCATGTTTTTTTTAAAGTGCTATGTAATGTTTTTATTTTTAATTAAATGGATGTTTTATTATAAATATCAGATGTGATTTTATGTATTTAAGAAAAAAAAAAAAAAAATGAATTGGTAAGATTAGTATCCACTCCCACTTATTAGGGTAGAAATACAGTGTAGACGTAGCTTAGCTTTGAGTTGAAAGGTTTTTATTGGATAGATGACGCGACACCCTTATGACAGTAGTTAAATATCCACCCTCCCCTAAACTTATAATGAATCATCAGAACTATAAAAGGAATAATTTACCTACGAATGTATCTAACTTGTTTATCACTTTTTCTAATAGTGTGTTTGCTATAACATACCTTAAACTTTTCATTTCAACTTTTTGCGTGAATGACTATTTTATAGTGAATAGAGTTGTTATAAAAATATATGAGTAAAATAGTTATTTTACATGAGGTTATATAAACAAAGGTAGACATTCAAAAATTTAAAGTATATAATAGCAAATCAAAAAAATAAAAATACACGCAATTAAAAAAAAATGACAAGTTATATTTCAAAGTCAACTTCCCTGATTACTTGAATATCAATCCTTCTTTGTTTATTATTATTACCTATATAGTGGTTGTTATGATGATAACAATTGAATGGTTTGGTGAAGTTCACTTTATAGGTAATTGTCTAAACATATTTTCTCGCTCATTTGGTTGTGTCTATTTTGGTCTTTAACTTGTATAGACATTTGCATGTGTGATAGCGGTGGAAGAATATATAACTTTAGGATTGTGCATGTTGTAGTATAGTGGTTGACTGATCATACTATCTGTTCTTAATCAGGTTTTTGAAAAGGTAAGCTCATTTTTTTTAACGAGAGTTATTTATCTCACATAATATATACTATAATCTAATCTATGTCACACGTTTTAAGAAGAACATGCACAAGCCCTTTGGTAGAAAAGATAATAAGTTCATTTACTGTGATATTATTATTAACGACTTTTTTCCATTAACTAGCACATGCACTTTTTTTTTTTAAGGAATTCTGCTAATCATTTTTATAAAGTACCTTTAAATAACACTTGGCATAACTTAAAAAACAAGGTTTTGTTGCCTGAAAAAATCATAAGGACCATTAAGTTATGTCCATTATTATATTGGAAATTTGGAAGTTAAAAATATCACATTTCATACCAAACCAAAAGCAAGCTTCTCCTTTGACAATTATTGTTAATCAGAGACACAAATTTGGTATGTATGTTTTCACCAACTACTTTCTTGTGCCAAAACAACGTTTTGTCATATTCTCGAGTTGTTGCTGGCTTTTGCTACTCGTTGGTGATAGAGTTAAAACATACGTACATCTCTTGACACATCGGTATCGCTCTAAGAACTTGAACACTTACGTAAACAAGACGGCATAGATATGTCGATCAAATAAGCTTGTCATCCTGTCCATGTACATTTTTTTCAGTTGAGGGAGCTAGGTGATATGATAAATGGACATGATATAAGACAATTTGACATTGATATAATAATTGTATTATAAAAAATAAAAATAAAAAAACTCATGAACAATTTATAATCTAGTTTATCCGTTCAACATTAGAACAGATTATATAAAGGGAATAGGTAAAAGTTATGAGCGCTGATCTGATGGTGGCAGGGGGCTTACGCGACGACCAGCAGGAGGATTTAAGTGGCAACCTCATAGCTTTGGAGCGATTAGTAGAAGGCATCAAGTTGAATAACAATGAAGATAGATGGGAGTGGCTTGGAAGAAATCACGAGGAGTTCAGTGTCAAGGCGGTGAAGGATTTCTTACGAAGCGATCGGGACTATAGTAACCGTTTCGTTATGAAATGGGCGAAATGGATACCAAGAAAATGCAATATTTTCATGTGGCGAGTATGTCTAGATCGAGTGCAAACTTCCACGGCGTTAAGAAAAAGAAACTGCTTGGTGGGTTCTACTCTTTGTGGGCTATGCGAGAATGAAGAGGAGGAGGTGGATCACCTCTTCTGCCATTGTGAGATTACAAACCAAGTGTGGTATAAAATTAGTAGGTGGTGTAAAACTAGCCCTCTATTCTTTTTCACCGTAAAGGACTTGCCGGTGTTGCACAAGATGGCGGGTATCGACAAGAAGAAGAGGAAGGCGTTTCAAGGTATCATATATATCTTCTGTTGGTGCATATGGAGAGCCAGAAATGATAAGAAATTCGCGAATGGCAACACGTCGGGAGAGAAGATATTCCAAGATATAAAGTCTTTAGGATTTTTATGGTACAAGAATAGAATAAAAGGTTGTTCAATTACTTGGAGAGACTGGTGTATTTTCGATTGGATGTAACATTGTTTTGTAAATGGCCAACCACTAGTTTTTTGGTGGTTTGAGCTTTGTATATAAAAGTCAAATTTCAAAAAAAAAAAAAAAAAAAGGTAAAAGTTATGAGATAATGATTTAGAGAACATGCATAATTGCTAAAGGTGCCATAATTTAGATGAATGATTGGTTTTAAGATGGGGACCCTGCTGACTTGTTAATACAAATTCAATGTTGGATTATTAATAGCTAAAGGTCAAATAGTCAACCCAATAACATGAATTATTTTTCAATATTAACCGTAAAAGCCAACAACTCCCCATGTGAAGTGTGCTCTAGAATCTAGATACAAACAAATCGCTCCAAAACCATGCATTAATCAAACCTAAAACAAATGCATATATAATTAATAGTTCGTAAATTATTGTTAGTAACTTAGTATAAATACAAATGCATGTAGTTTAGATTAGAATGTCGAAACAATTTACATCTTGTTATTTTAATATTAAATTTTCAAACTTATAAGTAACAAGTTTAATACCAACTTGGCCAGAACATCTAGTAGCCTGTGTAACGATAAATAACAGGACAATGTGAATGCATTATAAGATTCAAGTAGGTTAGATACTATAGTTAGGCACAAAAAGTGCATTTTGTACATATAAGATATTTTGATACTAGTTGTTAAACTGTATAAACAATGGGCTACTCTTTAATAATGTAGTTGCTGATAACGAAATTAAGGAAACGACAATTAACAACTCAACCGTTAAAACAAAGAGCTCACTTATAAAATGTGTAAATAATTTATTGAGAGAATATAGTGCGTATGTTGGATGATAGATTAGGATGTATCTCCGCCCATGCCAAATAAAATATTAAGAGAAAGAATAAGTTTTTCTTTTTTTCTCAAATATAATACTCTAATAAATTCTCATGAGAATTTCACATATCCTCCTATTTTCATTAATTACGCCTGCATTCTAGCTTTTCTTTTGTGGGAATAAAATGATAGAAAGAAAAGTAAAGAAAAGTTTTGAAAGAAAAGAAAGTGGCGATTTATATTTCACGCTCGAATTGAAAGGAAATGAACGAAATGGAAGGAAAATAAACAAAGTCGTTACCGTTTCGGAATGAAAAGAAAGAAAAAGAAAAATTATAGTTATGACTTTTAAACATAGAAATACATCTATAACAAAAGATATATAAAATAATGAAGGTTATATAACTTAGTTTATAACAAATAGTTTATGTAGAATTTGTTTCTTCCAACCACCTATATTTGGTAGGAAAATTTGGTAGAAAAAGCTCTTAATTTTCCTATCAAATCCTTCCACTTTCCTTTCTTTTCTCTGTTTGACAAAACCTAGAACACACCAATTTTCTATTTTCATTTTTTTTCCTTTCCTTCCAAATATAAACTCTATAATGTAGCGTTAGAGATCGCGTTTATGAAAAAATTGAAATCATGGTGAAATCTCATTTTATATCTATATGGCATAGTTCTTGAACTTCTTCATAAACTTAACATAATTAGTTGTAACAACCTCAAAATGGCTTAATGTAAGAAAATGTTACTAGAGTTCTACCTAATCGGATCACAACACAAAGATAGAATAATAGATTTTTCCTTAAAGATTTCATTTATCAGAAGAAACAAAGTTTACATCATTGTTTCAAGCAGAAATATAGGCCCATAAAGGAGTTTAAATGGTCCAAAAATATATCATAGTTTCTACGACTACGCCACGCCATCGCCAAGCACTTAAAGGTTAGCTATCGCCATTTTATCCCGAAAATACATGCTAAAAACAACACAATCTATTGAGTGAATTCATAGGTTTAATCAAATAAATGGTTGATCACAAGATATATCGGTTTGTAAAATCGACAATGTACGCATACAAAGTCTTGGAAACATGGGCTACGTTGTTATACACCCATAATGGAAAATGGTTATTATTTCACTAAGCTCATGACACCAAGACTTAACTGCATACATCCAAATACTGATGTACGTGGTTTTTTCCCTCAAGGAGGTAATTGCCAATTACACTATTGAAATTCAAATATAGTGCGTCCTCGTTATTTTCGATAACATAGACGGGGTCATTAATCCCCATAGTACTATCCACAATATTTTCCTTCACTCGCAGTGACTAATGGTTCATGATGTGAGGGACTTTTTGCAGGACACTTAGGCAATAATGATATCAGGAAAACAACATATAGTTTTCAAATAATTGTGATCATAAAAGTAGTAGCAGCATGTATCTCCCTCAGAAGTTTATAAAACAGTTATGTGGAAAATTAGAAAGGGGTTGAATAGTTTTACCATTTAAAATCTTAATTGTTTCGAAAACTTATTGTGAGATTATTTAATATAGATAAATGATGTGTTAGTGAAGAATGAATAATATGTAAGCAATAGATAATATGTAAGTAAGGAAAGAAACAATCAAACCACGACAAAGTTGTTTATAGTGGTTCGTTCTACAATGACTCTTTTTCCTTGTCCTACTACACTCCCCGAGTCTCCAACTCGAGAGTTATCTTCACTAATCAACAAGCTCCTTTAACCGGCAGAGAAAACCTTTACACGTTGCTTACACAATATTTCCGACACAAAGCTAGATGTCGAGTTCTTTTACAAGGGTAAAACCACTCCCAACACAATATGTTTTATGGACAAAAATACTAACCACTCACACTCATAGGTTTAAGATGGTTTGGTACAATAATTATGTATGAACAATAATGATTCACACAGCAATAAAACAAACAAGACTTCCAATTATTTGTTAAAGCTTGATTATGCCTTGATCTTCTTTGCTACAAAAGATTATCACTAAAGTGAAATGAAACTGAGTTAGATGTAATAGAATGAGGGAATGTATGTGTTTTATGCTAATGAGGGATGAGAAAAGAACTTGGTTTGGCTTGTTTTTTATAGGCCAAGTGATCAGCAGATCACGGACTGGACGGAACCAAAAAAAGGGGTTCGCCCTTTATAATTTTTGGTTCCGCCAATCTGACAGTGGAGATCACAAAAAATCTTTCAAAGATCATCCAAATCTCTCCAAGATTATGTAAGATATGATGAGTGAATATCTAAACAAAATATTCTATAAAATCTTCTAAAGATTTTCAATGTGATGCAAGCCATGATGTAATATGTAGTTTTCCATTTTTAGAATTAACATGTTATATAAGTTAATACTTATGTAATGTTTTATTTAAAAACTAAACATACTTGATCTAAAAATGTTGATGCGCATTATAGTTTAAAAGATTAACTATGTGAATTGATCTGTAGTTAATCAAAATGTGATAAGATGCAAATGCTTAAATGTTGAAGACTTATTTAAGAAAAGCTTGTACTAATGTCTAGTAATCTTGACAAGCTTTATACTTTGCAAAAATGAAATTTAATTTTGTCGTTAACAAAACAAGGTAAAGATCATAAAATATAAATAACGTTTTTGGACGATTTTGTATTAACAATCTCCCCCTTTTTGTTGAGGACAAAACATAAATTTTATTTTTATCAAAGATGTTAAGATGTACAAGAATTTTAAAAACATGAAATTAATTTAAACTTGAAAGAACTAGTTAGTTAAATAAAGTTGACAATCAAAAAGTTATTTTATCTTACGACTATTTAGACTTTTGTTTGTCCAATATTTGGTCTACTTTAATTTTGACTTTTGAAAGTCAAAGCATGTTGTTGACTTTTTGAAAGTCAATTGTCAAGTTCAATAATATTCTCTCTCTTTTTTTCAAACAAAAAGAGGCGGTGCGAAAATGCAATGAGCTCGAGCCAAATGCTCCCCTTAATTGGTGCCAAAAGAAAGATACATGAATTATGAAAAGCTACAAAAGAAAGGTTAGTAACATTCATCATCACAAGCATCAAAAATAATTGCAACCAACAAGTAATCACTTTATAATAATCAACAACATTATAATAAACATCATTCATTAGTTAAAATTTTATGACTTAAAAGTCATAAATGGAACATAATAGAGATGTTGAGATATAAAGAAATCCTAAAAAATAGAAAAATAACTTGAAAAATAAAAAAAAACATCCTAGAAATTGAAAACTAACTTAAAAATAATAAAAATCCTAAAATAAAGCAAGAACCATCCTATCGAGGAGAGGATGAGAAAGAGCGTTAATACGCTCAAGGATATGATTGAGGATGAACCTCATTTCATCTTTTAATTCGTGGACCATGATTCAGGTCCTTTCACTAAGATGGGCGGTGCCCTCACAATGGGAGCAACCATGTCGAGGTAGGAGAGTAGGATTATTGTTTGGTGGTGGAACATTTGTGGAAGTATTGTTGGTATCTGATGGAGTAATGAGGGAAGAAAGCAAAGCATTTTGCATTTACAATGCCTCATTTAGATGAGAATCCACCATGTTTGAAAAGGCATGAAAGTTTTCTAGATGAGCTTGTATATCTACCTGAGATTGTGGGTGGTCTTCTCACATTGACTCATCAATATCATCAATATGTGAAGAAAAGGATGTAGGTGGTAAAACTCTAATGCTTATCGTAATGGAGTGACTTCTCCCTTGAAACAAACAGATGCCCTCTAGACCTGCCTTGAGCTTTTTCCCACGCTCTCGTGAGTGTTGTGTGTGAATGGGATGATTAGAAATGCCGGAATTCGGGTATTTATAGGTCAGATCTGGGTTACTGCGTAACCAATATAGGAGTTACGCCGTATCCTTCTATTCCATCATAAAATGCACTAGATCCGCCGGTTACGGCGTAACCTTATTAGTGGTTACGCCAGTAGTCTTCAATAAACTCGGTTACGCCGTAAGTGATGCATGAGTTACGGCATAAGTATCGCCGCATGGAACCTCATTTGACCTAACTGCTACATCGTAACCTTGGGGAGAGTTACGCCATAACCTTCTCGATAAGTTGGCATACCGAGTCACGCACAGTTACTACAGAATGCGAGAGACGAGTTACGCCTGAACTTCTTCAAAATAACATACCGTGATAAATCTTTAGATATGTTTCCGCCCACGCTCTTTAGCTCCAATGCTCGTAATTTACCCGAAAGTGAAAACAATGGAAAACAAGTTTAAATCCATATAAATGATATAAATAACGAGCATTATCCATGAAATTGACACTTAATATTCGTGACTATTTGATGTTATCAAATATCCCCCACTGAACTCTACTTGCCCTCAAGTAGACCTTATTAGATAGATTCCTAAAAGATATTTCCCATAACCTAGAAAATATAAGTTTACAAACCCTTATGCTAGAATAAAACAAAGCCGAATGCCTCACGAAAGGGAACAAACACTCAATTCTCTCAACTATTCTAAGTGTCAATTTCGGGTGATCACCAATCGCATACCATAGCATGTATTCTATCATAAGCTTGGCGGTTACACAAATCTCCACCACTAGAGTTAAGGGCTAAACAATTCTCAAGGCAATATGGGTAGACACGACAAAGGTTAAGGGTGACTCACATTACTAACATGTCACGCGAAGTGGACAAAATCAATGATACATGACCAAATCCATGGCCAAGACACCAAAGATTGCTCACGCATCACCTAGCTAGACACGCCTCATGACTAAAAGGGTAGGATAAGACATGGATATATAATTGGTGTAAAATAAAAACAAGGTGTAGTCTAAATCTATAATCAAGTCATCACCACTTACCGCTCGCCCAAAATTCAAGCTTAGAAGTCAAGAAACCGATCATGAATGCAAGGTAGATGCGCTATTAGAGGACGCCGTGATGGGCACACTACCTTTTTCTTCAACACAAGCATAACTACCAACTCCAATCTTCAAATGTGACCGAGGTGGCCTCCTCGATACTAATCAATAAAGCTTATACTATAGTGCTTATAACATCGCACTTTACAATAACATAATCATAACATTTTTTTTTTTTATTTTAGGAATCACTTTTTTTTTCTTTTTTTCTTTTTTTTTTTTTGATCATAACATAACATAACATAACATAATATCCCCCACTTAAGATGAATAATGGGAATTGGGGTCTTCAATGATCTTCTAAATGTTTTCGTGAAAGCGTGATTCAACCTTCCACTCGAACCATGAACTTAGGCAAATGATGACTTCCCAATTACAAATAAAGACTACATGATAGGCTAAGGTGTATAGTGTATCGAAACAATATATGGGTGACCAAAATGAAAGGAATGGCTTAGAAAGGTGTATCTAGGGGTATCTTGCACTAAAGACGAGTGCAACAAAAAGGGTTTCACATGGGGTCGAAAAGTCGAGGTGACTAATCGATAGACTCACAATGGTAGGTCTGTTGGGTGATAATCCTATAATATTTTCTTCTAAACCGAAAAGTCCAAATACATCGAGCTAACTCAACATACCTCGCCTATGGTCTCGAAATGATGCAAAGGCCAAGTTCTAAAGTTTACAAGCTACCCAAGACACTCATAAATTGGTGGATTTGGGGTAAAATCTTGGAAACGGATAAGGCTAATCTCACCATATAATAACAAGGGTCAGATGTGTTTCGCTAAGGTCTAATCTAGTTAGGTTAAGAAAAACATGTCAAAATTTTAAAATGGCATAATTTTTCAAAATAAACTAGAAAATGAGGCTAAATAAAGTTCAAGAGATAATTCTACCCCGTCCCCCCACTTGAATTGTACAAAGTCCTTGAGAACTTCCCCAAATTTGCTCCATAAAGAAGGAAGGATCACGAACAAGAGACGCTGCTTTCATATAAGCGCCATGAACAAACTTCAATCCTCGAAATCACAATACCGACAAGCATAATTCTAAAAAGAAAATATGAAAATGAAAACAAACCTAACTTACTTTCGTTGAGAATCACGGTTGCATTTAGCGAATGCAACAAGCCTTTTAAACCACTTGGTGTCCCAAGTAGACGAGTGAAGTCTCGTGAGGGTTTACAGGAACACACTCCACAAAGTTCATTTAAAAACTAATACAAGGTTATCGAGTTTTAAAATGAAAAATTAGCAGAGGAAAGTTACATCGTAATCTTTTCGAGGAGTTACGCCAGAATCGAAAAACTCGGAATGAGTCAGCAAAGCGAGTAGTTATGGCGTAACCACCGAGATGGTATTATCAGAATTGGTAATGCATCAAGAATCTGCCGCTAAAAGGTTGGTTACAGATAATCACTCAAGATGAGTTACGCCAGAACTCGCTCGTATCAAAGAACTACATCAAGAATTAGTTCCTCGCTTCAAAAATAGTTAGAAAACACAAACCCTACAGAATAGAAATAAAATGAAAGAAAGGGATAATTCGGGTTGTCTCCGAAGAGCACTTTTCTTTATTTACGAGTCTTTGTTAGACTCGAGCCGCTGGCTTCTAAGGGGCCTTCTTCAATATCTTTCATCAAGTTATGCCTCATCCAGCGACATTCAAAGCGCTTCGGAGGTATTCATTGGTTTCGATTTTCCTGACTTTACAAAATTTCTTCCTGGTCCCGGTGGTAGTGAGTGAATTCATATTTTTCGACAATAATCATGCGGTGGTCTTTTGTAGGAATCCCGGAGTTTGCACCTCCTTTGTTCGTAAGCTTCGCCGGGATCAAGAACTCCTCATTACCTTGCAACTCAAGGTAATCTAGGATCCCTTCAATATCATCATCATCGAGCGGTACCATGAACCATTCTTCATCGAAAGATTCTCCACTAGAACGCTTGCATTCTTCCTTTTCATCACTAACCAACTCTTTGTCATTTTCAATTGTTATTTCACTCGTGTTGTTGAGACTTTCGCTGTTTGAATTTTCTCGATCCATGTACTCCTTCCAGATCTTCTCTTTGGTTAATGTGTCTAAATTTCCATACTTAATCTTCACCCAACTGTCGAATACTAGGTTGTCTAGCCAAGGCAAACTCGATCTCTAGGACCAAAAGAATTCATCATTTCCTATTCTCCTAAAGCTACTTCCCCCGTTACATATATCGTCATACGGGTTGCATGACTTTTAAAATTTCCCAGGAGATTTTACCCTTCGCACCATGATCACAGTAATTCCTTGTTGTCGGTTTCACTTAAATGCTCATCCGCAAGATATGTCTTTACTAGCCTCTTCCTTTTCTCGAACGTGCTCATGAATCAATTTTAGCTTTAAGGAGATTCGGGTTAATCTTGGCATCCCCGAATTGTATTGCTGTACTGCTTAGCAAATGCCAAGTCACCGAACTTTATACAATGTCTTTCACGCTCACGAGGGCATGTCCACTCTTCCTCTTTCACTATCCCCGCCATTGCAATACTCACTAAGGGGTTGCATGTAGGCTATGCTCGTGTGGACCTCGCCGCTTATGATGATGGGAGTACACCAAAGGAGTGATAAGTGGCTCTTCTTCATCTTCGCGGAGAGTTTCTAGTCTTTCATTATCGATATGCCGCCACATAAATTTGTTATGGTTGATCCTATCCTTATTGCCCGCCATCACAAACCTCATTTCTCGGGTTACAAGAAGCCCAAAGATCGCACTAATCTCCCTAAGAAACCGGTATCATTTTGCACCAAGTGATATTTCTTCTTAGATTCGGGCGGAGGGCACAAGTTGATGTCATGGGACCAATCATTTCACGATTCTTCTACTTCAAGGAATTTTTCTTGGGATCCCAACCACGCCAGAGTCGAGTTTCTTGGTTACGGCGTAATTCGCTAGAGTCGATATCCTCGGTGTTCTTCATAACCCCGTTATCTCTATCAAAGACATAGTTACATCGTAATCATAAGGCGAGTTACTACGAACTCGATCTGTCAATGAAATCATCCTTGAATCCGTTTCAATGGCTCGAACCTTCAAGTTATCATCAAGAAAATCACTTTACATTCCATAGTTGGTTAGATCCTTTAGGTTTATCGTTATTCCTCCTTACTTTTTCACCGAGCTTCCACCATGGATTCTAGGTTTTCGAGTTGTGTCGTGCTTGGAAAGGTTCTGTCAAGTATTTTCCCGGAATTCTTTCAATCACTCATCTTGCTCTGTTGTCTTTGGGCTGAATTTTCCAGAACTTATTAATTGTTTCTTCAAGACCGGGCTTTCTTTCTCCATAAGGCCCACGGTTGTAATTTCCACGATAACCATTGCTATTTCGATTATCTCCAGAAACGGTCGATTTTCTCCATATTTAGCTTCTTCAATATTCTCTTCGTCCCCATGAGGACAATTCTTCGATGAGATGTCCTCCTCCATAGCTTTTGCAACCCACTTGGATGGCATGAACGGTTTCTAACCTTCAAAGATATCTCGACTAAGACTTTCAATTTTACTAGCGATTCACGCAATTCCATCAAAATTTCCTCCTTGGTTTCTATTACTTCCTTCGTCGTGCCAT
This sequence comes from Chrysanthemum lavandulifolium, assembly GCA_022545495.1. Lineage (NCBI taxonomy): Eukaryota > Viridiplantae > Streptophyta > Magnoliopsida > Asterales > Asteraceae > Chrysanthemum > Chrysanthemum lavandulifolium. The sequence continues at coordinate 203,457,573 of CM040238.1, forward strand.
TTTTAGAGTGATCCGCCATTTTTGAATGGCTTCAATTGCATGAGTAGGAGTCATGTTCGGGATAGGTCCTTGATAGTCCAAAGATCGCCTTGTAGTTATGTTAATTCGTTGTAGAAGATGTTGACCTTTTCTTTGGTTGTTCGGATCATTAGTAGGACACTTGAAAAGAAGATCGCTGTATCCGTCCCAAGCTTGATACAAGATTTCGTTGCCTTCTTGTTTGAAATTATGGATCTCCAAAAGTGGTTAGAAATCTTCACGGGCAATATCTTTAAATAAAATGTTTCTTTAGTAGCGCAAGTATTAATTGCCCCATGGAAATCTTTCGATCCATCTTCTAGCGGCTCCAAGAGTCATTGGAATACCCTTAGCATAATAACATCATGAGACACGCCGAATGTTGAAAAGGCTTGCAATGTATAGGACATTTTCAACGTGCTCATATGCATCTTCGTCCCTGTTTCCTAAAAAAGGATTAGCGCGAAGCTCCCTCATAAATTGGTCTTTGATTTCGAAACGGATATCCGCTCCAATTGCCGGTCTTACAAGACCCGGCCCTTGTTCCACTCTTGTCAACGCCAAGTATTCCTCAAGAGTGAGGTCATCGATGTTAACAACTTCCATGGTACCTGAAAACTTGAAATATGATCGTGAGAAAAGTTTTAAAACGAAATCAAAGACTTAATATCAATACTAATATAACTCCCTACGCGGCGCAAAAACTTGATGCGTGTTTTACTGACTAGGTCTTAATATTTATAGTGTCTCGCAATACCTATGGTCTACCCTAGTGCACTAAACGGTGGTACCCGTCGTGTGTAGTGTAGTAATCGGTAAGGTCGAGGTCGTCCCAACAACTATGTGTGTTGGATTATTACTAAGTCTAGTGTCACATATTTAATAAAGGTTTCGATAGGATTTAATTAATTAAACTACTAATGTAGAATAAAGTAAATAAAAGCGTATAAATGGTAAAGGAAATCAATAGAGGAGAGTGGTGCCAACCTAGTTAATCCTCCTAACTAGTTATGTCTACGCCTACCTACTTTTAATTACTTGGTGGGGTCAAATTCGAGGACAACATTTGGTCAATTCGCCTAACCTATCGACAAAGATGCCACCACGGAGAAATCGGTAGCACCGTCATAAGTCCTGTTGTTCCCGGTCCCCTAAGCCAAGTCATTAAGTATCGCTACATGCTAGATTCATAATAGTGAGTGCCCGTCCTTAGGAACTTAGACACTACACCCCCAATTCTTAAGTTCATCCAAACGATAGGTGATCGGTTGGTCAATCGCACAAGTAGAAAGGGTCGTTAGTTGGACATATCTTACCCTTCCCGTCTCAGTCCGCTCACCTAGGGTCAGTTGGTCATATCTCCTAGGCAATTAGCCTCTACAGCCATTCAAAACTACTAAACCAAAGGTGGCTACCAATGAACTATGCATGCATACACTTAGAAATAATTGTACGGAAGTAAAGGTAAACGCAAACAAAACAGTTAAGGAATCATAACTAGTATAGCACCAAGAGGTGCTTAGCCGCTCATATTAATCATGCAAATCAATTCAATATTCAAAGGTACGAAATAAATGAATTGAAAGTAAAAGAAATATAAAACGCTAATGCTTATCGTAATGGAGTGACTTCTCCTTGGAAACACCAGATGCTCCTCTAGACCGCCTTGAGCTTTTTCCCACGTTCTCGTGAGTGTTGTGTGTGGAATGGGATGATTAGAAATGCTGGAATTCGTGGGGTATTTATAGGCGGATATGGTTACGACGTAACCAATATAGTAGTTACGCCTGTAACCTTCTATTCCATCGTAAAATGCACTAGATCTCGCCGTTACTGGCGTAACCTTATTAGTGGTTACGTCGTAGTCTTCAATAAACTCGATTACGTCGTAAGTGATGCGAGAGTTACGGCGTAAGTATCGGTGGCGTGGAACCTCATTTGACCTAATGTGGTTACGTCGTAACCTTAGGGAGAGTTACTGTAGTAACCTTCGATAAGTTGGCATCGAGTCATGCAATAGTTACGACGTAATGTGAGAGACGAGTTCTGTTGTAACTTCTTCAAAATAAGCGTCTTGTGATAAATCTTTAGTTATGTTTCCAGCCTCGCGTCTCTTTACTCCAATGCTCGTAATTTACACGAAAGTGGAAAACAATGGAAAAGAAGCGTAAATCCATATAAATAACGAGCATTATCGGGAAATTGACACTTAATATTCGGGACTATTTGATGTTATCATCTTCAAAGCTATTTGTGACTTAGTGTTTTCCTTGCTTGGATAAGCACTCGTGAAACACTTGACTTGTGGATATCTTTCTAACTTGGACAAGTTTGAAAGATTTTGGTTTACAACCTATTCTTACGAATAAGCTAAACCTTACGAGTAATACCTTATGACTAAGATCTATCTTACGAATAAGTATTTAGTTTACGACTGAGCTTAAGTTTAACCACAAAGTTTACGAGTAAGATATTCTTACGAGTAAGAGAAGGTTTATGCCTAAGGAAGTTTACGAGTAAGCCACATCAGTTTACGCTTAAGGAATTTTTACGCCTAAGCACAACTTCAACAACAACATCAAATTCCTTTCAACTAACAAAGATCCATCATCTACACAAGTTTCAAGATGTCTCAACCACCATAATCCAACTACTTTTCTCATGAATATCCTCAGCCGAAACAACAATATCCCCAACCACAATTTTAGCAACAACCACAACAAATTGGAAATTATCTTCTCTCATCAATATGCACAACCACACCACAACAAATCCTCAACAACTCACTCCACAACAACATCAATATGTTAACTACTTTCAAGATCATTTCCTAGCAAAGTATGCTATGCATGCATCAACTGTGACACAAAAGGAACCTACCTGGTTTGCAAAAATGTGTGAAGCTATAAGTAGGAAAAAATCCATTCATGAAGCTGGATCTCTTGATAGACCTCCAATTCTCACTCCCGGAAACTATGATCAATGGGTTATTCGGTTATTTAGGTTCTGTGATCTTAAGAAATCTCATGGTAAATTCTTGAAGAAGGTCATTCTTGAAGGTCCTTTTCAAATGCCAACTGTGACAATGCCCGGAGATCCAACAGCTAATCCACCAAGAGATGGAACTACTTCCACTCTCACTATGGATCAACTCACTGCTGAACAACTACTTTACTTTGAAGCTGATGAACTCGCAATGGAATACATCCTTCAGGGATTACCCAATCTGATTCTTTATAGTGTTGATACTCAGAAAACTGCAAAAGACATGTGGGAACACATTCATCTCCTAATATAAGGCACATAACTCAATCAAAAAGACATGGAATCAAAACTTTACCTATCCTATGAAAGCTTCATGATTGATCAGGAGGAATCATTAGAGTCATACCATCATCAATTTACTGACATCATCAATGACTTGGGCAGACACACATCATTTTGCCAAAAATTGTAATCAACACAAAGTTCCTATCTTGTCTCACCCGATTGGGAAAAGTATGTTACATTCATCCGCCAAGCTAAGAACCCTCATAATGCAAAGTGCGGGATGTTGTATGATTACTTGAAACATCATCAAAAGAAGTGGACAAAGATAGAGCTCTCTGGAATTTATGCATCTTTGCCAAATGCTAATTCACTTGCTTTGATTGCTCAATCTTGTGCACAATTTCCTCAATTCCACAAAGAAGAACAAGTATTTACTCGGCCCACCATCCACCTAGATTACTCCATATCATCCATCACAAGAAACACATGATACTCAACTAGTTCCTTACAACAACTCGGATTCAACACTATACGTTGATACATGATCGATGATGAAGAGGCTTTCAATCGTTGAATCAAGGACTCAGACTAATTGCTCATGCCTTCGGAGGTTTGCAAACAAATCCAACAACCGATTCGTATTTCATCCAACACAAGGAATCATGTAGTTGTTCGAATGGAAGGGTTGAAGTTCGCAATGTAAACAATGGTCGCCGATGGGAAGTGGTAGCTACATGGGTAGTGGACAAGGTTTTAATGCTTCGGAAGGAATAACATGGTTGCTCCTAGCGGAGGGTTCAGATTGTTGATCGGGAAAATGTTCGAGAATGGAAATATGGGTCTTAGATGCTATAAGCGCAACGAGAAGGGTCATCCGCTAATGCTTGTCCGAAACCGAAAACCGGAGAAGTGCTTATCACAAAGAGGCTTTACTCTTGGCTCTCGGATTATGTGTCGTGAACTTTTACCTTCTTGTTGTTGTAAAGATCGATAATATTGAACAACATGTAATCAACAAAATGACATTCAAATCATCTTCATCACTAAAGAATTAGAAAAAATTATCATTAGACATTTTGGTAGAGAGAATGTATATTTGACATAGAAAAGATGTGTAAAAATTTAGTGTTTAAAAGATAAATTTGAATTAATAGTGGCTTAATAACGACACAAATTTTTTCTTTTTTAAGCCTTCTCCCAACACAAGCCAAATAACTCACTCGAGAACTCATGAGGAAGGGGCGGGGTTCAGCTGCACATTAGGGTGCCATATAAGATTGGCGCGAGTGCCACCATACCCATGCTCTTATCTCGCTTAAGAAAATTTCAATTGATTCAAGATTAGAACTTATAGTTACTTTTTACTTTTATTTATTTATTTATTTATTTATTTTAAGTAAAAACATTATGGGGTGAGAATATTTGATCATGTATCGATATGTGTACAGATAAGGATTGAATTTACATATTAAAATTTCACCTTTTCTATAAAAATAATTCATTGATTTATGGTTTCGAACCGAGAATCACAATTCGATTTGAAACCAAACCAAAATTGAAAGATACCCAAGAACCAGATCCGGCCAGTGAATTCCTGATCCAGTTCTTTTTTTCTTAGTTTTAGATTGGTTCTCGGTTGGGTTCAGTTCTACAATCAATATGCTCATCCCTAGTCAAGTGAACAAGAGCATGTACACCTTCAAAATTACGCCATAGAAACTCCACTTTTGACAATTCCCTTATTGTTTTATTTTGTTTTGACAACTTTCAACCTCTACTATATACCCATTTCCATAAAATTACAAGCCCGTGATAATATAATGCTAAACGCGTGGTATGTGTTAAAAATGTAAAACCTTCAAATCAACTGTTAGAAAATCGCTTGTATCATCCGATTAATCACAGGCAAGGATTAACAGCCTCGATTTTCACTAATCGGCGCATTAATCGATCCAGAAAAATCGGTCAACACGTCGATTAATCGGATAAAATCGGTCAAATCGGAATAACCTACCAACTCGGTTCATTTGATAAAATGGCAAAATCGTATATAAAGCAATGGATCGAATAATATCGCTCAGATCGCCAAATCAAGATATAGTTTCAAAATTTTATAATTTTATATATAAAATATTCAATCCGATTAATCCCGCCTAACCAATTAGTGTTAGACGACACAGACCGCCCAATTATCACTTAACGATTTTTACAACTTTGCTTCAAATAACAAATTCGGTTGTATGTATTTTTTTTTAATGGACCATGATTTTTCCTATTCTTTTGCCTACTAGATACAACTTGAAAAAAGGTTCACTTTTAAAAGGGTCCCACAATCCAACCATATTGTCTCATTTTCAAGTGCCCCATGGCCCTTATAACATGGAGGAAATTATGGCAATTTCCTTTACTATAAGTCGCTTCTCACTCTCTAACTCCATCTCTTCAATCCCATTAATTAAATGGATATTGAAATGGTTATGTGAGTGTTGTACATTAAAAGAAGAATGTACACAAGACTACATAGTTCAAGTGAGATCAAAATTTCAAGGCAAATGGCTATGTGGTTTGTGTTCAGAAGCTGTGCGAGATGAAGTTAACCGTGGAGCTCATATTCAGCCATTCGGGATGGATGAAGCGGTCAAGGCCCATATGTCTTTTTGTCGAAAATATATAAGTCCAACCCGGCTAACCGGGTTGCTGATGGCATGAGGCAGATGTTAAGAAACGATCTGGTGACATGAGCATGTCACCAGGATCGTCATCTAAGACGAATAGTTATTCGGCTTCTGGTGATCGGTCAACTTTTCGGGTTATTGTTAACTGACTTTGTTAAGATAATCTAAGGAATTGAAGAAGCATGTTTATTTTTGTGTTGAGTTATGTAGAACCATTGAATTGTGGTTTAATGATGTTAATGTGTACAGGTTTTTATTTCACTAAAAAGACGAGGCTTCTTAATATCTTTGTTAACTTGATGTTTCTTCAAATTAGTCTTTTTTTCCAGTTTCTCTTTTTTTATCGATATGACCGATCAACTTCGTAAGAGACTAGCAGTTGCTTTACTTTTAAACTTTTTGTTACATGATCCATAAATTATACCTAGTAGTCAGGCACAATGATATTCCACATAAGTCACAAGAGGTCTCGTGTTCAAGCCTCACTATGTGACACATTTTGGAGGTGGCTAGAGAAAGCTAGGGTCGGAAATGGTCGCATAATATCCCAGTTAGCTAGATAGCTTACATCTGAGTCAAATACTCGTTCTCTCCCAAACTAACCTGAAAGAAGAAAACCTAAACCGTATGTACGATGATCTAGTTAAAACATGAAAATTCGATCTATTTTGGGTAAACATGAGCATAGTCAGATATATAGACACACAAACACTTCTCTTTCATGATTTTTAACACCACTATGATGTAGAGCCCTCACCATGTTACTCCATAATTTACTTGGTGCACGTACTCCTAACCTGTTTAAAGGTTTCTACAATTACAGCATTCTTTTCTATATACAGCTAGAAGACATTTAATATCAGGGTAAAGTATCAAGAAAGTATTTGTAAACTTTAAAAGCATATTATAAAGACAAACAGCAGCCTATAAATGACAAATGTGTATGAGTTGTTATGGAATAAAAACAACATGGCAACATATAATACCATATGGGTCACTCTCTAGATGGCGAAGGTGCACATGTAGAGTTTGCACCGTTTTAGTAGTATCACCATTATCATCTACTTTTGTATAAATGAGCCTAGTTTCATATATATAATATAACTTTATTGACATTTCAATTTGGATTTACTGGAAGGCAGATGCGCGAGCAACAAGCTGCGTCGCAATATCTTTTTGGATTGCGAAAATAATTCGATCTTTTGAAACAAAAACGTCAAAAGATTCACAAACGATTTAATGAGCGTTCTGTTTGTTAATTACATCCTTTTATAATAACATACATTGATTTTACATGCTCGTCTTTATATCATCATATATTCCAAGTTTTCATTCTATATAATGCGTGCGTCCAAGATTCGTACATATACACTTAAGGATTTTTCTAAAAAAGTACATATACCGACATGCCTTTAACCTAGTGATGCAAAGTGAACTATCAATCAAGAAGCTGTGAGTTTCATTCGGGCTATAGATATAATGTGTCTTGCGGTTTAAAGTATAGTAGATTACAAAACAAACAAAAAAGATTATGGTATAGTCACAATAGATCATACCATTCTTTCTAGTTCATGCATATATATGATAAGTAGGTTCAATACTCAGCTCATACTTATTCTTTTATCATTAAATAAATAATTAGTGGATAAAGAAAACTCAACACTGATTGATTACCATGTATTATTGAAGTTATACAATCATTGAACTAACTTTAAGATTACATATACGATCTGGCCATTTAATTGTTTTTAGCTATGAAAAAGGTAAATTGCAATCTTACAATTATACATTCATAATAACCCTTTTTCAGTGTGAGAAACAAACTGATTCACTGATTATATATTTTATTTAACATTGGTTACCATATTGTTTTGTCTATGTAAATTTGTGAATCAAAGTTACAAACTTAGTTAAAGGTATTTTTGCTTCTCATCTTTCACGTAACTAGATTTTAAGCCAAGTACATGAACCTATTTAATATGTCATGTTCTAATCAAATGTACATTTAAAATAACATATTAAAATTTTAATTTTTGCTGTGTCTTAACCTATAGTCAACTAACAATATATCGTAAAAGTGCATTGAATAATTGACCTAATAATAAAAGCTTTTTATTTGTTGCATGTTCTTTATTAAATTTTACTTTCTGACTTTCTTGAAGACCGCTTTTCTCTTTTCACTTTCTCTTTTGTTATGGCACTGAAAGTGGACTTTTGTAAGTGTCAAATCGTTACGAATTATTGACAATAGTTTGTGGATGAACAATTTTCAACCCTTACGTCAAAATACCTAACTTTTTTTCGAAAAGTTGACTATTATTCACGTAAAACCCACCGACTACCCCGAAGAAGAAGGAACGACGAGAAAAAACACCTTTACAAAACGTTAAACAAGTACCACTCCTTCCACTCTATCGAACAATGACTACTTCTATTTCTATACCAAAGATAGCTAAGGGATTTAATATTTTGGAGAATCCTAATCGGATCTATATTGCCGTCTTCAAATCTTTTATCATTACGGGCCTTCCAGATACACCAAGCCGTGGTAAAGATTATCCCTTTAAGGTCTTCCGCCTCCTATCCGTCCCAGAACTTTGTGAAGATGGAAGACGTCCCTAGTCGCTAAAAGGAAGACAGGAGGAATCTTGCACCAATTGCCGACTCTATACCAAATCTCCATAGCCACCCACAATGACTAAAGAGATGATTCATTTTTCTTCTTCCATCCCACACAGTTGCACTCCAAGGATACTAAGCACAATTCGAGCTCTAAGCATGTCCATAGTAGGAATCCTATTTAAGGCCATCCTCCACGTAAAAATGTTACATTTCGACGGCACCGCTCGACCATTTGAAAACAAATCGATTACTAAAATCCTTTCCACTTCTAAGGAACTCTTTAACCACTTTGACACCGAAACCCTTTGATTCTTCCTCACAAACCCACCTATCGACCGATCACGCAACTTGAGACCATCGAAAGCACCTAGAGATTATTCCTTCATCCTTCTCATTATCACCGCCCATCCCCCAACTTGTCCCAAAGAACTGTGAAAATTCTATCACCGTGTTAAACCTTTCGCTTACAAAACACCTCTTTTCTTCTCCTGTTTGAACATTAAAGGAACATATCCTTTAAAGGAATGCCATTTATCCATGGATCCACCCAAAACCTAATGTTTTCCCATCTCCCACTTCCCTTTCAACATGTGGTTAAAATAAGTACGAAACATTAACTTTAGAAATAGCTCTCACAATATTCACCATACACCCACCATGTATTTCTTAATCGGCAATGAGTTCCAACTTCTATTCGAACCATGAATAAGAAGCCACTACCTTTCGCCAAAGGCACTCAGTTCAGTCCTATATCTCCAAATCCATTTGGATAAGAGAGCGATATTAGAATCCAAAGGTTGCCCAATCCAGACCTCCAACACTAACCTAGGAAGCAACCTCTCCCACGCCACCCAATGAATTTTTTTGTTTCACTTGTACCTCCCACGTAAACTTCCTTATAATACTCTCTAGACCATCCAAGACTTTAATCGGGCTTTGAAAAGAGACAAATAATAAGAGGGAGGCTTTCAAGACCGCTTTGATCAAAACAACACGACCTCCAATCGACAAACAAGAGGCTTTCCATCGAAAAGTCTTGTTTTAAAAATATCGAACAAGAAATTCCAATTTGAAATTCTGTTCATGTTGCTTCCTATCCGAATGCCGAGGTACTCAAAGGGGACCTCACCTGGGTTACACGCTACAGCTCTCGCAACCCTATTAATTTCCTGGGTGTCCACCCCAATCCCGAATAAACTGGACTTCTTCATATTGATTTTAAGGCCTGAACATAAGTGGAAACATCTAAGGATACGGGTAATCTTCTTGATGTTTGAAAGAGACCAGTTTCCAATGAACGTGCAATCATCCGCAAATAACAGATGAGAAATAATCGGGCTGTCATTAGGAAGTTGTAAACCATAAAAACCTCCGCCATTAACAGCCTTTTTCATCATGCACGATAACAGCCTTTTTCACCTAACTCGTTATCTGTCTTTAAAGAAAAGCATTTAAATTAGCGAGGAAAATATAACTCCTTGCATATTTTAAAGATACCGATGGATTCTTCTCCAATGACATAGCCTCTTTTAATAAGTATGTTCAAGTGACTTTTAGTAACAAATCGAATTGGGCACTCATGATGTATTTTTAAATCTCAAAATGAACAGCTAATTACACTTTCGCGATAAAAAAAAATACCACCAAGCAATGCCTCTATTATCTAAATACCTTGTGCATAAAGATATCGACACCCTTGAATACACTTGCGCAAGTCGTAAAACTATTACGCTTCTTTCTCTCGATTCTACAACACTAGTTGTGACTTGTGAGTATTAGATTACATGGGTCGCTTGGGACAAAGTTACCTCTCCCCTCGATAAAGGTGGTCTTGGCATTAGTAGTTTAAAGATATGCAATCAATCCATGTAGGCTAAATGGTGGTGGAGATTTCATAATGAAGAACATGCTGCTTGGCGCAAATTGATTTGTTCTTACATAGTCACACGGAGGTCTCAACAAGAGCTCTAACCTTGTAACTTACTCGGCACGTGGTCAAATATTAGAAAGCTCAAAGTTGATCTAAGTTCATTCGAATTAACTTACCTATGCCTTTTAAGAAAAAAATCGGTAATGTTCAACACACAAGTTTTTGGCATGATAATTGGAAAGGTGGGTCGTCTCTAAAAGATACTTTCCGACGTTTGTATCGGCTCGAAACACACCAAAATTGCTTGGTTAGTGAAAGAAGCTCAACTTTCATCCATCTCATTAACACCACCATTGTGAGTAACTCCTCTCCTACTACTGAAGTTACAAGAAACGTGTTTAACCCAGTTTACGGGCTCACATTATTTCCCCAGTGGGCCTTGTCTCAACTAGGGGTGAGCAAATGGATCGAGAACCGAACCGGAACCGAGAACCGACCCAACCCGAACCGCATTTACAACCGCAGTTCGGTTCTCGGTTCTTAGATATTGCAAGTTTCGGTTCGATTCGGTTCGATCCGAATCATGGTATCGGTTCGGAACCAAGAACCGCACGTTTTCAAAATGTCATCATTTAATTAGTTTTTTTATCATATATACAGTCCAACATCAATTCCATAAAAACTTCCAACATGTAAATGTTTAGTTCTAGTAAAGCAAATATTATCAAAACGTCCGACATGTGGAACTTTAGCAAGCACTAGTGGAAAGACCAAAATAAAGTATTGCCTTTTAAGATCCATCAGTAAGCATGTATGTCAATTTTTCTAGGGGTTTCCATTTAAAGGCAGCTGAAGCAAGATACCTGAAGACATTAAAAAAGGTAAATATAACAATAAGCACCATGCAATAAGTAAGCAAGTTGACATATATTAGTATGTAAGATGAGCCATCTAAGCTCTAGTTAACTATCTTTATAGGTATCAAATAATGAGACTCAATCATCAAAGAACTAAACACAAATAATCCTCATACTGAATTGGTGAAGGCCAATCCATTCAATAGGTCAATAGTAAGACAATAGTTGACATTTAAATAACTGAGAACACGTTTCATTTTAGAGACATGTCACTTTTTTATTCTTCGGAATAGATGCGTTTATTAACGTTTGATACAAAATATGACAGCCACTTCCCGAACTTTGAGAACTGCTAATATACAGTTGATGTTCTCAGATGCGAAAAATCATTGTGTTTCGAGCCACTGGGTTTAATAATCAAAAGTCAAACCAAAACATTTGATGCAGATGTATCATATACACAGAACAATGAACATGTATAAGAAGATGATAACCATGAGCCCTTACAAGAAAAAATAAAAACACTCAGAAAATTCTATTAAGTAGTATGAAGGTGCTCACAAGTATATTGGTTCTTTCATAAGCAACCTTTATTCATAGAATTTTTAATCATTTGGGTTTTTATGGGACGTGTAGTTTTTTAAGTTCAAAATTACATATTTAGTTTTTTTTCGGTTCCAATCGGGTAGAACCGAAATACCCGAACCCGAACCGAGAACCGAACCGGAACCGAAACATGTTTTGCGGTCCGGTTCTCGGTTCCTAAATTATGAGTATTTTGGTTCTCGGTTCTTGCGGTTCCGGAACCGCGCTCACCCCTAGTCTCAACTGGGCCTGAAGAAGACATGTTCGCTCAGGGTCTGAATTAAATGAATTGGTCGAGTTGATAAACCTTTTAGCCCATCTCAATCTTTCTAACGCCACAGATTCATGGGAGTTTAGCATTGATTCTACAAGGGTTTTTTCTGTGAAGTCCATGAGAAACCATATAACTATTATGTCAAATCACATAGAATCTCATCCTACTAGATGGAATATGCTGCTCATCAAGGTTAATATCCTAACATGGCGTGTTATGAACAAGAGAATTCCAACAAGAATTGTTATTATTGAAAATGAGTTCGAGATGCAGATTGTTGTACACCTATTAAGTCCTCGATTACCCCGACTCTAATAGTGGTTTAGAGTTACTACAACTAATACTAATGTTAAGACCGCCAAGACAGAGTTACTATCGCTAGTGCTAATGTTACTACCGCTAGTACTAATGTTACTCTTGTTGGCGAGTTACTATCGCTAGTGCTAATGTTACTATTGTTGGCACGATTACTTATCGCTAGTACTAATGTTACTATCATTGGCATAATTATTACTGCTAATACTAATGTTACTACTGTTGGCGAGTTACTACCGCTAGTATTGTCGGTATTAATTTGTAACTCGTTGACCTATTAATAGGTAGTTTCAAACTCGTAATTAAGACCATAATGACTTGGTCTTAAAATTACGAGAAGATTAATTGGCCTATTAATTCTCATAATTCCATTGACTAAGAGTAATTGATCCTATAAATAGGGTACACATCTGCATGAAAAAACACACAAAATATAAAAGACTTGAAAGTGAATTGGTTCTTGATTTGTGCCTAAAACAAGAACACCACTTGGTCTTATCCCATAGAGATGTTCGTGTAACCCAGGCATAGGGTCGAATAGTTTCTATTAGAAAGTGATGACACGATTTCAAGTGATATTCAGTACTCATTGAGTATCTATACCCAACTGCGAATACATCGACAAGAAACCAACAATCAATAGAAACTATTTAGTGATAATCAATGGTTGCTGCTATGAGGCAAATAGCTGCTCCCTTTTTCAAACTGGAAAAGTTTGAAGGTGTTGATTTCAGAAGATGTCAAATGAAGATGCACTTGTTGTTGTCAAGTATAAGTGTAGTGTATGTCTTGAGCATTGATATTCATGTTAATGGGGATGATACAACTATGGAGGATATAAGAAAAAGGAGAAAGTGGGAGAATGACGACTACATTCGCAGAGGTTTAATCCTCAATGGTATGTCCGATCCTTTGTTTGAGATTCATCAAATGTGGAATTTGGTAAAGAACTATGGATTTCTTGGAAGCCAAATATATGGTGAGGATGCATCAAGTAAAAGTTTCTTGTAAGTAATTTTAACAATTACAAAATGGTCGATTCTAGACTGTCATGGAACAATACAATGAACTTTAGTATACTTAGTAGATTCACACAACACAAAATGAACATGGATGAGACTATTTCACCTCTTGTGTCATTGATAAACTCCCTCTTTCTTGGAAAGATTTCAAGCATATGCTAAAACATAAGAAGGAGGAATTAACTCTTGTTGAGTTGGGCAGTCATTTGCGCATTGAGGATTCAATCAGAGCGCAAGACAGTGATAATCCAAAGAGTAGCAATGCTACTGGTCCATCACCGTCAATATGGTGGAGCATAACAACTCCACTAGGTACAATGACAACAACGACAAACGTAAGCATCGTGGATAACACCAACTGATCTTAACAAGAAGCCAAAAGCAACTTGTTGGAAGTGGGAAACCCGACACTTCGTGAAGGATTGTGGTGGTGTTAAAGTTGGCAACAAAGCCAATGGATCATGCATAATTGATCCGGAATTGTAATACCAATTCTCCGAAGGTCGAAATATATTTACTAAGTCTTTTCGATTTATTATGTTACATATATATCCGAGGCATATTTTGTCGTGATGATGATGTTGCGTGGTGGGTTGGCTCGTGTAATAATCCATGTGTAAAGATAGAAGTTGGTTCAAGACCCATGAGTCACCGAATGATGGCTCTATTCTTCATATGGGAAATGAGTCAATGACCACAATGCATGAAAGAGGATGTGTGGATTTAAGATTTAGTTCGAAAGATTGTTTCTTTGTTTAATGTTGTACATGTTCCTAATATTAGAAAAATTTGGTTTCTAGTAGTGTTTTGAATACTTGTGGTTATAAATAAGTTATTGAATCTGATAAGTTTGTTTTGTCTAAACATGGTGTGTTTATTGGTTTTGGCTATTTGTGTAATCAAATGTTCAGGCTTAATACTGTTAATGATATTGCTAATTAAGCCTTTATGTCAAACTCTAAACTAAATGATTCAAGCCTATGACATGCTAGACTTGGCCATGTATAAGAGTGTTAATACAAATATCGTCATTAAACGTTATTTATATTTTATGATCTTTACCTAAGTTTTGTTAACGACAAAAGTAAATTTTATTTATGTAAAGTATAAAGCTTGTCAAGATTAATAGATATTAAAACAAACTTTTCTTAAATAAAATCTTCATCACTCAAGCATTTACATTTTGATTAGTCATGTATCAATTAACTTTGATATCCTTCTAAACCATAATGTGTGTCAACATTTTTAGAACAAGTATGTTTTAGTTTCTTAAACACAACATTACATATGTATATACCTTTAACATATTACTTCTAAAATAGAAAACAACATATGACATCATGGTTTGATCACATTGAAATCTCTAGAAGATTTCATAGAATATTTTGTTTAGATTTGGATTCTACATATCTTACATGATCTTGGTTAGATTTGGTTGACTTTGGAAAGATCTTTGTAATCTTGCTGTCAGACCGTGGTCCGTGGTCACTGCAGATCACTTTGGCCTATAAATAGCAAGCCAACTCAAGCTGTTTTCTCATCCCTTTCTAGCATAATCACATACATTCCTTCTCTCTATTACTTCTAACTCAGTTTTATTTCATTCTAGTGATCCTTTTTTGTAGCAAATAAGATCAAGGCATAATCAAGCTTCAACAAATAGTTGGAAGGCTTGTTTATTTTGTTGTTGTATGATCTAGTCTTGTTTATACATCATTTTTGTACCAAACCATCTTAAACCTCCGAGTGTGAGTGGTTAGTATTTTAGTCCTCAAAATACATAGTGTGGGAGTGGTTGTACCTTGTAAAAGAATTCGACATCTAGCTTTGTGTCGAATATTATGTCACAAGGTAAAGGCCCGCGGTTAAAGGAGCTTGTTGATTAGTGAATAGAACCTCGAGTTGGACACTCGGGGAGTGGAGTAGGGCAAGGAAAAAGAGTCCTTGTAGACCGAACCACTATAAACAACTTGTCGTGGTTTGATTGTTTCTTTCCTTATTTACTCATTATACATTGCTTGCATATTGTCTATTCTTCACTAACATATCTTTGATCAATATAAATTGATCTTACAACAAGTTTCAAAATAAAGATTTTAAACGGTAAACTATTCAACCCTGTAAAACCCTAAAATCGTAAACGTGATAAAAGACTATTTTGCCCCTCAGTTTAATAATTGTGAGAATTCGTAAAACAAGTCAACCTCGTTAAATGCGCTTAACATGAACCTCGTGAATAATTTACACAAGATGTTGATAAATAAATCACACTTATGTCTACAAGTTATATAAATATCACACAATATAAAGTACGTTGGACTATGTCATATTATTTACAAATTACAAACACTTAAATTAAACTAAATGTGGTAACTAAATAAATTAATTTTATTGTCTTCCAAGAAAACGCCCTCCTTATAAACGCCTAAACCCCAAAATTTCATTCAAATCTCTTCCCATTTATCTCCCATTTACCCATTTTATTTACTTACTTTTTTTCACTTTATCACCCATTCAAAACGTGAAAACCCTAGCCCCTAAGTGGCGACATTCTCTTTCTTTCTCTTTTTTTCTCTCTCGGTCACAAGTCGATACAAAGAGAGTGGAAGATCGAGGCTTGATGCGGGTTATTGGTTCAAGGAATGACGGTCGCGTCGTGGTCTAGGTTCAAAGAGATGCCGCTTTTGGTCGTGATTCTGGTCGTGGGTTTGGACGGTTCGTAGGGTCTTTGGAGCAACAAAGGAGGTGTTGATTTCTTGGTTTCGGTCTTGTTTGTCTTCCTCATTACACGCCTAAGGTAACACAAATATCGCCTTGTCTTGTTTCCTCTTTGCTTTCGATGTGTGCCGTTTGGCCTCTTCTCCAGCGCATGAAACTAAACAAGGCTAATAAATCGTCACATGAATTAAACCTTGTTGCATGAGATCATGATCTCTATCTATACATGTCGAATAAAGCGATTTACTCTTTGAATCTGTTCTTTTAACCACACGACATACATGTTATAAGTATGATAGTACTCACATCTGGTTGGTATTAAAATCCTATAATGTTATGTAGATGTCGCATGAAATACTGAAAGGATGCTCACATAAAATCATGTCATTGACTTAAGATATATAAAAAGGGAACTTGGGTTTATGTGTAATCATGCCATGCATCTCTTGTGATTACAGTTTGTATCGTGGGGTTATTGTTTTAACATGTAAACCTGCTTTTAAAAGGGTCTCGTAGGGTATGTTGGAGGGTGATCGCGGAGTAACGATTGAGTCATTTTGTATTTTGAAAGCATGACGAGATAGTTGAATCGGGGTAATCATAAGGCATGATTTTAAGTCATAGATGTTAGTCGTTTGAACCGCGAGCGAGGGTAAATCGCATGTCGAATTCATGTAGTAAAACGCTTTGCAAATGGAGTATGAAATGAAAGTCATGAACATGTATTTAATGACATAATGTTGCATGTTATACATTTTCACTTCTAACCTCTCCTTTAGAACATTATAACATGCAAACCTTAAACTTTATGATTTGGCAAATTACAACCTTAAACTATTATAATAATGATATTAAGTTTTAATGTTTAATTACTTGTCGCTATAAGCCCTAATCTTTGATAAGTTACATTTTAAACCTTAAGTTTGAATCATTTATATTTTAAACCTCAACCATGATAATTATTTTATTAGGCCTTTATTTTATTTAAGTTGCATTTGTAAATCTAAACTTTCTATGTCGGACAATTTACAAAATTGAAAACCTTTCTAATATGGGAAAATATTTAACGTGATAAACTTAAGAATTAAAAGTTATGAGTAAAATTTCTAATCGTGGAAACTTACTAAATAAAGAAACTCGTTAATTATGGAAACCGCCTAAAATAGGAAGTTACCTAAGATGGAAAGTTACTAAAAGTGAAACTCATAAAATGGAAAGCCGCCTAAAATGAGTAATCCGACTTTAATAAGCGTTATCAAATTCATATAGGTTCCGGACGGTGGGATTGATTCTTCGTGTGACCGTATTTTCTATCTTGGCTTGCTTCAATGAGGTACAAATATTCTATCCCTTTCAAGAGGGGTTTCATAACTTTCGATCCTTCGACTTTGTTCGCTATGATATTTCTTTGCTATTTGACCATTTCTATTGAACCATTGCTATTGCATCTTTGCTTTCAATTCTCCTCGCTTTTGAACCATCATATCGAACTTCCGTTATTGAACCCTTTGCTACCGAACCTTTGCTATTGAACTGCTATATTGAATCATGCTATTGAACCTTTGATATTGAACTATTGCTATCGAACTTTGATATTGGACCTGCTACATCGAATCTTTGATATTGAACTATTGCTATGAACCTCTCGAATTGTGAACCATTGAATATGAACCTTTAATTGTGAAGACTTATATATTGCTACACTTTGAACCTTTGTTTGACCCTTCGATTGATACCGAGCCATTAACTAGGCATGGGGTTCCATGTCCGTGTCATTGATGCACCAATGGCATGACTTTAGTGTGGTTGAGTGATGTTCCACACCGTCCCTATTTTGTATTGATTATGCGCTTGATATATTGTATGGCCACTATTGTTTTGCGGGCGTATGGATGCATCCTAGATTTGTATTGTATTGATATTGATATATTGTTTTGGTGATGTGGTGCGTGTGCAATACACCCTCACATTTTGGGAGCTAGCTACTCCATCGTTACCGAGGTCTCCTCATATTGGTTTGGTATTCCGAGGTCACCCTCCAATACAATGGTTACTATTGGTTACTTGGTCGCTATTGCCAATATTGATATGGTTTGTTTTGTTGGCTCGGGATAGATTTACCAACCTTTACACTTTTGATATACCTATATTGTACCTTCTACATCCCCAACGCACCATATTCTGTGTACCCTTATATGACTCACTCTACTACCAAGATATATACATTCCATTGCTTTGATCCGTCGACTCTCATTCCGTTATTTGTGATTATCGCTCCATTCACGCATCGGGTTATTATATGTTATTGGATTTGATTATGACATTCATGTTTATATGACTATTGATTACTCGTATGATATGTATGTATGCGATATAAGTTTTACCCGTTGTCATCCGATGATATGCTATCTCATCATATGTGATCCTTTGATTTGTCCGTAACCGTGCTTGTGTGAAATCGATTGTTGATCTGCTTATCTTTTGTACCTCGCTCAATTAATCTCGTGGACAATGATTACTTGATAGTATCCTTATCTCGCTTGTTTTTGACCGCCATGTTTGCATTGCTTTTGCTACGGTTTGATTGGGTAAATGGTTCAACTTATGAAGTCTAGCTTGTTAACTTGTTTAATTGCCTTACTATGTATTTAATTCATTTAATTATAGTGTTCATATCCGTATTCCTACTTGTTACGTGCGACCGCCATATTTTTCTCATTGCTATGATAATGGTTATGTTGTGACTATGGTTTTGACCTGTGTGAATTGCCATGCTCACTTATTAATTAATTGCTTCCGCTTCCTGTAGATATCTGTTTGGCTTGTATATCTTCCGATTTCGAATTGATTGTATGTCAGATATGTTGTGTGGATATGACGCCCGCTATGCTTGCTTATGTTTCAAGACTTGTATGCCTCGGTTTGTATGTGCTTGTATGCTTGTCTTGATGCTTTGCTTTGCTTCATTCTCATTGTTATATGTACTTTGGATATCTCAGATAATTGCGCTCGCAGACCCTCATCGACTCATTATTCTCTTCCACGCGACTTTGTTATCCGCTTCCTTTGTTTCATTTCGCATTTCGCATTTTATTTAGCTGCTTTGTTATATCTGCTCACTGGCTTTTTAAGCTCACCGCATTTCTTTTCCTCATGCAGTTTTAGGTTTGAAGATGGGCTTTGATCAATGAGAGGTGGATTTTCCGAGTGGACTAACCCTAGTTACCTTATCATTTGGACTTGTTTTGGCGGGCTTTTGTTTTGAGATTTCATTTTGATTTTAAACATTTTGGATTTTGTAATTTCCCTTGTAAATCTTTGGTTATTATGACTTGGTACATTATTATTTAAAGACTTCCACTTGAAGATTTTAATTGTATGTTCTGATATGACACCAGAATGTGACACTTCTACCCTTGTCGGGTTGGGGTGTTACAATTATGGTATCAGAGCAACATTTTGGTTCAACATTTTGGTAATATCTCAGTTTTCTTTTGGATCGTCAGTAATGAGTCATGAGGAACCGTTTCGAGCAAGTTGGTGGCCTTCTTTCCTTTTGTGGTATGGTAAGTTGGTTTGATGTGTTATATGCTGTAGGTATGTGGATCTGATCTGTTTTGGTATGTTACTTGCTATCGGTATGTGATATGTTTTGTTGTGATATTGGTTATTTGGTTTGTCATGGCCCGAGACAGAATATGATGACAATAAGGACTTGTTATGTGATGCAAGTATTATGACGCCTGATCAACGTGATAATACCGAGATCATATAATTTGAACTTATTGAAATCATACGAAATCTTGGGAAATGCCTGGGTTGGTACGTGAATGGAATATGACTTGTATCCTTTAATTGTCACTCCTCATGTTCGTTTGGAATTATGTACCTCTCGTGAGATTCTCATCGACATCAGTTACGTATAATTTTTGTACGCTTTGGAACCGAAATCGTTATGATCTGTGTGGAACTATGGATTGCTATGTCTGCCTTAAACTTGTATCGTCTCCATGTACTTATTGATTTCAATTTTCGAGGACGAAAATTTTCTTTTAGAGGGGAAGAGTTGTAAAACCCTAAAATCGTAAACGTGATAAAAGACTATTTTGCCCCTCAGTTTAATAATTGTGAGAATTCGTAAAACAAGTCAACCTCGTTAAATGCGCTTAACATGAACCTCGTGAATAATTTACGCAAGACAGTGATAAATAAATCACACTTATGTCTACAAGTTATATAAATATCACACAATATAAAGTACGTTGGACTATGTCATATTATTTACAAATTACAAACACTTAAATTAAACTAAATGTGGTAACTAAATAAATTAATTTTTATTGTCTTCCAGTAAAAACTCCCCCTCCTTATAAACGCCTAAACCCCAAAAATTTCATTCAAATCTCTTCCCCATTTATCTCCCATTTACCCATTTTATTTACATACTTTTTTGTTTCACTTTATCACCCATTCAAAACGTAAAAAAACCCTAGCCCCTAAGTGGCGACACATTCTCTTTTCTTTCTCTTTTTTTTTCTCTCTCGGTCACAAGTCGTTACAAAGAGAGTGGAAGATCGAGGCTTGATGTGGGTTGCTTTGGTTCAAGGAATGACGGTCGCCGCCGTGGTCTAGGTTCAAAGATGGGGTTGTTTTGGTCGTGATTCGGTGCCTGGTTTGACGGTTCGTAGGGTGCCGGAGCAACAAAGGAGGTGTTGATTTCTTGGTTTCGGTCTTGTTTTTCTTCCTCATTACACGCCTAAGGTAACACAAATATCGCCTTGTCTTGTTTCCTCTTTGCTTTCGATGTGTGCCGTTTGGCCTCTTCTCCAGCGCATGAAACTAAACAAGGCTAATAAATCGTCACATGAATTAAACCTTGTTGTATGAGATCATGATCTCTATCTATACATGTCGAATAAAGCGATTTACTCTTTGAATCGGTCTTTTAACCACACGACATACATGTTATAACCGTGATAGTACTCACATCCGTTGGTATTAAAATCCTATAATGTTATGTAGATGTCGATGAAACATCAAGGATGCTCACATAAAATCATGTCATTGACTTAAGATATATAAAAAGGAACTTGGGTTTATGTGTAATCATGCCATGCATCTCTTGTGATTACAGTTGTGTCGTGTGGGTTATTGTTTTAACATGTAAACTGCTTTTTAAAAGGGTCTCGTAGGGTATGTTGGAGGGTGATCGCGGAGTAACGATTGAGTCATTTTGTATTTTGAAAGCATGACGAGATAGTAGAATCGGGGTAATCATAAGGCATGATTTTAAGTCATAGATGTTAGTCGCTTGAACCGCGAAGAGGGTAAATTGCATGTCGAATTCATGTAGTAAACGCTTTGCAAATGGAGTATGAAATGAAAGTCATGAACATGTATTTAATGACATAATGTTGCATGTTATACATTTTTCACTTCTAACCCTCTCCTTTAGAACATTATAACATGCAAACCTTAAACTTTATGATTTGGCAAATTACAACCTTAAACTATTATAATAATGATATTAAGTTTTAATGTTTAATTACTTGTCGCTATAAGCCCTAATCTTTGATAAGTTACATTTTAAACCTTAAGTTTGAATCATTTATATTTTAAACCCTCAACCATGATAATTATTTTATTAGGCCTTTATTTTATTTAAGTTGCATTTGTAAATCTAAACTTTCTATGTCGGACAATTTACAAAATTGAAAACCTTTCTAATTTGGGAAAATATTTAACGTGATAAACTTAAGAATTAAAAGTTACGAGTAAAATTTCTAATCGTGGAAACTTACTAAATAAAGAATTCTGTTAATTATGGAAACCTGCCTAAAATAGGAAGTTACCTAAGATGGAAAGTTACTAAAAGTGGAAACCTGCTAAAAATGGAAAGCTGATAACGCTACACGCGTCGTTCGGGGTCAAGGAAACTTCCTTTTCTTCGAGCAAGTTTTATAACACCCTAGGCAAGGAACCTAATCGCTGTAGTGTAGTAATTAGGGTAAGCCACGGTATTGATATCGCTCTCTGGGGAATAGGAATGCTAGTAAGGAGTTACTACGCTAAGGTTAAGGTTGAGGAAGATTATTTTTTATCTTTTATGTTTTATGAAATGGAAAGGTACTAATCTCGGGTATT
Source organism: Chrysanthemum lavandulifolium (assembly GCA_022545495.1). Lineage (NCBI taxonomy): Eukaryota > Viridiplantae > Streptophyta > Magnoliopsida > Asterales > Asteraceae > Chrysanthemum > Chrysanthemum lavandulifolium. The sequence continues at coordinate 203,479,943 of CM040238.1, forward strand.
GGATTTGGGGTTGGTATTTCACCGATTACTCTACTATTATCTAATTATCTAAACTAAGGTTGTGGGAGTCTATGTCTAATTAATGTGTGCTCGATGATAGTTTAAAGATGTGTTTACTTAGATTGTATTACTCCTTAATTATCTCCTATTGATGGTTGAGTGTCACGCCTTATTCCTAGTCATGTTGTGAGTCTAAAGTTGTAGGTATGCTTTCTCCCAACTCTTTGAACTTACCAAAGGGTCTTGTCTACAAACCCACTAGGATTATAAACTCCTACTCTAAGGCGCTCTTTGGATGGTTTAGCCTAAAACTACTCGTAATTATATTCTAAGGTTCACAAAGATGAATCAAGCATTATACACAACGAATGACCTATCGATTACTAGATCATTAATCAACTAAGATAAGAAACAACCAATCAATATTCAATAATTAAGTTTCATACTTCCTAAGCAAACACACAAATAAATTAGCTTGGACATGGAGAACATGCAAGCATACACACAAATAATCAAAGACATAATTGAATTAATGAAGTAAAGACTTATCTTGATGTAAGATAGGTTTAAAACCCTAAAATACTGTATAAGACACCTTAGGTTCGGTTTTAGGTTTTACTCCAAAGACTCTCCACACAAAGACCAAAAATTTGGATTCTATATAAGATTACAATTGCGACGGCGGCCACCTTATGTTTAGTGACGCCGTGTCGCCGCCATTGGGTTTCATCTTGGCCACGTTAACCTTGCGACGGCGCACCTTATGTCCGTGACGCCGCCCTCTTCGCTTCGACGTCGTCTGGATTGCATCTAGGCCGCCCGAGTAGCGACGGCCTACTTTTACCACCGGACGCCGCCGCTTGAAAATACAAGTTTTGGGTTCCGCCCGTCACAGAATCTTGGACGGCGCCGCCAATAGCACCCGACGCCGCCGCTTTCTAACTTCAAAGAATCGTGAGTGCCTCGATTCGACTTTGGCCATTTTCTTCATATATTCGCCTTTTCGTCAAAATAAGTGCCATTCCAAAGATTTTGCCTTCACGAGACCTAAAAGTGAAAAGGAACGATATTAAGCAATAACGGATACAAAAGTGATCAAATAAGGACTTAAACGACCCTCAAAATGGTACCTTTTAAAACCTTATCAAATATCCCTACACTTGTTATTTGCTTGTCCTCAAGCAAATGTGCTTTAGCCAATTAATTTATAAGTTGGGGTCATGAAGTATTAATTCAAACGGTCCACAACACATATAAGCCCCAAAAAGTCATAACAAACACGGAAATTACATACTAGCACCTCACATGGGGTGTTTGGATACTCACATCTCTCTCGGTGTATATATGAAATATAACAAATAGGAAATGGAAGATAAACACTCATTAACCGGTCCTAGTACATAGATTACCATAGGCTTGAGAATAGATCAAACCTTCATCGATTTGGCGTAAGCACCTAGGAAAGACTATCAAAGAGGTCTTTAAATGGTTGTAATGTTAGACTTACAAGAGGGAAATAAGGGTTTGGTGGGATAGGCTATTTAGTGGTGGTAAGTCAAAATCTTTATGTTAATCAGATATGAAGAATGGCGCTATAAGCCAAGACTCGACACTCTAAACTCTAGATAACTCAAATAAACAAACATAAATTTAAAAGATAGATGTAGGATGGTAACCCGTTTTTTTTTTTTTTTTTTTTTTTTTTTTTTTCACTTTATTTTTTTTTTTTTCTTTTTTTTTTTTTTTTTTTTTTTTTTTTTTTTTTTTTTTCATACACTTTTACTCTACCATCCTCTACGATAACATCAAAATACTAGGATTTATAGGCACATCCCTACACTTGAGTTTTTATTACTCTAACACTAATTTGACCCGATTTGAAAAAATCAAAACACTTGGGGTACATTATTATGCAAACAAAGGGAATTTGAATTTTAACGCCCTTCCCGTCATTTCATAAACTTTAACTTTTCCCATGAATCCCAATCATCCCAAAATCAGATACAAAGGATATGACTCGACTTAGCAACTTATGCAAGCAACTAGATAATTGAACTAAGGGTTTAGGTGATAATAAACATTTGCACTAAAAGTGAGTGCATAAGGGGTAGGCTAAGGCGATTTGGGTGTATATTCGGGGTGGGGTGTAAACAATGTTTTCATTGATATTCGGAAAACCGAAACATCATGAGAACCGCGAAAAGGATAGGCTCGAGGGGTTAACTAGGGTATCGTGTACTAAAGATGAGTACAACGCAAAGGGTGTGGGGAATTACTCAACCGATGTGGAAGAAGTAATTATATTACGTGTATCAAACAAGGGTTATCCTAATGCCTCTTATCATTTAGTTATTCCTAACTACACAAGTGTAGCCTCACTTATGCATCTCGAATGCATCACAAAACAAGTTCTAGAATCTAATATACTACCGGTTCACACTCTAAGCATTAAAGATGAATGCCTTAATTCCTACTAATCTAAGGGCGATCCTCACATTTTGGGTGGAATTTGGGTGGTAAAGGGTTTTTGTGCTAGTCATATAACTTCCTATCCATGAGACGCTTATGTTAAGACTAATGGCCCACCCTATATGTCATGAAAATTTTAAATTTGGTGCCAAAATTACCCTAACCGACATTTTCTCATGGTTTATTACACAATCACAATTGACAAAGCAAATAGTCAAGGATAAGCATAGTTTCAAAGTTCCTGCTTTATTTTCCCTCCCTACATTTAAACCGAACATTGTCCCCAATGTTCCCGAAAGTATCAAAGTTATGATAAAATAAGGTAATTAAAACGAAGAAACTAATACTCCCCGATTAGCTCGGTAGATCCGTGTAAAGTGGTGGTTAAATTCTTTTCAAGAAGAATTATTGCGTGAAAAGCTCCTTCCAATCTTATGTAACTTCTTCTTGACAAACTAAACCCGCACACTTGAAGAAAACAAACGAAACCTTCGCGAAAAATCGAGGTAATAATATATATAAGACTCGATTTAAACTAGGATATAATGCTTGTGAATGGATGTTTGCTGCATTTCTAAGAAAATTAAGACCGGAAAATTCCAAAATTTATAAATAGCTCGTAAAACGAGAAAAAGTAATCTGATGTTTTACTCCTTCCCGACGCCGTCAGTTGCAATCTCGACGTCACAAAGTTATCCCGACAAAACCGGTCTCGATTTTCTCGAAAAATTCGAAAATTTACATCTTTAGAATCGGAAAAATTTCGCAAAACATCCATTATGACTCGATACAAGCATTTGACTCGAACAAACAAACATAAATATCTTTTAGTTAATTGTTATTCTCATGTTCACGCTTTTGAAAACGCGTGTAATCCTCCCTACACTTATCCCTTATGTAAAATACCTTTATATGTAATTAAGATGAGGTTAAAGACAAAATAAAGCATTTTTACTAATTCAAACATGAGAATAAACAATTAATAAAAGACATACGACACACAAATGAAAATGAAAACAAATACACATGGGTTGCCTCCCAAGAAGCGCTTGTTTTGTTCGAGTCACGAGCCCCGACTCTACCCTTATTTAATGATAAAGGGAAGTTTTTCCTACACTTAAGTTTAAGTGCGGGTGATAGTAGCAATACACACCCTTAGGGTGGAAATTTGCTACGTGAGGAGAGGGTGATGGGTGATTTATATACTCAAAGGAGTGTGCTCCATTCATTATAACCTTACCTAAGTCTATTGGTGTAGTGGGTGAATCAAATCTCCCTCCTAAAAATGGATCATCTTCTATTAACTTCAAAAGATTCTTAGTTAAGGATCCATCTTGACCTAATAAACCCGGTTTAAACCCATAGTATTTCTTGTTATCAACCATGAATGGGTGATATAATTGTGTAAGGTCATGGGTTACTCCTATATTTGCTTCCACTCTACATGGCCTAGAATCTACCACCTTTATCAAGCAACTACTCGGACTATCTATTTTGATGGGTGGATTGGGGCCTAATTCAATTCCAAGATTCACATCTAAGGACAGAACATTGGGTAAGGTTTTTGGTTGAGGCTCCGGTTCATCAAAATTAGGAACTTCCCTAGGACTAAGAGAGAGAGGTCATGACAACAAGCATCTAAACCTACATTCTCTAGTGGCGTTTGGTCCAAAGGTTCTCTATCAATTGGGGCTCCTATAGTCTCTACTTCTTCCGGGTAAGTTATAGGCGATGTGTGTTCCTCAAGTGATGGTAGGGCTTGTGGTCTTGGAGTTTCTACCTTTACTCCATTATATCTAGATCTCCTAAATGTTTGAAATCTATCCCACACATGCAACTAGGTATTTTAGCTTCAACCATCTCACAATCTTGTTTGGGTTTAGGTTTCATGTTCTTAAAAACTAGGTCTTTTGATCATGATTCCTAAGGTTAGATAAATCCTTCTTATCCATTTCCTCAAGTTGTAACAACCAAGGTTTATGCATAGGAGGTTTTTCCGAAAAATTCTAAAGATGGTGTCACTAAAAGGAGTTGATCTTGACAACGATCGTTGAATAGAAGCCACACAAACACAAAATATATCAAATCCATCTAATCTTACACCCTTCTTCTTTTGGATATCTCTAAGTTCACTCACAAATTCATTAGAACAATAAAACCAAACCAACTTGCGAAATTCAATTGTTCCTCATTTGTTAATGATTCAAATGCTACTCACTTGCCATAGCGACAAATGAAAGGGTTTTACGAACACAAACACAAAGAAGGGGATAGACTACAAGGAAGCTAAGAAAAGAAAAATTTACTTGATATGAATCACAAAGAAACCTAAACGAGGTGGACTACTAACTAGCTATTCTATTCCCGCAATGCGCCAAAACTTGATAACGCCACACGCGTGCTCGGGGTCAAGGAAACTTCCTTTCTTCGAGCAAGTTTTATAACACCCTAGGCAAAGGAACCTAATCGCTGTAGTGTAGTAATTAGGTAAGCCACGGTATTGATATCGCTCTCTAGGGAATAGGAATGCTAGTAAGGAGTTACTACGCTAAGGTTAAGGTTGAGGAAGATTATTTTTTTATCTTTTATGTTTTATGAAAATGGAAAGGTACGAATCTCGGTATTGGATTTGGGGTTGGTATTTCACCGATTACTCTACTATTATCTAATTATCTAAACTAAGGTTGTGGGAGTCTATGTCTAATTAATGTGTGCTCGTATGATAGTTTAAAGATGTGTTTACTTAGATTGTATTACTCCTTAATTATCTCCTATTGATGGTTGAGTGTCACGCCTTATTCCTAGTCATTGTGAGTCTAAAGTTGTAGGTATGCTTTCTCCCAACTCTTTGAACTTACCAAAGGGTCTTGTCTACAAACCCACTAGGATTATAAACTCCTACTCTAAGGCGCTTTGGATGGTTTAGCCTAAAACTACTCGTGTAATTATATTCTAAGGTTCACAAAGATGAATCAAGCATTATACACAACGAATGACCTATCGCATTACTAGATCATTAATCAACTAAGATAAGAAACAACCAATCAATATTCAATAATTAAGTTTCATACTTCCTAAGCAAACACACAAATAAATTAGCTTGACATGGAGAACATGCAAGCATACACACAAATAATCAAAGACATAATTGAATTAATGAAGTAAAGACTTATCTTGATGTAAGATAGGGTTTAAAACCCTAAAATACTGTATAAGACACCTTAGGTTCGGTTTTAGGTTTTACCCAAAGACTCTCCACACAAAGACCGAAAATTCGGATTCTATATATAAGATTACAATTGCGACGGCGCACCTTATGTTTAGTGACGCCGCCGCGTCGCCGCCATTAGGGTTTCGCTTGGCCACGTTAACCTTGCGACGGCGTCACCTTATGTCCGTGACGCCGTCCTCTTCGCCTTTCCGACGCCGTTCGGATTGCATCTAGGCCGCCCGAGTAGCGACGGCCTACTCTTTACCACCGGACGCCGCCGCTGAAAATACAAGTTTTGGGTTCTCGCCCGTCACAGAATCTTGGGACGGCGCCAATAGCACCGGCGCTGCCGCTTTCTAACTTCAAAGAATCGTGAGTGCCTCGATTCGACTTTGGCCATTTTCTTCATATATTCGCGCCTTTTCGTCCAAATAAGTGCCATTCTAGCATTTTGCCTTCACGAGACCTAAAAAGTGAAAAGGAACGATATTAAGCAATAACGGATACAAAAGTGATCAAATAAGGACTTAAACGACCCCTCAAAATGGTACCTTTTAAAACCTTATCAAAAGCCGTCTAAAATGAGTAATTCGACTTTAATAAGCGTTATCAAATTCATATAGGTTCCGAACGGCGGGATTGTTCCTTCGTGTGACCGTACTTTCTATCTTGGCTTGCTTCGAATGAGGTACAGATATTCTATCCCTTTTCAGTAGGGGTTTCTCATAACTTTCTGATCCTTCGACTTTGTTCGCTATGATATTTCTTTGCTATTTGACCATTTCTATTGAACCATTGCTATTGCATCTTTGCTTTGACCCTCTCGCTTTTGAACCATCACATCGAACTTCCGCTATTGAACCCTTTGCTACCGAACCTTTGCTATTGAACTGCTGCTATTGAATCGTGCTATTGAACCTTTGATATTGAACTATTGCTATCGAACTTTGATATTGGACCTGCTACTCGAATCTTTGATATTGAACTATTGCTATGAACCTCGAATTGTGAACCATTGAATATGAACCTTTAATTGTGAAGACTTATATATTGCTACACTTTGAACCTTTGTTGGACCCTTCGATTGATACCCGAGCCATTAACTAGGTATGGGGTTCCATGTCCGTGTCATTGATGCACCAATGGCATGACTTTAGTGTGGTTGAGTGATGTTCCACACCGTCCTATTTTGTATTGATTATGCGCGCTTCGATATATTGTATGGCCACTATTGTTTTGCAGGGCGATGGATGCATCCTAGATTTGTATTGTATTGATATTGATATATTGTTTTGGTGATGTGGTGCAAGCAATACACCCCTCACATTTTGGGAGCTAGCTACTCCAATCGTTACCGAGGTCTCCCTCATATTGGTTTGGTATTCCGAGGTCACCCTCCGAATACAATGGTTACTATTGGTTACTTGTCGCTATTGCCAATATTGATATGGTTTGTTTTGTTGGCTCGGGATAGATTTCACAACCCTTACACTTTTGATATACCTATATTGTACCTTCTACATCCCCAACGCACCATATTCTCGTACCCTTATATGACTCACTCTACTACCAAGATATATACATTCCATTGCTTTGATCCGTCACACTCTCATTCCGTTATTTCGATTATCGCTCCATTCACGCATCGGTTATTATATGTTATTGGATTTGATTATGACATTCATGTTTATATGACTATTGATTACTCTGTATGATATGTATGTATGCGATATAAGTTTTACTCGTTGTCATCTCGATGATATGCTATCTTATCCGTTATGTGATCCTTTGATTTGTCCGTAACCGTGCTTGTGTGAAATCGATTGTTGATCTGCTTATCTTTGTACCTCGCTCAATTAATATCGTGGACTATGATTACTGATAGTATCCTTATCTCGCTTGTTGTTGACCGCCATGTTTGCATTGCTTTTGCTACGGTTTGATTGGGTAAATGGTTCAACTTATGAAGTCTAGCTAGTTAACTTGTTTAATTGCCTTACTATGTATTTAATTCATTTAATTATAGTGTTCATACTGTATTCCTACTTGTTACGTGTGACCGCCATGTTTTTCTCATTGTTATGATAAGGTTATGTTGTGACTAAGGGTTTTGACCTGTGAATTGCCATGCTCACTTATTAATTAATTGCTTCCGCTTCTCGTAGATATCTGTTTGGCTTGTATATCTTCCGATTTCTGAATTGATTGTATGTCGATATGTTGTGTGGATATGACGCCCGCTATGCTTGCTTATGTTTCAAGATTGTATGCCTGGTTTGTATGTGCTTGTATGCTTGTCTTGATGCTTTGCTTTGCTTCGCTCTCATTGTTATATGTACTTTGATATCTCAGATAATCAAGGCTCGCAGACCCTCATCGACTCATTATTCTCTTTCCGCGACTTTGTTATCCGCTTCCTTTGTTGCATTTCGCATTTCGCATTTTATTTAGCTTTCGCTTTGTTATATCCTGCTCACCTGGCTTTTTAAGCTCACCGCATTTCTTTTCCTGCAGTTTTTTGGTTTGAAGATGGGCTTTGATCAATGAGAGTGGATTTTCCGAGTGGACTAACCCTAGTTACCTTATCATTTGGACTTGTTTTATGGGGCTTTTGTTTTGAGATTTCATTTGATTTTAAACATTTTGGATTTTGTAATTTCCTTGTAAATCTTTGGTTATTATGACTTGGTACATTATTATTTAAAGACTTCCACTTGAAGATTTTAATTGTATGTTCTGATATGACACCAGAATGTGACACTTCTACCCTTGTCGGGTTGGGGTGTTACAAACCCCACTTCTAGTTTTCCACAATTGGTACCAGAGCCTTGTTGCTCAAGAATTTCTAAAATATATTGTATTTTATAAACTTGAAACGATCCATGAATTTCAAAAACTTTAAAGAATGTCAATCTATGCAAAGGCCACCACTCTTTGAAACCAAGGGATTTATCTATTGGAAAAACCATTTTGAAATATATGTAAAGTCAAAAGATATAGATCTTTAGTTTGTTATCATTAAAGGAGATTTTAATCCTACAACAAAAGATATTTCAAGTTATGAACAAAAGAAATTAATAGCTAAAAATAATGAAGCTAAAATGATGTTTTATAATGCTTTGCCTAGAAAAGAATATGAAAGAATTTTTATGTGTGAAACCGCAAAAGAGATTTGAGAATCTTTAATTATTACACATCAAGGAAATTCACAAGTCAAGGATAATAAAATTGATCTTCTTGTTCAACAATATGAACAATTTGTTATCCCTGAAGATGAAACCATTGATTGTGGATTTGCTCACTTTAATACTATTGTTACTTCTCTTAAAGCACTTGATGAAACTTTTCGGAGTAAGAATTTTGTCGGGAAATTTCTTAGAGCACTCAATCCGAAGTAGAGAGCAAAAGTAACGGCTATTGAGGATTCAAAAGATCTCTCAATAATGTCACTTGACGAGCTAATTGAAAATCTCAAAGTACACGAAATGGTGATGGAGAAAGATTCGGAGATAATCAAAGGAAAAAGAGAGAAAGTCAAATCCGTTGCTCTAAAGGCAAGAACGAATCTAGTGATGATGATAAATCTTACTTGGATAGTGAAGATGAGGAGTATGTTATGGTCGTTAGAGATTTCAAAAAGTTTTTTAGAAGAAGAGGAAAGTTCGTAAGGCAACCCCAAGATGAAAAGAAGTCATTTCGGAAAGACCGAGATGACAAAATGGGAAAAGGTGAAAGGAAGTGCTTTAGATGCCATGATACAAGTCATCTAATAGGAGATTTACCCAAGCCACCTAAAAGCAAAACTCAACAAGCTTTTGTAAGTGGTGATTGGAGTGATAGTGAGGATGATAAAGATTCAAGCAAAGATGAGATCGCTCTAATGGCATATGAATCAAATGAGGTACATTCCGACTCATCTTACTCTTCCATTGATGATGACACTTTGAAAAAACACTATAATCAATTGTGTGAGCTTAACTTAAAAATCGTAACTAAAACAAGTTTTAAAGACTAAAAGGAATTTTAGAAAACAAAATTTATGAGTTAAAAGAAAAGCAAAACGATTAGAAAAGGGCAAAGCAAATGACGATGGTTGTATATCATGTCAAGAGCTTAGTCTTGAAATAGAAAAGCTAAAACTCACACAAGAAGTTCTCATCGAACATAACTCTAAATTTAAAAGATTTAACAAAACATTTTTGTGTCGATGAAATAGTAAGAATTCAAAAGTACCAGAAATACAAGGATTAGGTTTTAATGAAGTAATGATTCCGTAGTCAAACCAAATGGCCGAAAAGACAAACATACTATCACATCTCGCAAGAAGATAACACGGACCGACGGACCCAAAATTTGGTTCCGCCACGACAATATTGGGTCCATGGTGTCTGCAGAGGACAACATGTTTGCAAACGGACCGTAGTAAATTTGTCAAGGTAACAAAGAAAACCAAGGATGTTGTTAAACTAAAACCTCGTTGTTACATTAGAGTAGGACTTGCTAGAAATGAATTTAGATCTAAAACTACTCAACAACGACCTAAAACACCTATTGCCAAACGCCCCTTTCCCAAAAGCAACTACAACATACAACCCAACTATCAACATACCGGTTGGAATCAAAACTACCCTCGACCATATCAAACTAAAAATTACATGCCGTGGAACCCTTACCCATCATTTCCATACATGAACTAAGTAAATGGTATGTTTAACCCAAACAGACCCATGAGATATTGGGGACCAAACGCTTGAGTTAATTATGTCATAGGTATGCTTGACAGGTGGCTTAGAACCTGATGAATGGATAAAAGATAGTGGATGCTCAAGACACATGACGGGTAACAAAAGTCTCTTCTCAACATACCAAGAGTATGACGGAGGTAATGTCACTTTTGGTAGCAATTTCAAAAGCAAAATCATTGGCAAAGGTAAGATCGCTCATAACTCCCTAACTGTTGAAAATGTTGCTCATGTTGATAGGTTATGATTTAATCTAATTAGTATTAGCCAACTATGTGATAAAAAATATAAAGTACTATTTGAAGAAAATGATAATAAAATACTAAAAGATGGTATCACCATAGCTAAAGGAGTTAGGAAAAATAACATATATGTCATGAAAATAGATAGAACATCTAAAGACAAACTTTTCCTAACAACCTTAGATGATAACTCTACTTTTTGGTATAGACGATTAGGTCACGCTAATATGAGACTCATCCAAAACCTATCCTCAAAAGAGCTAGTTAGAAACCTACCCAAATTGAAATATGACCAACACTTTTGCGATGCTTGCAAAATTGGTAAACAAATTCATAGTAGCCATAAGGCTAAAAACATGGTTTCCACATCTAAGTGTCTAGAGCTTTTGCATATGGACTTTTTTGGTCCATCCGCTATAAGAAGTTATGGAGGGAACCTCTACACTTTAGTCATAGTAGATGATTACTCAAGGTTTACTTGAACAATGTTTTTGAAAACTAAAAATGAAGCTTTTGATAAATTTGAAATACTTAGTAAGAAAATTCAAAATCAACTAGGTGTTAATATTGTGTCGATCCGAACGGATCATGGTCGCGAGTTCGACAATGAAACATAGTTTAGAAACTTTTGTGATACAAATGGTATAACACATAACTTCTCGGCTCCTCGAACACCCCAATCTAATGGAGTTGTAGAACGTAAAGATATAGCTATTCGAGAAATAAGTAGAACAATGCTAAATGAACAAAACACACCTCAAAAGTTTTGGTGTAACGCCATTGTACTTCCACTTACAATTTAAATAGAGTTTTAATACATCCTTTCTTGAACAAAACACCCTATGAAAAAAGTCGACTTTTACCTCTGGCCAAAAAGCGACTCCACCGATCGATAAATATCCTCCCTATTCTTCTCCATAGTGGGTCTTTCATATTAAGATTCTTTAAATCGTGGGGTGGTGATTCATGTTTGACATATACTTTTTTTTATCGATTTGGTAAACTACGTGCATGGTATATTGAGCTCCACCGACCTATACTTCAGCCATATATCTGATTCGTATATCCTTATTATTTAAACTCAGTTTCATTATTATTCATGGGTTGATTTATGGCCGATTATGCTTATAAACCCTAGTTTTTAACTAGGGTTTAATTAATACGTAGCGATTACGTGGTTTGGTACTGGTTGTTTTCTTCTTGTTTCGATTGTGTTATTTTGGTTAGGGTTTGTTTATTTTTGTGTTGAATGGAGGGTGTGCCTAACGTTGATATGGATGCCTCAATGGATTGTAGTCGGCAGAACCTCATGTGGAGCCGGTTCCACATGATGTAAATATTATCGATTCGCTTCAAAGGGGTATGAATGCCAATGAGGTCGTGAAGCCGGTTTCACATGCGCCTAGTAAACGGACCGAGAGTATTGATGATTCGGGTTTTGGGATGTCGGGCCTCTTGGTGTTACAAGTATCTTGAATATGCAAGATTTCATCTATCGCTTACGGTGTCGATGACACCACTAGGGGTGCTAATCGCCTAGTGGTGATGGTATTAGTGTAGCTCCTAAAGTCGGCGGTGGTATATGTTTCTCCTTTGCCTAAGGACAAATTAACCGTTCTACGCCAATTCTTCAATCTAGTGAGGTTAATACATTACCTATGTCGTATGTTGGTGCTACAAGTGGTATGAATTTCGCTATCGTTAATGGTGCTACGTCAATTGAATCGATTTGCTAAATCTAATTTTCATAGGTTGGAGTGTAGTAAAAAGTCTAATGAAGCGGATCTCTCCATTCCTATGAAAGTCGCTGAGAGGTAAAATCTAAATTTGAGAATACCCTTTATGGTTATTTCCTTGCAAAACGTATTGCTTTTCCGGTTGTTGATTATTACGTTCGTAATACATGGGCCAAGTAAGGTATTCAAAAGGTTATGATGCGAAGGGGTTCCTTTTCTTTAAGTTTTCCACTCGTAAAGTTGTTGATGATGTGCTTGAAAACGGACCATGGATGATTAGGAATGTGCCAATTATTCTTAAAACGTGGACTTTGAATACTAATTTGCTTAAAGAGGATTTGACTAATATTCTGATATGGGTTAAATTCCATGACGAGCCATGATGCGTACAAACAACAAGCTAAATCACTCAAGCCCGCCACTTGTGAATGGCGCATCAGTAATCGCTTTAAACCGCTCAGAACGAACTCAATGAAGATCCGAGGAGTATAGTGTTTCGGTCGTTATGTCCCAAATGAGCTATGCAATGGATTATCAAACGATAGTGATCGCGAGATTTGAACGGGAAAAGGATTTGGAATGATTATAACTACAGAAGAAGCCAACAAATTACAATGGCTTAAATGCAAATTAAAGGAAATTAAAAAGATAAGAAATATTAAATAAACGCTATCACTATATTTAAAATGATGTTTTTGTTTTATGTTTTTACAAAACTGAAATTAAAAACTACGCGACGTACAAATAAAAACGTGAAACTAACACAATATTAACCCTAAAAATATGAAAATGATATTTTTACAATCCTAATGATAAAATAAAATATTTAGAAAAAGAAAATTATTTTTATAACTAATTACCTAATTATTATTAATTAAAAACTATTTTTAACTATTAAATAATTACCTAAAATACAAGAAAATAGGAAATAAAGCTAGAAAATTAAAATTAAGACTTAGAAAAATCTAAAATATCAAAAGAGAATTTTCAAAACTATTTTTGTATTTTTTTGAATATTTTTCTATTTTTAGAATTTTAAACTATTAAAAATTAATTAAATTATTTAAAAATACAAATTTAACTAAGAAAAATATGGAAAAATATTTTTTGACTTTTATATTTATCTAAACTTAAGAAAATGAAAATTATTTTTTGAACCTTTTCTTAATTTTTGTATTAATTGCTAATTAAAATGCTTAAAAACTAATTTAAATTAAGAAAAATAGCAAACAAGCTTGGAAAAATATGAAAATTTCAGGAAAACTCTAAAATAATATTAAGAAGCTTAGAAAATTGGAAAAACAGGGGCTTATGTGGAGGGATTTGAAACTGAAGTGCAAAGGGCTTATCAATAAGCTCTTGAATAAGCCAAATAAACAAAATAAACCACCAACTGATAACACAAGCTAGAATAAGCTAAAGGTACTCTAAAGCAACTAAAATCAACAAGCCATATCCTCTGGATTACAAGCTAGTACAGATTTGATGAAATGAGATTTAAGCTAAAGACAGGTTTCAGGTGCTACTTTTGGACTTAAGCACAAGATTCAAGATAAGCTGAAAATGAAAAATAAAAGTTGGGACTTGATCTAGACCTGGTTGGGTATCTATAAGCTAAAGATGAAGCTTAGACAAGCTCTTGAGAGCTCTGTGCAAGCTCTGCAAAACCTGGCCAAGTCCTGTGCAGACTTGATGCCCTGCACAGGGCATTTGACCCCATATTGAAGAGCTCTTTTGAGCTTTTAGAAAAAATTACAAAAATCCACTAAAGTAGACATAAGAAAATAGACCAGTAGCACTTTCTAAAACCACAAATTTCATAGAAAATGACTCAGAAATGAGTCCAATAAAAATCACTTCAGATGAGCTCAAAATAGCTTTTTTCAATTTTGACTTTTGATGAAAAAGTGGAAAGTTGACTTTCATGAACTTTGGGATCAATTTAAGGACTGGAAATGATATATTATGATGAAATGAAGCTAAAGCAAACTAGTTATATGAATTTTGAACACAAGGTAGGCTTTTGAATTTGTAAAATTCCAACAGTTAGCTGATAAAATAGATTACTAGTGATGTTTGACTAATGGCTAATACAAGCACAAGATGAGGCTGATATGAACTCAAAGAAGGATACCAAGCATGAAACAACAAGAACCTTGTACTAAACTACCCTAAACCACTGATAAAACATCAAATCCAAACACTACTATTATCAACTGTTTTGCAAACTTAAATGATCTAATCACTGAACAGCTTATATAAATGATTAAACTAATTGTACCTTACCTAAAGACAACTATTTAAACAAGTTTTGACAGTTGATGAATACAAAATACAAATACAACCACAGTATGCAAACTTGAGTAAAAATTGAAATAGAGAATGCTACTCACAAGTGTCCCAATTGTTTGCAGGCCAGAACCAAACACAAAACCACTCTATCCTACTCTATTTAAACCCCATCCAAGGCTCTGCACCAACCCCAATATCCATTTCCACATCCAACTGCACCAATTTGACTTTATTTGACCTTGGAACAAACTTGCTTGAAACTGTTTCCAGAGCTTGTCAAAGACTATATAGAGCTTATTTAAGCTTATTTGAACTGAATGGTAAGCTATTTGAAGCTTAAAAGCAAGAGTTTGACATTAAATTTCTCAACAGTGGACTTAAAACTTGGAATTTATATAAAAGACTTGAATTTAAACTCAAAAGCACATACAAAGATGTTTTCACTTACATATGATACCTGGAAACTAAAGTTACAACATTTTATCTAAAACTAAAACATTAAGTTGAAAACGACATTAGGAAAAAATAAAAGCTAACTACTCCCTACTCTTGCTTCATCCTTCCTCTTTATAGCTCGCTTTGCTTTCTCTCCAAAATGAGCAGCTCCCACTCTGTTTGAGGCCTTGGATCGCTTAAATGAATCTTGGCCTCCATTGTATTTTAAGGAAAAGAGTTTTAAGCAGATGAGTGAGATTGAGTGTGTAGAGAGGGATGCAATCAATGTAATTTGGAGGGATGTGTTTGGAGTGATAAGGCTGGGTGGAGTGTGAGCAGAGATGTGATGATGGAGGGGGGGGGGGAAGAAGGAAACCCATGACTGGTTATATTATTTAAAACTGGCGCGGGTTTTGCTTTGAAACCGGGTCAAAGGGTTGGGTAAACGGGTTGGACTTGGGTCAAAGGGATGTTGGACTGGACCAGGCATAAGGGTTTGTTAGGTGTTGGGCTTATCTTGGGCTTAGGATTAGATTTAGATCCAATGTATAGCTTAGGGACCAATTGTGTAAAATTAAAAACTGCAGAGTCCAATGTGTAAATTCTGAAAAGGTAACCCAAGGGCTAGTTTTGACAATCTCCAAAAATCCAAGGGTCAAACTTGCAAATCTCAAGTAATTAAAGGACCATTATTGCCAAATTTGAAACTCAAAGGACTAATTTTGTAATTTCTCAAAACTTTTTATATTTTTCACCAAAGGACTAATTTTGACAAGTTATGATTTAAAAAGGACCTTTGGTGATTTTTCTTTTGAAATTAGGACTCATGGACTATTTTGACAATTTAAGAAACTTGGGGATCAAACTCACAATTATGCAAACTTTGCTCATTTTTCATCCGATTTTAAACATTTTGCATCCGAAACATATAAATGCGATTTTGGAATATTTTCAGATTTTGATGCATTTGAGCATTTTAGACGCTTTAGCTCAGATTGACCCAAAATGATGAGTATTTACACACCCATTAAGCCCTTGCTATGTTTTCGATGATGTTCTCACCTCCTAGCTACATTGATTGATACGCCAAAATGTTAGATTTTTATACTAGTCAAATGTGCTTAGAATCATTGGGTCAAGTAGTTTTGCTAGGTGCTTGATTGAAGTTAAGACATATCAGGTCCTTAGGAGAGCATCACCGCTGAGATACCATTACTTGATGGGACCGGATCTACTATTGAAAAGATTCGGTGGAATACGAACGAAACCGCCTTGGTGTGATACGTAAATTGTTTGGTCATACGCAGATTGATTGTCCTAAATCTGCTCCATCGCTACTCAACTTAAACAGATCATTAATGATGGTTATCAAACCGTCACTAACAAGAATAAGGGTAGGAATGGTGGTCCAAGTGTTCCAGGAAAGGGTGGTTTTACTAAAGTGGGTCCTAAATTTAAGTACCAATCTAAAGCACCTCCTCCTGAACCCATGAAGGTGGATAGTGAGAAAAAGAAAGCTACTGGTGTGGCTAGTACGAGTGGGACAAAGATTGCTACATCTAATCCTTTTGCTGCACTAAACACGATCGATTCTGATGACTGTAGCAATCCTACTGATGTAGAGGTTTCTGGTAATACAATGGATGCAAAGGAGGATGGGTCTCTTGAGACAGGTAATGTATCACAAGATCCGCTTGTGAGTGATTCAATGGAAGCTAAAGCGGTTGGTCCTAACCCTATTGTTGAGAAAATTGGGGAGTTTGAAAGGCTTCTTATAGATGGAAAAGCTACTCTTGTTGATGATAATGGTAATCCTATTAAAAAGGTTGATTATCAGGGTTATAATAAGGATTTACCGGCTACTTCTTTTACTAAGAGGGTTAACCCATTCACTAAGGTGGGAGAGATTGTGGATTCTGATAGTGATGATGAGGAGGTTGTGAACACCTTTGATGAGTCGAGTAACCTATTTGGTGGTGGTCATGATCGCGAAGATGACTATGATTATGATAACTATGCGGATCATGTTTACGATCTTTCAGGAAATTTGGATGCCTATTATGACACATATGATATCAAGCTCCAAGGCCTTGGTAGGAAGTAATGTTAGCTCCATAGGAGTCTATTGTTATATTTTGAGTAGTCGTTTATTTTCTTATATAGAGAATAGGAAGTATCTTGTTATGTAAGCTTTTCGCCTATGTAACGGGCTGAGATATGGGATTCACCCCTATCCTTTGTACCTAAACGTTTTTTGGAGTAATATATTTACCCGGTCTTTTGACCTTTTACCCAAAAAAAAACAAAACAAAACACCCTATGAATTATATAAAGGCAAAAAGCCGACTTTAGGATATTTTAGAGTGTTTGGATGTAAATGTTTCATCCTTAATACCAAAGACTATCTCACCAAATTTGACCCAAAGTACTATGAAGGTGTGTTTCTTGGTTACTCACAAACTAGCAAAGCATACATAATTTTAAACAAAGAAACAATGAGAGACGAGGAATCGTTGAACATAACATTCGACGAAAGTCCACCTCCCTCTAAGACATCACCTTTGGTTGATGATGACTCAGTTGAAAGTCAACTTGTTGAAAGTCAAGAAATAAATGAAAATGACAAGGAAGATGAACCATTAAATAAAGAAATTATAAACATCAAAGAATCCAAAAGTTATCCTTTAGAAAAAGTCATAGGAAATTAAATCAAAGAAAATTAAGATCATAAGCCCAAAATCAAAGTAACTACTTTTGCTTTGTATCGTCTGTTGAACCGAAAAACATAACCGAAGAAATAAAAGATGAATCTTGGGTAATTTCTATGCAAGAGGAGCTAAACAAATTTGTTAGAAATGATGTTTGGAAATTAGTTTCAAAACCTAAAAATCAAACTATAATTGGAACGAAATGGGTTTTTACGAAATAAAATGGACGGAAATGGTGTGGTGTCTAGAAACAAAGCTAGGCTTGTCGCACAAGGTTATAATCAACAAGAAGGAATTGATTACGATGAAACTTATGCACCGGTGGCTAGGCTTGAGTCTATTAGAATCTTACTTGCATATGCATGTACTCATGACTTTAAAATTATTTCAAATGGATGTTAAATGTGAATTTCTAAATGGGTTCATTAACGAAGAAGTATATGTTGCTCAACCTCCTGGATTCACCGATTTTGAAAAACCACATCATGTTTTCAATATTTAGAAGGCACTATACGGACTTAAGCATGCACCAAAAGCTTGGTACGATCGGCTTAAGACTTTCTTAGTTGAACACAAATACACCATGGGATTAGTAGATAATACTCTCTTTACCAAGAAAAGGGAATCACACATTATCATAGTTCAAATATACGTTGATGACATCATATTTGGATCAACTTGTCAAGAGCTATGTGATGACTTTTCTAAAATCATGCACGACGAGTTTGAAATGAGTATGATAGGTAAGTTAAACTTCTTTTTAGAACTTCAAATTAAACAACTAGAAGATGGCATATTCTTTAACTAATCTAAATACATAAAAGATATACTTAAGAAATTTGGTCTTGAAGACTCAAAACCAACTAAAACACCCATGTCCTCGGAAACAAAACTCACCAAGGATGAGGAAGGTGAATCCGTAGATAACACTAAATATAGAGGAATGATCGGTAGCCTACTTTATCTCATGGCTAGTTGACCCGACATTATGTTTAGTGTTTGTCTATGTGCTCGCTTTCAAGAAAATCCCAAAGCATCACACTTTGAAGCGTTGAAACGAATATTTAGATACATTAAAGGTACTACATGTTTAGGATTATGGTATCGCAAAGGAACGGGTGTAGAAACCATAGTGTATGCCGACTCGGACCATGCCGGTGACTATGTCGATAGAAAGAGTACAAGTGGTATTTGTACTTTTGTTGGACATTGTCTCACCTCATGGTTCGCAAAGAAACAAACGGCTCTCGCTATCTCAACTACCGAAGCCGAGTACGTCTCAATCGGAAAGGCATGTCAACAAGCTCTTTGGATGAAGAAAGCTCTAGTGGATTACAGAATTCATCTCAACGACATCTCTATACTTTGCGATAAAAAAGGAGCCATCGATCTCAGCAAAAATCCCGTCCAACATGCTCGAACGAAACATATTGAAATTCGCCATCACTTCCTTCGCGACAATGTTCAAAAAGGAAACATCTCAATTGAGAAAGTATCCTCCAAAGATAACATTGCCGACATCCTAACTAAACCTCTTAAACGAGAACCATTTAATCTTCTTAGACCTGGGTTAGGATTAATGGAACGAAACATATAGTTAAAACATAGCCTAAACCTTATAATAACCAAAACAAAACAATTTAGCAAAACTTTGTCAGCAGCATCTACCACAAGCACCAAACGACAACACTAACGAAACCAATTTTTGGGTCCGTCTCGTCCGTGGTGCTAATAAGAGCAAAGTTTTGAAATACAAAACACCTTCTTCTTCACAACCCACTTTACCAAAACGAGCCACAAACATACCTAACTCATTATTAAGGTTTCTTCATCCACTAATCACAGCAGAAGACATCATTGTGAGTATCCTAACTACATTACTTCTCTTAATTCTGAGTCTAGGGTTCTAATTTATGCACAAAACCAATACATGGGGATTATATATATACTTGCTTAAAACATGAACTTCATTGTTAAATTACATAAATTATGAACTACATTGTAAATTTGCATCACTAATCATGTTTCCAACCAATTAGAAGTTACTTATCATAAGGCATTATCTTAATTAAACTAAAAATCCCATGTCAAAATTTTGAAAAACTTCTCACTTGTAGGAAAACAATTTCTCATTGTTCATACAAATAAAACATTATTCTCATCACTTGCATAATGTCTCTTGAATACTAAAGGTAATGTATCACGAATATGCATTCCCAGGTATATTCAAATGAAGCCACATTGAATTAGGAGCGTTTCGGTTATCTCTTGCCTTTTGCCAAACACTACCAATAAAAACTATTTTATGCATAAAATAAGTCGAGATAACCGCAACTCCAAATTTTTTGCATATAGGCACACACTAGAACAAAAAACGCTAAGTTTATTTTCATTTTTACTAAAACTTGTAAATTCTTGCTCCTAGGAATAAACATGGTAGCCGTAAAATTTTACGATCACAAAGACACTCTTAATTACATCCCTCAACATCACAAAACTAAGGGCCTTAACAAAGAACAAGTTGAAATCTTTAAGAGTCTAGAGAAAAGTTATTTCCATGAGGGTAGGACCATTCATTCATCTTTTGTCAACAGAACAAATCTCCGTCAAGAACTAGCCACTATCAACTTCGATTGTCTCCTTGACATCGATGAGCCAATTTGCCCTAGGTTTGTCCTAGAATTCTATGCTAGTGTTGTTTCCATCACAAATGAGGATGATCAAATGGATCTCAAGTTTAAGATCAACCAAAATGACTACACCATTTCTCTCAACCAAATTGCTCAAGTGTTAGGAATTCCTTGCCATGGTACTTGTCTTTACTCGGATAAGTGGTCACTCACTATCCTTGATGCTATTCATGACCGATCTCTTCCCTACCAAACTCATTTGGTAGACAAGGACGTCATTCATGAGCACCTCTTTAATGATAGGGTAACACCAACCCGTGTCACTCGAGCGGGAAAGGAAGTCAACCGAGATCCATATGGTATGGAACTCAATGAGCTTAAGCCTCAATTCAAAAAGTGGGAGGAACTTCTTAGAGCCAATGTCATTAGCACTGTTAGATATAGGATTTCACAAACACATCATACCAAATCCATATGGGGCGTACACAATATTTTAGAGAGAGAAAGTTCTAGAGAGAGAAAGGGAAGAGAGTTGAGAACTATGTGAAACAAAGAAAAATGGTATTGAAGCTCCAACCCTCTACCTTGGGAGGTAGAGGGTATTTATATTGTCTTACAATAAACGCCTCCTATGGGCTGTGGATCAGGCATACAGTGGGTAAAGACCCGTCCGTCCTCCATGGTTTTACTTAACTAACTACTTAATAACATAACATGACTACGACTTTGAGCTTTCTAACGAATACATATACTTGAGGTGACCGACTCTTTAACGACTGGATTTTCTAATTCCTAACAATCTCCCCCTAAGGGAGGTCACCTCAATTTACAATGAATACAAACAAATATTACATTAGATTGTTCTTGGATTCTTGATTAAGTTCTTTGCTCAGTAGCTCGTAGTCTTTGATTCTTCATGTTACCTATGTTTGAATAATTCAAGTGGAGGTATTTAACTGATCCACGTGATGATGAGATTTGAGCCACCTTTGAGATCATCGCTTGCATAAATTTCGACTCTTCCATTGTGGTGTTGACATTATGTGACGCCAGTGATCGTGGACCGACATGCTCACATTCGGATCATGATTTCTTCTTATCGAGTAGCGGAAGCTTTAGATGATTCATGATATTTGCGATGAGCGTAGCGAGCATGGAGTAAGAATATCGAGTCATTGATGCACTAATCATGATATCTTTGAAATGAATGTGTTGTGTGAGCATGCGGCTATGGATTGACCTTTCAATTCGATCACCGCAAACATCGGGCGCATCGCATACAACAGCTTAGCAATAAAGCACATGAAAGTGTCTTTGAGCACTTTCGTTGAATTGAGGTAT
This sequence comes from Chrysanthemum lavandulifolium, assembly GCA_022545495.1. Taxonomy (NCBI): domain Eukaryota; kingdom Viridiplantae; phylum Streptophyta; class Magnoliopsida; order Asterales; family Asteraceae; genus Chrysanthemum; species Chrysanthemum lavandulifolium. Next base: position 203,501,749 of record CM040238.1, read on the forward strand.
ACGCCAACGGTTCCCGCTGATCGCGACAAGCACGCCTATGATCGATATAATTCAAGAATCTCCTTGACGTGGTTTCGCAATGCTCTAGTCGTTCTCAAACCGAACGCCTCAAAGAAGACAACACGGAGTGAGTGAACCATCGAATTTGAGATTCACCGATTGATGAAAACAGATTTCAAAACAATCGTGCATTTCTCAAAATAAAGTGTTTTTTCAATACAACGAAGGTTTTAAAGAAAATCATTTATCAATCATAAATACCTTTTATTTTCGAAATATTAATACACAGTCGATGTGCTATAGAAAAGAATTTTAAGCACAACGACCGGTTTTTAAAAGGTATCCGTCAATCCATAACCTGAACTAGGATTGATTCATAAATTTGAATCGCTCCATTGTTTTTGTTCAGTTGTCACATGGTTGATCTATTGGATAGATCTCACTTGCCACCTACCAAGAGCTTGTTTGATGTTGGCTCTAGAAGGATTTCCATCTTCATTGTGAATATGTTTGCATATCACTCAGATGTTCTGGCAATACCACAACGATAATGCGTAGGACTCTAAAAGTATATTCTCTCTTTCCACATTGTGTGAAACAGAGAGTCTTCATTGATTGTGTCATTAATGAGATTTATTGATGATCTCGAGGCTCTAGACTCAATTGTGCACATTTGGTTCCTATGCCGAGACTAGGAGAGGTCTCCTTCTTCAATATCAACCATCTCTAAGAGAAAGTCGATAGATAATGTCGGTTCCTTGTGAGAATGAAACAAGTCCTTTTAAGAGGAACTTGAGTAGTTTGGGAAGATGTAGTGCAAAGGCACACACGGGTCCATGACATCTTGTCTTCAATACCGTGTTACCTTAGTAACAACCAAGAGCATTTGTATTGAACTCGGTTTCGCCCTAAGGTTGAGATATTGGAGGGCTATTTGTTTTCACCCTTTTCTCATTCAATTCTTTTCATTCTTCAACCCTTCAAGCTTACCGAGACTTCATAACTAGAACCTTGTTGGGTTTATTCCGCCTAGCTCTATCTCACCCGCACTCTTCCCGTATCTCACTTTCCTTTTTTTCATCATACCTAAGGACTTCTACACTATCTAGTGGATTGTCCCTGGGTAGATCCCTCCGGTTTTGGCGGATTGTGGGAACGAAATACCTAACCTAACCATCCTTATATCACCATACATAAAGTAAATTGGTCGGTCTTTGGGTATTGTTCATCAGCCATTTGAACCAATTGAAAAACCATTTGAAAAACAATCCAAGTACTTGTGATATATTATCAAAGCATTTTGTACCTGAATTGTTTTTGATATTTTAGAAAAACGGCTCCCCCTCAACATGTGCATCATATGTTTGACATCATTTTGGCACATGGAGGCAAGAGGAAGAATTCACTTCTTTTGATAAATATTTTCTAAAAATATCGACATCACTTTCCCGATTAAAATAAGTGATTCACATACAATTAAAGATATTTTCGGGAAAGAATGAGGTTTTCAATAAAAATTGCTCCCCCTCAATATGTGCATCGAGTTTTGAAAGAGTTTTGCACATATTAGGGAAAACATGCACTTTAGAATAAACTAATCACGTTTCAATCCTTTTTTTTTTGGTTTAAAATAGATGCTCCCCCTTAACATGTGCATGGAAAATTTGAAATCGTTTGGCACATGAATGGAGGAGAGTTTGCTAAACACTTATAAAACCAATTATCGAGTTATCGCTTAAATCCAATTTAAATCACAATTCTCCCCGATCACAATTTTCAAATCATTTGAAATTTGTGATCTTTATAGATTTAAATTGTTTTGAAAGCTTTTGAGAAGAATTGTGACTTGCTTATGAAAACATTTAACCGATAAGGATCAAATCTTCAGACTTTAAACTCCATTGTTAAACATGCATGAGTATCTTTTGAAAACATAACATTAGCAAAGGTTTTGAATCAATTGTATAAAACATTGTTCATTTTGATTTTCCAAAAGTAAACCTTGCTCATTTACGTGCCAATTGTTTCAAAAATAACCTTTTTGAATGAGTTGAAATCATTCTCCCCCCTCAATCAATGACAAGAGTTGTTGATTGAGCGTTAGAGAGTTTGACACAGATAAGCTCGGATGATTTTCAAAAATAGAGTACGAGGTATTTTCAAAGCAACTTTGTTTTCATTAGATGAAAAATATTTTTCAGAAGAATCATTAGACGGAAAAATATTTTGGAAAGAAAATATTTGTCTTTTTGGTGACAAACATTGGTTTTAAGAATCAGAGCATGAGATTTGAAAAAAGAAAAAAGAAAAAAAATTAAGCATGGCTCTGTTCTTTACTATTAAAACGGGTTACTGCCTGAAATGACAATAAACCACCATTTTTCTCCGCCTCATTTTTTAAGCAATTTATGTACATTCGAAAAACATCTAAAAGCCCGTGACATTCTTTGAATGTCAACACAAAGTCCATAGATGATATCGAATAAGGAAAACATGACAAAATAACAATATTTTTGGGATTTTTTCAAGATTTTCTAATTTTTATGGATTTTGAAAAGTTTTATATTTTTCTATTTTCTTTTGTGGGTTTTGAAATTTTGTATTTTGCTTTTATAATAAATATATACAAGAGATAGATGAAGAAAACCATTTACTCCTCGCCTTCCTCTTGAAGAGGTCCGAGTGTTTCGTTGTAGGCTCTTTAGACCAAGTCGGGAGGATAAACTCAAAACGTTCTCTAGGAAGAGCTTTGGTGAAGATGTTCGCTAACCGGTATTCGACCTCACAAAATAGAGTTCTACCACACCTTTTCCACTTGTTCCCGAATGAAATGATGTCGAATGTCGATGTGCTTTGCTCTTGATCGTTGAACGTTGTTGCAAGAGAGAGCAATGGCACTTTGTTATCTCAATACGTAGGGATTTTGTTGAATTCAAAGCCATAGTCGATAATGGGATCTCATCCATAGGATTTGAGCACAACAAGATGATATGGCTATGTATTCACCTTTGTAGAGGATATAGAAGTACTCATTTGTTTCTTTGAAGACCACTCACAAGCTTATCACCCAAAACCGAGCACCTCCATACGCATTTCGACGTGTATCTTGACACCGCATGGTCTCAGATCGCATATGTCGTTAGTGACATATCAATGTCCTTCGGTACCAAAGTCCCATGTTGATGGTTCCTTGAGATACCAAAAGACCCGCTTAATGCCTTCAAGGTGCTTTTGGTAGGCTTAGCACGGTATCTAGCACACATGCATACAAATGAATGAATATCGTGTCTATTGGTCATGAGGTACATCGTGATCCAATCATACTGATATTTCGCTTGATCTACCATGATCCCCGAGTGGTCCTCATCCGCTTTGGTACGCTCCTCCATGGGAGTGTCAACGGTGTCACAAGTGTCAAATCCAAATTTCTTTAAAATCTCATTTGCATATTTTGATTGATTAGTAAAATGCCTCCGGACTTTGTGAAATTTGTAATCCCAAGAAAATGACATTTTCCCATCATTGACATTTGAAATTTGGAGCCCATCTCCTTAGAAAATGGTCACATTCATTGGGGTCACGAGGCAAAATAATATCATCAACATAGATTTGAACGTGAATTAAATGTTTGCCGACTTTCTCGTGAACAATGTCGGATCAACTCGCCCTTTGTCGAATCCAGAGATAGAATAAAAGTTGATAGCGATCATACGATGCCCTTGGAGCTTGCTTCAAGTCGTAAAGAGCCTTCTTCAAGCGATATACATGAGTAGGATGCTCGATTCACAAAACCTTCCGGTTATCGACGATACGACTTCTTTAAGATATCCGTTAAGAAAAGCCGCCTTTACATCCATCCGATAGACAATTATATTCTTACTTGCAAGATTAGCCGTGAATATTATGATTGCCTCGATGCGTAAATGGAGCAAATGATTCTTCAAAGTCAATACCTTCCTCTTGAAAGGTATCCTTTGCAACCAATCAAGCCTTGTGCTTTAATACATCGCCATGCTCATCAAGTTTTACTTTGAAGATCCACTTTACAAAGAATGATCATAGCACGTCGGGAGCGTGTACTAATTCCCATACATCTAGTCGATCAAACTCATGAATTTCTTCTTGCATGGCATTGAACCAAATTGCCTTCATTCATAGCGCTTTAACATCTTTGGTTTCGACCTTGGATAGTACGGAGTTGAAGAAGCACCATAAGGAATCGCTGCAAGTTGTTTGCGAGTGGATACTGGACGAGAGGATTTCCAATGATGTTGTCCAATGGATGATCATGTGTCCATTTTCTAAGGTGTTCGTGGTTGTTGTTGAGGAACCAAGTCGCAGAGTCGATATCTCCGATGAAGATGGTTCGATGAAGGTTCAGGGGCAAATATGTTCTCAAAGGAGCATCTTCGGAGTAGCAAAGGGGTTATCTCCATCAAAGGTGCCGAGACAATTCCATGATGTACACTCGATGATTGATGATTTGTTAATGAGACAGTGATCAAGAAGCGCTTCTTGACTTAATGACATAGAAACCAAGGGTTAACTTCATTGACAAAGGATAGGAGCAACCTGCTGATGGAATTGACAGATCATTAGCAATTGGCTCATAGTGTTCATCAAACATTGGATCAAACAATTTCTTCAAATCATCTTCAAGGAGGTACATAAGGAGTTGTTGGTGAAGAATCGTACTAGAGTAGAACCGATGGGACTACTTGATGAAGGTTGTGATGCGGGTCCAGAATCGGGTTGTCCCGGAGCCATTTGACCGTCACCATCGAACGTAATGTGAATGGTTTCCATGATATTTCGGGTTCTTTTGTTGTAGATTCGGTATCCTTTTCGCTTGGTGCATATCCCACAAATACTCCAATGTCCGCTTTAGCTTTAAGTTTGCTTAAGTCTTTGCCCTCATTAGTTGGATAACACAATGCACCAAACACACGAAGGAATGAAAGATTAGGTTTTCAATTGTGGACAAGTTCATATGGAGTTTTCCATGAGAAGTGTGAATAAGGATCGATTTTTAGTGTAGCATGCAGTGGCAATCGCTCACCCGAGAAACATTGGAACCTTTGAGTAAATCAAAGATTGTTCTAGCGGCTTCTACAAGAGTTCGATTGCCTTTCAACTACACCGCTCGTTGAGGAGTTCGTGGAACAGCTTCTTTGATGACCGATTCCAACACTTTCATAAAACTCACTAAGTTCTTTGTTAACAAACTCGGTTCCATTATCTGCTCGGATGATTCGACGCTTTGTTAAGTCGAACTCAGAGTCGCTTGATAAGTTTGATGATGATATCCGAGTTTCATCCTTTGTCCTTAAGAACTTAACCCAAGTAAATCGAGAGTAATCATCAACCACAACTAACACATATTTCTTCCCGTAAATATTCTGCACTCTCATGGGTCCACATAAATCCATGTGAATGGTATGAAGAACTTCCATAACTAAGTTTGTAGATTTGGGTTTGTGGGCATACTTCTTGCTTTTTCCCAATTGGCATGCTGAACAAAGATGCTCCTTTTCATACTTTAGTCTAGGTAAGCCTATTACTAAGTCCTTTATGGAGAGATCATTTATGGTGCCAAAGTTCAAGTGATTGAGACGACGATGCCATAACCATGCATGACTTTGTTTTTGAAGCCTTTACAACAAGCAAATTGGAGAAGACTTCATCATATCTTCGATAGAGATGGTGTATAGGTTTGAACCTTGTGTTCCTCTTAAAAGTTCCACACCATCAAGTTCTCTAACGAAACAAGTATGTTTTCTGAAGGCCACTTCAAGATCAGAATCACAGAATTGTCCGACAGAAAATAAGTTATGACCAAGACCTTCAACATAATATACCACGGAGATTACACTTTACCAACAACATAATCTCCATAACCCATAATTGCACCGAAATGATTGTTCCCGAATCTAACAGCCCCGATGAATTTACTCACGGTTCATGAGTCGTGATCGGTCTCCAAATATATGCTTGGAGCAACTGAGTCCAGTACCACGTAACTATTTGAACGATATGTGGTTGAACATGCATAAGAATGGATAATCGGATAATTGGGATCCCCATGCAAGAATGGGTTCCATTTGTTTAGTAACAATAATTTGAACACCCACATCGAAGTAGAAACAATGGAATCATCGTGATTGATGCAGTGCTCGTGTATGCATTCGACCTATTCAAAGTATGTTCACTTCTTAAGGGAATAGTTCTACCAGTAGGCATCCATTTCCTAATGGGCATTGATCTAGATAATTTGGGGCACATCTCATTAAGATTGAATTTGCGGCTAGTAGGTATCCACTGATAACCTATGTTACTAAATTTCCTTTCTATGGGTTTCCAATGTTTTCTAACCTTCTTCCGCCATTGCTTTCTACCCTTCTTAGCTTGATTTTTGGCATTAACAATCTTAACAGGGCATTTAACATCATTAATCAACTCATTCATACCACATTTATGATTAGTAACAGAAACCAAACAATCATCATTACATGTTTTGCCAAAAGTAGCAGAATTCGAATTAATTACAGTACGCTTATAGCTAATACTAGAATCAACACGATTCATTTTATTCAACTCAAACTTAATGTTCCTAGGGTGGTCTTCTACTTTCTTCCATTGCACATTCTTAGCTTTCGAGGTCCTATCTTGCTTTGTATTGCCCGAAGGCTTTGACCCGCTTGCATTTGTGTCACTGATTACTCCTGTAGAGGGAATTATGGGAACATTAGTTGGTTGAGCTACCCTTTGCATTCCTGAACTAGACGTGCAGGGATCTGAACTAATTGAAGGCACTCTAGAGTTCACTTTCTTAATGCTAGGCATAGAACAAGGCATCACAACTTTACCTTTCTCACAAAAAGATTTAGACATGTTGCTCTTAAACATTCTAACAGTTCCTGAGATCGTTTGGCCTGAATGCAAGCAAACCTAATTTCTCTATCAAGTGGCTTATTTATGAAATCCTCTTCTACAATCTCTCGGAGACATTCTAGACTATCCTTAAGGTAAGCGAAATAGTTATGAAACACAAGTTCATTATTTCTAAGATGAGGAGGAATGTATTTAACAGTCACAATATAGTTAGAGTCTGCAGATGACTTTGATGCAACATTTTCATTAAAGACAAGTGGCATTTCCCTTTTCCCGACTCTCGATTCTCAATTTCCTTTGTAAAGACGTTATTATTTCGTTGTTCTTGTCACGAGTGACTTTCATTGAATCATATAACTCTTTAAAGTGTTGTTTCACCATTTCATTTTCTTCTAGAAAACTCTCATTTTCCTTTTGTAAAACATTAACCAAGTTTTGAAGATGAAAAGTTTGAGAACACCGAGAATCTAAAAGAGAAGGCATTTGGGAGCCACCACATTGTTCTTTTCACCCTTTAATTGTGAAATTTGGGTTCTCATTTTTCCGATCGTGTTACAATGAGCTCGAATCTGCTCATCACGCTTTGCGATTTCAAAATCGCATCAAAGTCGAGCATCCAAGGATGTCTTGATATTTGAGGTTTTAACATTTTCTTTTAGATGTTGATATTTTAATTGCAAAGCAAGATGCTCAACTTCCAATTTAGAAAACTGTTTCACCAGTTATCATGATCATCCTGCTCAACTTTCTCATGCAATTAAGAGTTAGTTTTCTCAAGCTCAATGACACGATCATGGGAGACTTTCGTATCAATGATAATTCATGAAATTGAGATGCATTTATTGAACAATCCGTGGCGATGTAAAACACATCTTGAGTGATACATTCGTAAATCAAATTCTCATTTAAGGTATGCAAGTTCTTCCTCTCAATCTCATTATATTTTAATTTCGCTCATAGTCATTGACCTCAACTATCATTGCATCAAATTCCTTTTCCATTTTTTAATATCCGAATCCATCCCTTTTAAGACTCTCAAATTGACTTTTAATTGTTTAAAGAAAGGCATGACCTCATTTAAATAGCATTCTTTAGTTTGCTCAAACCCTCTCCCTTCAGCTTATCCCAAGAGGTGTAATCCTTTTCTTACATGTCTTCTCAAAATCAACAAATAATTGATAAATGACATACCGACCGATTAAGGTCTTGCTCTTAGTAAGAATAGATCTAGGGACTAAATGCATTGGTGTATTGGGGATATACAAGGTGAAGCATTCTCCTACATGGGGATTCTGCTCAACAAACTCATCGCCTTTTTCATGTCCATATCCTTTTCCGAACACTTGTTCGGGGGTCAGTTGTGTTTGATGCAATCCAAATATCCTTAGCATAGTTGGGTGTTTTATAACCGATTTTCTTTTCTATGCATGAAGGGCTCTTAAGTTTTCATCCAATTTCTTTCTAGTAACTTCTTCTAACCGCTTATCTTCCTCAAGTGTTCTCGGTAGAACTAGGTTTCTCGCCTAGGCTTAAGGATTTCATAGCCATCATAAATTACCTTCCGTGCTTCTCTAGCTTTCTTACAAGCCTCGTGGTTTGGTTCATCAACTAATGCAACTCTATGTTTGTCACTTAGAACTCTATGCTTAGTGATCATGTGAGCAATCGAATGGTGTTTCCTTGTACGCACAATTTGTTTTCAAGTTTGTTTTCAAAGTTTTTAGGTTGGAAAATTCATTTAAAAGTTTTGATTCCTTAGCATTAAATTCTCGCTAAGCACTTTCACATTTTCTTGAAGTTCTTGTTTTGCTTAGCCGCTTTATTAAGCTTTTCTTTTAAGGAATCTAGCTCTTGTTTTGGTATTTCTTCCTAAAGCTACTTTTTCTAATAATTGTACGCATTTGGTCATCCATTTCCGCTCACGAGGGGTTAACTCAAACTTAGCGTTGTTCATAAATGGCAACTTGTTCTTTATAGGCATTAAATTAAGAGATAACATAATCATCCGGGGCACATGGAGTGAATTCATCAAATACATAGTCATCATTGATTGTAGAAGATGCATCATTTGGTTCAATCACACTTTCACTTTGGATCACATATTGATCATATGGGACAATATTACTATTACCCATATTAACAATATCTGTTTCACAAGTTTCATGTGATTGCACTTTATCATGTATCTTTTGCTCATCAACTTCATCATATAATTTTAATACCTCTGAGATGATTGATTCTTTGGATGGACCAGCTTGCTTAGATGATGAGACATTTGGAGAGACCATTGGAGAAATGCTAGCCATGAAGATTGTCTGGGCAGTAGGTTCATCATCGACATCAGAGTCATATGCATCACAATTGGCAACTTGAAAGGCATTTTGATGATTGTGACCTATTTCCTAATTGGTCGCTCATCGACATCCGCATCATATGTCTTAGCATTCCCTCGCAAGAAATAACAACTCTTCTTCATCCAAAATCGCACCATTTTCCTACGCTTGCACAAGCAACATCTTGTCTCTCAAGTATTCTCGCATTTTGAGGGCGTTTTGGAGATGTGCAGCCTTGCAATGTGTCCATCACCACCACGCTTGTAGCACTTGACCGGCTTCACTTGTCCCGATTGGCATTTCTCCACGATTCGATTAGCCACATACCCTCCACCTACTCCACCTCTTCCCTGCTCATACCGCCTTCCTTGAACCGGTTGCACCATAACCTTTCCATCTCCGACGAGCTTGATTGTTTGGGTTGGATGTCGCTCGAGGTTATTGTTGGTGTGTGGGAGGAATTCATATTTTGACTAACCATGAGAGACAGCTTGATTGATGATGTTTTCCATGAGTGTGTTTGAGTCGAGGCTTATATGTTTGGATCGTGAATGAGCTTGTAATTACCATTACCCGTGGGTATGACTTGAGAAGTTTTGGTGGTAATTCCAACATTGGTGTAAAAGGTTTTTGAATCATTTGAAGAACTTGTTTCTCCCTATTTAGTTTTGAACTGTTCAAAAATCATTCTTTCAAACATAGCATGTCTCTCATTCTGAAGAAGGAAGGCATACAGTTGCTCATAGTTGGTGTTCTTTAATCCTTTGGTTAGCTTCACAGAGGTGACGAATTTGTGCCATTCGGGATTCATGTTGTTCACAAACTTTGAGTTCAAATTGAATATTTGGCATGGTCATTTTGATATTTCTCATGTCATTCACAAGCTTGTGGAATCTCACGTAATATTCATAGACACTTTCTTCCGGTTTCATCTTAAAATGCTCAAATTCATCATACAGCTTGTGATTCTCTGCCTTCCTTAGTCAATTCAAAACCCGAGAGAAGCATCTTGACATTATCCCAAACCGCCTTGGCTTCAGTGTTGTGATTGATAAGCTTGTAGATATCTTTTGGAAGACCTCAAGTATAATGTTTGAAGCCCCGATATCGACATCGAATCTCTTTTTCCTTATCATCGAGCTCATCATACGCCTTTGGTCCGTCCAATCCAAAGATCATTGTTCCATCTGCAGCAGATCAATTATGTCTCTTGTAGTCTCAATCGATAAGGTCCTTCATCAATTGATTTAAGAATGTTGACCCCATTTTCCTTTCCCAAACAAAGACAACCCGATTCGTTGAGCCCATGAGTCATAATCGCTTTGTCAAGCATAGGTGGACGAGTATCTCATCCACCGCTTGAACATCCTCACCATGTAAGAAACGATAGTAGGCACGTTGTTGGACATGATTACAAGTTCTCAGATTTTACTATTCTTTGATTAAACCGAAATTGATTCTTTCACGGATTTTACTAAACCAAAACAACAACCGTAAAAATGTAGCACGAAGAAGTGACAAGTCTCAATAGACAAGTAGCTAAACAAATAACTCGCTTTGGTATCAACTCGCTAAACAACAACTCGCATAAAAGACAAGTAGCTTAAAACTCAAGTCGTTTAAAGAAACAACTCGCTTAATAGCCAAGTCGCATACAGAGACAACTCGCTTAACCACCAAGTCGCTTAAACCAACTCGCTGACAATACAACTCGCTTAATAGCCAAGTCGCTTTAAAACTCAAGTCGCTTAAAGAAACAACTCGCTTAATAGCCAAGTCGCATATACCAACTCGCTGCTAATACAACTCGCTTAATAGCCAAGTCGCTTAAACCAACTCGCTTCCACTAACAAAGCAACTCGCTTCCAAGAAACTCAACACCGTAGCTCAACTCGCTTCGTAAAATATTTGAAAAAAAACACTTTATCAATCAAAAACAACTAAACCACAATGATTCAGGCCTTCCAATTCAAAACTTAAACACATATGATGATCCTAAACACAAAAGTACAATCAAAATTCAAACTTTAACGCTAGAAATTGTCCAAATGATTCAAACTCTCCTAAACACTTATAACCCCAAAAACCTTATGAAATCCACCAAAACAAAGAGCATGAAAGATGAGTGATCAAACCATGGCTCTTGATACCAATTGTTAGATATAGGATTTCACAAACACATCATACCAAATCCATATGGGCGATACAATATTTTAGAGAGAAAGTTCTAGAGAGAAAGGAAGAGAGTTGGGAACTATGTGAAACAAAGAAAATGGTATTGAGCCCAACCCTCACCTTGGGAGGTAGAGGTATTTATAGTGTCTTACAATAAACGCCTCCTATGGGTCATGGATCGTGCATACAATGGGTAAAGACCGTCCGTCCTCCACGGTTTTACTTAACTAACTACTTAATAACATAACATGACTACGACTACGAGCTTTCTAACGAATACATATACTTGAGATGACCGACTCTTTAACGACTGAATTTTCTAATTCCTAACAAGCACCATAGGAAATAGAGACCACATCAATGCTTGCCTTTGTTACATGCTCTATAGCTTGTCTACTCATCAACCATTCAACTTGGCTTACTGGACATCCCTACTCAAGGCTTCGTTGCTCTTCCATACGGGATGCTACTCACCCGTATTTATAGAGCTTATGCACTCATTCCACCAAGTTCTAGACGGTTGAAACTAGATTATTCTCTCATCCCTCACATATTTGTGCCCTTGAGTGATGAAAGAGTATCCAAGACTAAGGCAAAGGGAAAAAGGCCAAAACCTCCAACTCCTTCATCATCATCAAATAGCTCCGAAGACGGTTTTCCAAACTTAAGGCTTCAACAACATGAGTTATATGCCTCACTTCCAGAAGTGGAGAACACTACGGAGGAGTTCAATCAAACCAAGGGATGTTCAAGTACCTTGGTAGGATGATGACCAAAATCTACAAGAAGTTAGATAAGTGAGTTGAGGTTTAAGAGGGTGTTTGGAACAAGACAAGAAACAATGTTGTATGATACTATTTATGTGTTTTCACTTCATAGGATGGTAAAATAACTTAAAATATTGATGTATGCTAACCGTTTCATGCAGGGGGATAACACACGGGTGTTATCAAATTTTACCCGTTTTCACTTTTAAGTGAAAATCATTGGCTCTTGTTGAAAATAGATGCTCCACTATGTTTATATATGCGTTATTGCTTGTTCCTAATAGGGGTGTGCACGGTCGGAAAACCGGACCGGACCGCCAAGACCGGACCGACCGAAAACCGAGTTCGTGAAAGTTAAGATCGAGACCGACCGAATGTGGTCGGTCCGGTCTCGGTCCTTGTCGGTCCGGTCCGGTCTTCGGTCGGTCCGGTCCAACTAGGCCAAATTCGTCGGTTTTGGTCCGGACCGGACCGGACCGGACCGGACCGAGGACCACTTTGCCAAAAAGCCGAGACCGCGGACCGGACCGAATGTGGTCGGTCCGGTCTCGGTCCGTGTCGGTCCGGTCGGTCCTTCGGTCGGTCCGGTCCGGCCGGTCCGTTTGCTCAGCCTTAGTTCCTAACTAGAAATAGTTATCTCCATATGTTTTAAGAAAAATTTCAGGATTCGGAAAATTCCTCGGGGGTCAAAAAACGCCACTGCCAAATAAAACTGCACTGACGGATATCACGGAACTATTTTTTTTGGTTCTGATTGGCTCCCAAACAGTCAAGTTTATCACACAAGCTAACCACTTGTGAATGGTCAACCGTAATAAAATTCAAACAAATGAAACCAATACAATTAAGATCCGGGAGTATAGTGTATCCCCTGTCGTTAAGTCCCAACGAGGTGTGAAAACCGTAGTACAAACGAATCTGTGATCGAGTGAATATTGAACAGAAATGGGTTTGAAGATTGATTAAACTAAGGAAATAAAAGAAATTAGCTTAAACAAGCTATAAGAACAAAATACTTAAAAACGCTTAAAACCTAAAACGCCAGACGCATCGAATTTTACGTAAACGCACAAAATAAAACGTGAATTTAAAAGAATAAAACACCTACGGATATGAAAATGATATTTTACAATCCTAATAATAAAATAAAATTATTGGAAAAGAAAATTATTTTTAAAACTATTTATCTAATTATTATTGATTAAAACTATTTTAACTATTTAATAATACCCTAAAATATAAGAAAATATGAAATAAAGCTAGAAAAGTGAAATTATGACTTAGAAAAATCTAAAATATTATAAAACTTATTTTAAAACGAAAATATATTTATTAAACTTTTTATCTATTTATTATGAATTTAATACTATTTAAAACTAATTAAAATGCTAGAAAATACTATTTAAACTAAGAAAATTATGGAAAAATATTTTTTTGGCTTTTTTTATTTATCTTAATCAAGGATTGAAAACATATTTTTTTTAAACTTTTTCTGATTTATTTGGATTAATGCTAATTAAAAATGCTAGAAAACGACATAAAATGCGTAAAAATAGCAAATGAACAAAGAAAAATATGAAAACTTCCAGATAAGTCTAAAATAATACTGAGAATCAAGGAAAATGGCGAAACTACTTTGAAGATCGTGAACTATGATTTGGGCACACAACTAATATGAATAAGACTTGAAATTAGGCTAAAAGCCTCAATAAGCTACCACTCTCGAACCAAAGGTTGAATAAGCTATAAAAAGTTATGAGAACTTAGAATAAGCAATAACAACAAGAAAACACACCTGAATAAGCAAAAATAAGGAATAAGCAAAACGGAGTTTTGTGAAAAGGGCTTAAAAGAAGCTAATGAATAAGCGCTTAATAAGCTAAGTAGAGATAAACTAATATTTTTCTAATTAAGATGAGCAGCTAAACTTTAATATCCCAAAAGCTTATATCCTAAATCCTAATGGTAAGATCACAATAAAATTACAAAGTTTATTCAAAACAGGTTTCTATGAAATTTTGACTTTTTAAGAAAACATGCGCTTTGACTTTTATGAGATTGTGAGCTTATAAAATGGACCTGAAACCGATGTTTAATGATATAATGATCCTAGAATAAGCTAGCTTAACTACTAATCAACTAATATGCAAGCTATGGGATCCCGATTCAAGCAAAACTTAAATGGGATCGAGATAGTGAGTAATTTTGACTATTGTGACATGCGATGCAAACTAAGGATTGATTTGAGTCAAATAAACCTATACAAGCTTAAACCAACTCAACTTAGACAACAAACTAATCTCAAACTCAAGAACTCAGTATTGAACCAAACACACCTTAAAATCTTATAATGCAAATTAAGCTTATTCGCTAATATAAGCTACAACTATTAACTAATATTGAATAATTAACTTAAATTGAAACTAGATAAGCAATAATCGTAATTAAATAAGCTCTAGATAAGCTACACTAATATTAGCTATTTTGGCTTTTAAAAGGATTTTCTAGAAAATAAAGCAAGGGCTATTCAAAACCGATTAAACTAATCTAACACAATTTTAAACTAACAATAAGCAAAGAATGACTAAAATAGGCTAGAACAAGCTAAGAAACAAGAAATGGAAATGTGTGCAAAAACGAAAATGGCTTACGTAACAGATGAATGGATCACAAACACTACTAAACTAAGCTAAGCTAATCAAACCCAAATATAACCGGCCCAGCTTTGCATCACCCAATTTCATGTTCAAACCCAAATCGCCTTCAAGAGCTTGACTTTTGTTGACTGAATTGGAAAATGAAATTACAGGATAGGCTTTGCTCCCATTCTCTTGATTAATCAACAACAACTTAAACAACTGATTAAAACAACCTTAACTACTTAAAACTTGAATTTTAACAAGATTATATTTTTTATGGAAAACGAAATGGGCAAGAAACGTAAATTAATTGCAAAGGAATCTTAAATTACACTTAAATTAACTCATACAAGACACATAACTTAAAACCCGTAAAGATTTTTGCATCAAAAATTAAAATGATTACGTAAATTAAAGAAAGGTCTAAAAACAAGTGACAAAATATTCTACTGCTTCTTCTTTCTTCTTTATAGAGATCTTTTAGACTCTTTGTCGATATCTCGATCATTTCCCACTTTGCTTCATTTCTTGAATTCATCAATTCATCCAAACCGCACTTGGCACTTTTATGGAAAAGTCATATTGACAGTTGTAGATTGCTTGTAGGTTTGATGAAGCAATAAATGCTTCTTGGTTATTAGTGGGAAGGAGGGACATGAAAGGTAAAGTTGGTGATGAGTCATGGATGAGGTGGTGAAGAAACAGTGGCTATGGATGAGAACAGAAAATGGTTTGTGGGAGGAACATATTAATAAGGGAGTGGGTGGGTTTGGTTTGTAATGGGCTTGGATTTGTTTTGGGTTTATGTAATATAAGGGTCCGGTTTGGTTTTGTAGAAATTTAAGCCCAAGGACCAAATGTGTACATAAGTCGAAATTCCAGGACCTGTTTTGCCATCATTCCAAACTTTCTTATAGGGACCAATCTCGCTAATAAACAATAACACAAGGACCAAAGTTGTGTTCTTTCTATTTTAAAACTTATAAGGACCATTTGTGTCATTATTGGATTCTTAGGGGTAAAATTGTAAATTTCCCAAAAGTTCATCATAAGGACCAATTTTGCCATTTATGAATAGTACAAGGTGTATTTTTGATAAATATCCATTTTTAATAAATCCAAGGACTAATTTTGCCATTTTTTTGAAACTTGAGAGGTAAAAGTTGCCAATTTTATAAAACTTTCATCCAGGGACTAAAAATGAACAAGTTTGATATCCCAAGGACTTATGTTGACTTTTCTTCCAATTTAAACCTTCAAGGACTAATTCTGCCAATTTGTGAAACTTCAGGGATTGAAAATGACAATTATGTGAACTTTGCTTGTTTTTCACTTGTTTTCAATCTTTTTGTACCTGATTCATATAAAACACATTTTCATGATATTTGTAGTATTTTATGACTTTTCAAAGTGTTTTTGGCAGTTTTTGTGGGTTTAAACAATGTAAAATATATGTGTGTTTAGACACATATCAAATCCCCACACTAAACTATTGCTAGTCCCTAGCAATCTTTTATGAAAAATTAATGGATTTCATCTCTTTACCAAAAGCCATTACTCGAGTAGCCAATTGTTTCGATTCAAGTAAGAACCTTGGTACAATGATAACCAAATGATTTTGAGCAAATCACCAAGTCAACGGTTTTGATTTGTCTTTACCGTGCCGCTTGCTTCGGACTAGCCAACTCTTAGATATAATATCTTTGGTGAGTCGATTACCAATTATGGATTTCAATCGCCTTTACCACAAGCCATAAACTTGCGGGCTAGCCAACTCTTCACTAATTAAAGATATGGTGAATGAACACCATACAATTTTGGGCAAATTGAAAGCCATAAATGGGTTTGAGATATCTTTACCAAGAGCCGTTTGCTCTGGATTAGCCAATCCTTATGTGGGTTAGACATGGTGGACTGATTACCATTTGTTGTGTTTAGTACATAGTACTTCCACTAAAAAATTTAAAATTTGGCCATTTTGGGGAAAAAGGAACTAAAAGGGCACATTTATGATCAAATTAGCTTAATTTCCCCACACTTAGAAATGAATATTGTCCTCAATATTCAAAGTACCTACCGTTATGCCGAAACTTAGAACGTAAAAGATAACATTACTAGCTAAGTGTAGAAACACAACAATTATTCTCTTTTAATATTTACAATTTTCATTCATTTTTTAGATCTCTATAGAACATGTGGGCATCTCCCCACACTATGTGGTACACACGGTGAAAACCCATGTTTAACTATCGTTTTTGATTACCGAGTCGCTAGCTTGACTCGACCCGCATTAATTTGTTCATGGGAAGTAAGTGGAAGAGACAATCTCCATCGGACTTTCATTCAAGATGTTTGTATAAACATTGAAGTACGTGAAAGTTCCACACCGATGAGATATACATAGAACCGCTCAAAATGATAAATGAAAATGCCGGGTCAAAGATAATGTCTTCATTCCCAAGGAGTGAAGAACAGAGAAGCCACGGGATAGGTGAAGAAGAAAAGAAAGTCATGATAAAAATCTTGACTAACTCATCATCATCCGAAGGAGAATTCATGATTTCGGATCATGAATCTCATCATTTAAGCTCATTTGATCCGCACATATCCCGGGTGTGTCTAGATCAGTAGAAGTTATCATACTCGTGGAGATATGATATGAGTGATTTCAAAGGAGAACTCTTCGTAAAGAGAATCATTCACGAATGTAAATCGTGAACTCTTGTTCCATCAGAGACTCATCACTATCCTCAACTGGTATCAAAGAGTGGATTCTCGAAATTAAAGTGAATTCGAGTCGAATTCAAATAGAGGATTAGTGAGAGTAGTTTTGAACTCTTCAGAACAAAGTGATCAACATTCTCTATTGGACCGTTAGGGTGAGAAGTGAGTAAACGATCATTATAAGGGAGACTTTCAATCTCTCCCGGGTCGGCTTCAAATCAAGGAGACCATCGCTACTTTCGATGAAAGTGGATCGATGTGAGCGAGTTCATCGGTGAACTCCTCAAGAAGAGGGTCGATCGCTGGAGTGATGCCTCAACATACTCGATGTTTCCATAAGAAGCATAATCATCGCTATAATCGGAGAAAGTTTCAAAATGATCTTTAAACACTCAAGAGGGAAGAGAATCACACATATGATCGAAGTTCCCGTGACTCTCTCGGGATTGGGACAAGGTCCTCAACACTAGACTTTATGAATTCGTCCGATTCCTTTTCGTGAAAAGTGTCAAGATGCTCGTCCCCCATGTTCGTAGAGTGAGTGGGAATATCGGGTGTGATAACAACGATCGAGGAGTTGAGAAGGACTAGCATACATATGTTTTATACTTTCCATTTGTTCTTCCGCTAGTAATTCCATCATAGTCTTTTCTCCCCGATTTTCATGGAAGGAATTTCAACCGATGAACTTGATGAATCTTGATAAAATTGAAGGATATCAAGTGTATCCTCATCATCACCGCCATCGTGAATAAAACGAAATCGAGAGCTAGATCCGGCTGCTTTTTCTTTTGCAATTGATTCCTAATAGATTTTTCAAAGGCAACTGGGAATCTAATTTAGCAATCCGCTTCTTGACTAACAAAACTTCCATGGATTTTGATTTGGATTATCTTGGGAATGTTTACATTCCTTCAAATATTTCACTAAATCCAAAAGATCAAGGAGAAGATTTTGAGGAAGTGGCTCAGCCGAGGTGGTGCTCGATTCATTTGGTACCGTAGAGGTTGGTCTTGAAATGTATAGTCGTAATTGTTGCAAGGAAATGGGTTCCTTGTTTGACAATCGAGCTAGAGTGAGGACCTCCACAATACTCACAACATTAAAACCGATGTGGTCAGAAGTTATATGTGTTGTAGTCATAATTGTTATCGTGAACCCGCTCATAGACAAGAGTGTTTCCGATTGACAATCGAATCGTAGTGTGAACCACCACGCAGACTACAACAAGAAATCTTGAGTCTCACAAAGTGGTAGCCGATGGAATAAATCGGTTGTGTTATGGTAGGAATAGGATCCCGGTTATAGATGCACTGCTTCCCGATTCCACCATGCTACAACCGGGGCAATTGTCACCATTATAAGTACCACCACACCATTGACAACCAAGAGGGTGAGGATAAGACATAGAAAGAATCAAAGGTTTACAGAGGGTAAGAAATGAAGAATCAAAATGGTAAGAGGGTAAAGATGGATATTTTGGATTTTGGATAAAATTTTGTAAAAATAAGAAAGAAAATCTTTTGGGTTTTGTGTTTGTTGAAAACTTGAATAAAAATGTTTTGGTAATCGATCCGTCAAACGAATTAACTTCACGATAATTTTGGTTTTATATGAAAACAAGGAAATATGGACAAAGATGGTAAATATACAATGGGTGTATATTCAACAACACCGATGCTTCAAATTGTAGTAACGCAAAGACACCTCCCCAAGAATGGCGCCTAAAATTTGATTGGCTCCCAAACAAATAAGTTTATCACACAAGCTAACCACTTGTGAATGGTCAACCGTAATAAAATTCAAACAGTTTAGAAACCAATACAATTAAGATCGAGAGAGTATAGTGTATCCCTGGTCGTTAAGTCCCAACGAGGTGTGAACATCGTAATACAACGAATCGTGATCGGGTGAATATTGAACAGAAATGGGTTTGAAGATTGATTAAACTAAGGAAATAAAAGAAATTAGCTTAAACAAGCTATAAGAACAAGTACGTGAAAGCAAAATACTTAAAAATGTTTAAAACCTAAAACGCCAGACGCTTATCGAATTTTACGTAAACGCATAAAATAAAACGAAATTTAAAAGAATAAAACACCTACGGATATGAAAATTATATTTTACAATCCTAATAATAAAATAAAATTATTGGAAAAGAAAATTATTTTTAAAACTATTTATCTAATTATTATTGATTAAAACTATTTTTAACTATTTAATAATACCCTAAAATATAAGAAAATATGAAATAAAGCTAGAAAAGTGAAATTATGACTTAGAAAAATCTAAAATATTATAAAACTTATTTTAAAACTGAAAATATATTTATTACACTTTTATCTATTTATTATGAATTTAATACTATTTAAAACTAATTAAAATGCTAGAAAATACTATTTAAACTAAGAAAATTATGGAAAAATATTTTTTGGCTTTTTATATTTATCTTAATCTAGAAAAATTGAAAACATATTTTTTAAACTTTTTCGATTTATTTGGATTAAATGCTAATTAAAATGCTAGAAAACGACATAAAATGCGTAAAATAGCAAATGAACAAAGAAAAATATGAAAACTTCCAGATAAGTCTAAAATAATACTGAGAATCAAGGAAAATGACAGAAACTACTTTGAAGATCGTGAACTATGATTTGGGCACACAACTAATATGAATAAGACTCAAATTAAGCTAAAAGCCTCAATAAGCTACCACTCTCGAACCAAAGGTTGAATAAGCTATAAAAAGTTATGGGAACTTAGAATAAGCAATAACAACAAGAAAAACACACTGAATAAGCAAAAATAAGGAATAAGCAAACGGAGTTTTGTGAAAAGGGCTTAAAAGAAGCTAATGAATAAGCGGTTAATAAGCTAAGTAGAGATAAACTAATATTTTTCTAATTAAGATGGGAAGCTAAACTTTAATATCCCAAAAGCTTATATCCTAAATCCTAATGGTAAGATCACAATAAAATTACAAAGTTTATTCAAAACCAAGTTTCTATGAAATTTTGACTTTTTAAGAAAACATGCGCTTTGACTTTTATGAGATTGTGAGCTTATAAAATGGATCAAACTGATGTTTAATGATATAATGATCCTAGAATAAGCTAGCTTAACTACTAATCAACTAATATGCAAGCTATGGGATCCCGATTCAAGCAAAACTTAAATGGGATCGAGATAGTGAGTAATTTTGACTATTGTGACATGCAGATGCAAACTAAGGATTGATTTGAGTCAAATAAACCTATACAAGCTTAAACCAACTCAACTTAGACAACAAACTAATCTCAAACTCAAGAACTCAGTATTGAACCAAACACACCTTAAAATCTTATAATGCAAATTAAGCTTATTCTGGCTAATATAAGCTACAACTATTAACTAATATTGAATAATTAACTTAAATTGAAACTAGATAAGCAATAATCAGAATTAAATAAGCTCTAGATAAGCTACACTAATATTAGCTATTTTTGGCTTTTTAAAAGGATTTTTCTAGAAAATAAAGCAAGGGCTATTCAAAACTGATTAAACTAATCTAACACAATTTTAAACTAACAATAAGCAAAGAATGACTAAAATAGGCTAGAATAAGCTAAGAAACAGTAAAATGGAAATGTGTGCAAAAAACTGAAAATGGCTTACAGAACAGTATGAATGGATCACAAACACTACTAAACTAAGCTAAGCTAATCAAACCCAAATATAACCAGTTCCAGTTTTGCATCACCCAATTTCATGTTCAAACCCAAATCAGCTTCAGCAGTTGACTTTTGTTGACTGGAATTGGAAAATGAAAATACAGGATAGGCTTTGCTCCCATTCTCTTGATTAATCAACAACAACTTAAACAACTGATTAAAACAACCTTAACTACTTAAAACTTGAATTTTAACAAGATTATATTTTTTATGGAAAACGAAAATGGGCAAGAAACCGAAATTAATTGCAAAGGAATCTTAAATTACACTTAAATTAACTCATACAAGACACATAACTTAAAACCCGAAAGATTTTGCATTAGAAAATTAAAATGATTACGTAAATTAAAGAAAGGTCTAAAAAAGTGACAAAATATTCTATCGCTTCTTCTTTCTTCTTTATAGAGATCTTTTAGACTCTTTGTCGACATCTCGATCATTTCCACTTTGCTTCATTTCTTGAATTCATCAAATTCATCCAAACCGCACTTGGCACTTTTGGCGGAAAAGTCATATTGACAGTTGTAGATTGCTTTTAGGTTTGATGAAGCAATAAATGCTTCTTGGTTATTAGTGGGGAAGGAGGGGACATGAAAGGTAAAGTTGGTGATGAGCTGGTGGATGAGGTGGTGAAGAAACAGGTGGCTATGGATGAGAACAGGAAAATGGTTTGTGGGAGGGAAGATATTAATATAGGAGTGGGCTGGGTTTGGTTTGTAATGGGCTTGGATTTGTTTTTGGGTTTATGTAATATAAGGGTCCGGTTTGGTTTTGTAGAAATTTAAGCCCAAGGACCAAATGTGTAAGTCGAAATTCCAGGACCTGTTTTGCCATCATTCCAAACTTTCTTATAGGGACCAATCCTGCCAATAAACAATAACACAAGGACCAAAGTTGTGTTCTTTCTATTTTAAAACTTATAAGGACCATTTGTGTCATTATTGGATTCTTAGGGGTAAAATTGTAAATTTCCCAAAAGTTCATCATAAGGACCAATTTTGCCATTTATGAATAGTACAAGGTTTATTTTTGATAAATTTCCATTTTTAATAAATCCAAGGACTAATTTTGCCATTTTTTTGAAACTTGAGGGGTAAAAGTTGCCAATTTTATAAAACTTTCATCCAGGGACTAAAAATGAACAAGTTTGATATCCCAAGGACTTATGTTGACTTTTCTTCCAATTTAAACCTTCAGGGACTAATTCTGCCAATTTGTGAAACTTCGTGGACCGAAATGACAATTATGTGAACTTTGCTTGTTTTTCACTTGTTTTCAATCTTTTTGTACCTGATTCATATAAAACACATTTTCATGATATTTGTAGTATTTTATGACTTTTCAAAGTATTTTTGGCAGTTTTTGTGGGTTTAAACAATGTAAAATATATGTGTATTTAGACACATATCAGGTTCCGTCCGTTCAAAATTTTGGTGCTGCCAAATCTGCACTGACGGACTAGCCGGACCCAAAATTTGGGATCCGTATGTGTATTTTTTTGGTGATGTGGGTTGCCCAGGTATGTTGCTGAATTTCGCTCATTTCTGTGTTCCAATTTATCAAAATTTGTTTCTAGGATAGTTTTTACTGCTTTTTATTCATATTAGAACTAGTTTAACACAATTAGACATATAGGATATCCATTTCCCACCAAAATTCAATAATTCCAAAAATTCACCCAAGGAACCCTTTTTCATAAAGAAAGGAACCAAAAATTTGGTTCCTTGTAATCCGTGGGTGATCTGAACTTCAAGATATTGCAATCATTAGGACACATTTATTGCATATCTTGGTCTCTTCACTCAAACTTTCGTGTATGGCATGACTTAGATGATATGACTAGCATTAAAACTCTTCAAAATCATTAGAAACCAATCCATTGCTATGGCTTAACATCAAATCAAACACAATTCTCCATAATATCATAATCCTATAAATTAAGAGCTTCAAAGATGATCATCCTCACACCTCAAAAATTTCTCTCATATTCTCCTATAATAAGCTTAAGCAAAAATGACTAAGTCATCCACCTCTTCTCCATCAAACAAACCATGTAAGAAAACGGCTAGAATGGGTGTTAGACCGTGTTGTTTTGTGAACATTAGCTCATCTTCCGATTCCTCCCCTCTAACCATCTCATCCCCCATAAGAGATGAGAACTTTCTTACTTTAAGCACTCCTACACCACCTCCAAAATCACCCATTGTAATCACCACTCCACCACCTACAAAAACTCCCATTGTCACCTCTCCGCCACCGGCTCCAATCCAAACATCCAAATCACCATCACCACCTAAATCCCCAAAACTCATAACATTAGAACTATTCTCCACATCACCAACATCTCCAAACCCATTCTTGGAGGACTTACCTCCAAGGCCCACTAATCCACCTCCACTACCATCATTTGGTACAATTGAGTGAATCGCCATGAGTCACCACGCCCACCATTTGACCCAAACGCCCCATTAGAACCTCAACCTCGCCTCTTCCATCCACTTCATAATGACATTCATGGACCATTATATGGGGACCATGCCCTACCACCAACATCCTTGTCTCCTCATATCGAGGACATTGATGAATCTATGTGGGAAGATCACCCACAATCCAAAGCGGAGATAGAAGCCCAACTAGTAAACCTCCACAACTTCTCCAATATGGTAGATTCTCACCTTAGTGAAGCCATGCAAATGCAAAATGCTTTGATCTCCCCCCTCATCACTCCATCCAACACCAACAACAATTCCACCATTCCACCACCACCTAATCATGAACCATTTTTCCCGCCTAGATACGGTTGCTCAAATTGTGAGCGAACCGCCCACGTTAGCAAACGGACCCGGGTAATGGTCCATGAGCTCCAAGATGAGATGAGGTTCATCCTCAACCACATCCTAGAGCGAATCAACGCTCTTTCTCATCCACCACCTCAATAGGAGGGTTCTAGTTTTTCTTTTATATTTCTAAGTTATTTTTTTTCTAGGATTTTCTTTTTTCAAGTTATTTTTTTAATTTTTAGGATTTTCTTTATGTATCAACATATCCATTATGTTCCATTTCATGATTTTCAAGTCATGAAAAATTTTAACAAATGAATGGTGTTTCTTATATAGTTGTTGGTTGTTATTTTATGGTTGAAATTGCTTGTATTATTGTGATGATGCTCGTTACTAACCTTTCTTTTGTAGTTTTTTCACAATCCATGTATCTTTATCTTGGCACCCAATTTAGGGGGAGCATTGGCCAAGAGGGAGAAAATGGATCGAGCTTATTACATTTTTCGCCTCGCCTCTTCTTTTTGTTTCGACAAAAAGAGGGAGAATATTATAGAACTTGACATTTGACTTTCAAAAAGTCAACATCTTACTTTGACTTACAAAAAGTCAAAATTGTTTAAGACCAAATAATTGGACAAACTAGTCATAAGATAAAATAAACTTTTTATTATCAACTTTATCTAACTCACTAGTTCTTTCAAGTTTTAATTAATCTTATATTTTTATAACTCTTGTACAACTTTACATCTTTGATAAAAATAAAATTTATGTTTTGTCCTTAACAAAAAGGGGGAAATTGTTAATACAAATATCGTCATTAAACGTTATTTATATTTTACGATCTTTACCTAAGTTTTGTTAACGACAAAAGTAAATTTCAGTTTTGTAAAGTATAAAGCTTGTCAAGATTAATAAATATTAAAACAAGCTTTCCTTAAATAAAATCTTCATCACTCAAGCATTTACATTTTGATTAGTCATGTATCAATTAACTTTGATATCCTTCTAAACCATAATGTGTGTCAACATTTTTACAACAAGTATGTTTTAGTTTCTTAAACACAACATTACATATGTATTTACCTTTAACATATTACTTCTAAAAATAGAAAACAACATATGACATCATGGCTTGCATCACATTCAAATCTCTAAAAGATTTCATAGAATATGTTGTTTAGATTTGGATTCTACATATCTTACATGATCTTGGTTAGATTTGGTTGACTTTGGAAAGATCTTTGTAATCTTGTTGTCAGATCGGCGGAACCAAAGGAATACAAGGGCGGAACCCTTTTTTGGATCCGTGGTCCGTGGTCACTGCAGATCACTTTGGCCTATAAATAACAAGTCAACCCAAGTTGTTTTCTCATCCCTTTCTAGCATAATCACCTACATTCCTTCTTTCTATTTCTTCTAACTCAGTTTCATTTCATCCTAGTGATCCTCTTTTGTAGCAAAGAAGATCAAGGCATAATTAAGCTTCAACAAATAGTTGAAAGGCTTGTTTGTTTTGTTGTTGTATGATCTAGTGATCCTCTTTTGTGTCGGAAATATTGTGTCATTTCATCCTAGTGATCCTCTTTTGTGTCGGAAATA
This sequence comes from Chrysanthemum lavandulifolium, assembly GCA_022545495.1. NCBI lineage: Eukaryota > Viridiplantae > Streptophyta > Magnoliopsida > Asterales > Asteraceae > Chrysanthemum > Chrysanthemum lavandulifolium. Next base: position 203,527,367 of record CM040238.1, read on the forward strand.
TTGTGTCAGCGGCGTGTAAAGGCCCGCCGGTTAAAGGAGCTTGTTGATTAGTGAATAGAACTCTCGAGTTGGAGACTCGGGGAGTGGAGTAGGGCAAGGAAAAAGAGTCCTTGTAGACCGAACCACTATAAACAACTTGTCGTGGTTTGATTGTTTCTTTCCTTATTTACTCATTATACATTGCTTGCATATTGTCTATTCTTCACTAACATATCTTTGATCAGTATAAATTGATCTTACAATAAGTTTCAAAACAAATATATTAAACGGTAAACTATTCAACCCCCCTTCTAGTTTTCCACAAAGAGAATGCGAGATATGTCTAAGGATGGGTTAATCCCAGCCTTTGATATGGACACGGAAAAGAGTAGAGCTTACATGATGACCAAAATAACTAAGAAACCTTTTCAAAGTGTAAAACGTGAAACTAAAGTTTTAGAGTTAGTTCATAGTGACCTATGTGATTTACATGCTACTCCCTCTTTGGGGAATTAGAAATACTTTGTGACATTTATTAATGATGCTTTTAGGTTTTGTTATGTTTATTTGTTACATAATAAGGATGAAGCATTAAATCAATTTAAAGTATTTAAAACTGAAGTTAAATTGCAAGAAGGGTTCCTGAACAAAAGGTTAAGGACTGATAGGGGAGATGAGTACATGGATACTCTGTTCTTTCAGTCTGTTGATATAATCTATGAAACGACTGCTCCCTATACTCCTCAGCAAAATGGTATCTCTAAAAGGAAAACAGGATACTGAAGGAGATGGTTAATTCTATGTTGTCCTATTTAGGGATGAGTCAAGGGTTCTGGGTTGAAGTTATGTTAACAGCTTGCTATTTATTAAATAGGGTTCCCAATAAAAGGAACAAGATTACCCCTTATGAACTCTGGACTATAAGAAAACCTAACCTGAACTTTCTTAAGGTTTGGGGTTGTACTAAGACTTTGATCTAAAGCATAAAACTTTGGGTGAAAGAGGCATTGAATGCATCTTTGTTGGATATGCTGAGCATTCCAAAGCATATAGGTTCTATGTTATTGAACCTAATGAATCTGTTTCAATTAACTCAATAATTGAATCAAGAGATGCAATCTTTGATAAGAATAGATTCTAATCAGTCTCTAGACCAAGTCAAAGTATTCCAAATGGAACTAATTACATTGGTGTTTCAGAGGCCTTTGATGAGGTTTTTGATTAGGTTGTGGTTCAGCAACCTGAACCTAAGATCAGAAGGAGCAATAGGGACAATGACTCCAAAGCCATTTGGACATGAGTTTTAGTTATATTTAATTGAAAGAACAAGGGATGAGGTCTCCGACTAATACTCATATTGCTTCCTTGTTGAGGATGATCCAAAAACATTTGAAGAAGCAATGAAGTCCCGGATGTTACCTTCTGGAAAGAAGCAATAGAATGATGAGATGGATTCCATCATGGGCAACAACACTGGTGTTGGTGATCTACCACCGGTTGCAAACCTCTGTTGCAAATGGATTTTCAAAAATAAAATGAAGGTAGATGTAACTATTGAAAAGTTAAAGGCTAGACTAGTCATTCAGGGCTTTAAACAAAAGTCAGGGATAGACTACTTTGATACTTATGCCCCTGTGGCACATATCAGTACCATAAGATTGTTGATTGCTTTGGCATCAATTCACAATATGATTATTTATCAAATGGATGTGAAGACAGCTTTCTTGAATGGCGATTTAGATGAGGAGGTTTATATGAACCAACCTCAGGGCTTCATCATGCCTGGAAATGAAAACAAGGTATGTAAACTGATTAAGTCTATGTATGGACTAAAGTAGGTACCTAAACAATGGAATCAAAAATTTGATAAAGTGGTTTTGTCTAGTGGTTATTTACTTAACCAAGCTGACAAATGTGTATATAGCAAATTTAATGAATCTGGTAAATGAGTCATCATTTGTCTATATGTTAATGACATGCTAATCTTTGGCACTGACCAAAATCAAGTTAACCTGACAAAGGAATTTTTTTTCATCAAGGTTCTCCATGAAGGACATGGGGGAGGATGATGTTATCCTTGGTATAAGGATTAAACATGAAAGCAAAATAATTTCTAACTATCAGTCTCATTATATTGAGAAGGTGTTGAAGAAATTTAGTTACTTTAATTGTACTCTAGTTAGTACTCCCGTAGATACAAGTAAGAATCTGATACCTAATACTGGTAAGGTTGTATCCCAACTTGAGTATTCTAGAGTGATTGGTTTCCTAATCTATAACATGACTTACACAAGACCTGATATTGCTTTTGCAGTGGGTAAACTGAGCAGGTATACTAATAATCCTGGTGCTCATCATCGGCAAGCGCTCAGAGAGTATTGAAGTATATGAAGAAGACTATGGATTATAGTCTCTCATATACTAGTTATCTTTCAAGATAAAAGGATACACCGATGCAAGTTGGATCAAGAACACTAAAGAAAATTCACAACCAATGGTCGGGTATTCCTACTTGGTGGAGGTGCAATTTCTTGGGCATCCAAGAAGCAAACTTGCATCACCGGCTCAACAATGGAATATGAATTTCGCTTTAGCAATACGGTAAAGAATCTGAATGGTTGAAAAACTTGCTTCTTGAGATTTCATTGTGGCATAAACCTATAGAACCTATTTCTATCTTTTGTGATAGTGCTGCTACATTGGCTAAGGCTTATAGCTAAATGTACAATAGGAAGTCTAGACACTTAGGTGTCAGGAATAGCATGATTCGTAAGCTTATCATGAATGGGGTGGTATTTATAGAGTTTGTTAGATCTCAAAAAAATTTAGATGATCACTTGATGAAGGGTTTGGCTAGAGACTTGGTTTTAAAGTCTGCTAAAGGGATAGGTTTAAAGTCTAACTTAGTCACTGAATGCTAAGACACCCAACTCCCTCCTGAGGAAACTTGGGAGCTGAGTTCAATGTGGAAAGCTGAACTTTTAGTGAACTGGAGCACATGTTTTACAATCATCCAATTTTGTGCTTGGAACCTGCTGAAAAGGAGGATGAAATCTTTACTTCTTAATGGTTAATTTCTTTGAAAAAGTGCTAAGCAGGAGCATGAATAAAGAGGAACCACCTATAGAGTGTTGAAGTGTTGCTGCTTCAAAGAGCTTGGGAATTTTTGGCTCTTACAAGAATTGGATATGGACACATGGCTTATTTAGTGTCAGAAGCGTTTAAGTGTTTGAAAGCTTGTGTGTATGTTATCTTCAGGTATTCAAATGGGTTGATGGGTTCAATTCTTAGAACATCCTGATTCTCGAGTATTTGAACGTGTAATATACTAAGATGAGAATTCAATCTTCATGATATTTTCATTTATGCACATGTTTTATTTTATGTTTATTTTCATGTAAAAGGAATTGTATTAAATTAGGGAGGATTGTTGGAAATTTAGTTCAATTGAGGGATATGATCATACTTGAAAATGGGTTTGGAGGTATGGAGTGTACAACCATTAAGTCCCTGATTACCCTGACTTTAATAGTAGTTTGGAGTTACTACTGCTAGTACTAATGTTAAGACTGCCAGTGCAGAGTTACTACATCTAGTACTAATGTTACTACTATTGGCAGAGTCACTACTGCTAGTACTAATGTTACTACTGTTGGCCGAGTTACTACTGTTAGTGCTAATGTTACTACTATTGGCAGAGTTACTATCGTTAGTACTAATGTTACTATTGTTGGCATATTTACTACTTCTAGTATTGCTGGTATTAGTTTGTAACTACTTTGACCTATTAACAAGTAGTTTCAAACTCGTAATTAAGACCATAATGACTTGTTCTTGTAACCACTATGGCTATAATGGAGGAAAAGAGGATACATATCTGCAAAAACACACAAAATATAAAACACTTGAAAGCGAATTGGTTCTTGATTTGTGCCTAAAACAAGAATACCACTTGGTCTTATCCCATAGAGATATTCGTGTAACCCAGGCATAGGGTCAAATAGTTTTTATTGGAATGTGATAACACGATTTCAAATGATATCCAGTACTCATTGATTATTTATACCCAACTAGGAACACATCAACAAGAAACCAACAAGAACCAATCTTGATAGACGTGGGATTGATTTAGATTCGGTCTGTTGACCGCTATGCGATGAAGACTTGGAATCTAAGACCACATCTTTGTTTCTTGTGAGATAGCCAGTGGCATTTGGAAAGATGTCTTCTAATGGTGGAATTTTTCGCATATCCATCACACAACTTGATGATGTAGTTTCTTTTCACGATCATGCGCTCTAGAAACTAAGTTCTTAAACTACTTTGATGTAGTAGTGCAAACCACCAAATGGCACATTTGGATTTTCAGAAACAATACAATCTTCTTTCAAAAGCGGCCTCAAAAGTCTTTGCTTCTTACGGATATCAAACTTTCGTCTTACACTTGGATCACAAGTGAAAAAAGAACCCAATGAATTGGCTAGATTGGTTTTGTCACCTTTATAATTCTCTATCAATTATTATGTAAATTTATTTTGTTAGCTTTTTGCTAGTTTTTTAATAAAATCGTCATTTAAATTAAATATAATACATTTTAAGATAATTATCTCTAAATTCATGTATCGTCTTTATTTATCCCTAAATTCATCTATCGTCTATATTTAGACTTCAACGGCCCCAACGCTCATCCTCATCGTTGGAAAACGATCTTGGTACCGCTAGACTACAAGCTCATTGATGGCAGTGAACATCATCAATTTCTTTTTTCCTTCCAATCTTAACTTTACGAGAGATTTTAAACATACACACTTTAAGTATATCTAAATCAATATTTTGCTAAAAGAAGTAGACATATATTGCTAGTAACGTGTGTGTGTATAATATTCAAAGTACAATATTTCTTCGAAATCTATATGCATTAGAAGAGTTGCTTTATTTTGGTTACCCATAAATAAATACTTACTAAGGGGCAAATCCTCATCATCCATATAATTTAATTTAATTGTAATGATTAACCTAAAATTTAATATATAAACCTAAGTTCATTTTTTTTTCTTGTCTTTTTATCTTTCTTTTTTATTCACATATTTTTTTTGTTTTTTTTTTTAAATAAAAAAAATCACGCTTCTTATTTTATTCACGCTTTTTTTTTTTTTTTTAATCCGCTTTTTCTTCACTTTTTACGTTTCCGCTGCTTTTCATCGCTTTGGCCGCTTTCATATGTTTTCGCTCGTTTTCATCGCGCCATCCGTTGCTCGCTTTCACACGCTTTCATCCGCTTTCATCGCTTCTTTCGCTTTCGTCCATTTTCATATGTTTTCATCCATTTTCAAATGTGTTTTACGCTTACACGATTCGTCCATTTCTTCGCCGTCCGCTTTCTTACATTTTTATACGTTTCTGACTATCACAAGTGATTTTCTGTGATATTCAGAATAACTTTGTGATATTCTGAATATCACTTTGTGATATTATGAAGAATCACTTGTGATTTTCTGGATATCACTTTGTGGTATTCTGAATATCACTTGTGATTTTCATCTTACAAAACATTAGTTGAAATTCACATAATATCACTTGTGATCATATGAATATCACAGAATATCATTTGTGATACTCAGAATATCACTTGTGATATTCTAAATATCACATGTGATATTCAGAAACATATGAAAACGGCTGAAAATTTTTAAAAACGGACGAAAACGTATGAAAACGGATGAATATGTATGAACTCTAAACCAAAATTTGACTATTTTCTCTTTATACGTGGTAAATATAAACTTGCATATTTTTATAAGTTTCAAAATAAGCAAATTAAGCTTGTGAAACATAAACCGAAATCACATAAGCTCATAAGTAAATAAAATAAAGTTAAACAAATACCCCCAAACTATGTAGCTGCTATTCAAATTATATATTTGTGATATTCTGTATATCACTTGTGATTATCTGAATATCACTTTGTGATATTCTGGATATCACTTTTGATTTTCTGGATATCACTTTGTAACTTTCTGAATATCAATTGTGATTTTCATGTTACAAAATATTAGTTGAAAATCACTTGTGATATTTAGAATATCACAAGTTATATTCTGAATATCACAGAATATCACTTGTGATCATCTAAATATCAAAGAATATCACTTGTGATATTCAGAACGATGAAAACGCCCGAAACGGTCGAAAACATTTAAAATGTATTTAAAACGTATGAAAACGGACGAAAACGTATGAAAACGGACGAAAACGTAAGAAAATGGACGAATATGTATGAAAACAGACGAAAACGTATGAAAGCGTAAAAACAAGTATGAAAACGGACGAAAATGTATGAAAACGGACGAAAATAGATGAAAACGTATGAATAATAAACGAAAACGTAAGAAAACGTATGAAAACGGACCAAACGTAAGAAAATTGACAAATATTATGAAAACGGATGAAAACGTATGAAAGCATAAAAACAAGTATGAATACAGACGAAAACGTATGAAAACGGACGAAAATTGACGAAAACATATGGATAATGAACGAAAACATAAGAAAACGAGCGAAAACGTATGAAAACGGCCAAAAACGTATGAAAGCGAAGAAAAAAAGGCGAATTAAAAGAAACGTGAATAACGTGAATTAAAAAGAAAAAGAAAAAAAGAAAAACGTGAATTAAAAGAAAAAGACAAAAAAAATGAATAAAAAAGAAAGACAAAAAGACAAGAAAAAAACATGGACTTAGGTTTATCTAATAAATATTAGGTTAATCCCCACAATTAGATTATATTAGATGAATGGTGGAGATTTGTGCATTGGTAAGCACCAAAATAAAAGTAACCAAATGAAAATTTCTCTGCATTAGAAATACTAGACGAGTACCCGTGCCTAGCGGCAACGGTGTCTAGTTTTTGCAAAATTCCGACGATCCATAAGTTTCTTTCAACAAACTGTATTTGTAGCGTTAGAGAATAATTTTCAAATAACTATAATTCTGATGCATGGTTGCATAGCAGCCAGGGCCGGTCCTGAGGTTTTTGCTGCCCTGGGCGAGACAGTTTTTGATGCCTTAAGCGAGACAATCGAAAATTGACTACAAAGCATTGTAAGCAAACACACTGTATTTTAATCACGAGTTATAATACTCGTGCATGCACGAGTTTTTTTTTTCTAAAATTTCGAATTATATAATTTTATTGATTAGAAATCCAACAACTGAATGTGTCCTAAATCGAGTTTATAAAGGAATTTTGTATTGAAAATTATTAAACATATCAAACCAACATTCTCATTGGTTCAACCGGTTAATACGATTTTAAAAATCAGATTATAGTTTTTAAGTTTTATTTCAAAATGTCAGTAAAAATTGATCACGTAGATTAGAAGTTTGAAAAATAACAATCTTATAAAATTCTTTATAACAAACGTTTGATATAAAAAAAGGGTGAGGATTCTCTCAAGTAGTTTACTACTTGATTGATCAAGTTAAATGATTATCAACTGTTAGATCAAAATCAAAGGCCTAAATTAAATCAAAGAAGTTGATATCTTTTAATCTAGACCTTTGATTATACAAATTGATCAATCAAGTAGTAAACTACTTGAGAGAATCCTCACCCATAAAAAAAATAGTAGTAAAAATACTTAACAAGGATTAATGGTATAAGAAAAATAAGTAAAGAAATAGTATAAAGAAACTGAGAGAAGTTTTGCATTTAAGTCCTATGTGACATTTTGAAATATGTGCAATACAAATTTTTTCACTCTCTATTTTTAGACCAATTAAAATTACCTCCGCTTCGCCTTCCTCATTTAACCAACCTCGCCGAGAAAAAAAAAAAAAAAAAAACTCAATATATAAACTTAACACCGTAAATTTGATGCCCTCGATTTACATGATGCCTGGGCGGTCGCCTGTGGTAAACCCGATAATAGCAGCAGAAATATATAGTTTTCAAGAAAATTATGTGAAGTCGGTCTAAGTGTGAGAGTATATTTCTAATAGGATTGTTTTAACTTTTAAGTTATTAAGATTTTAGTAATAATAGATTCAAACATTACAAAAAGCAACGGTATTATATAGTTGACAATATTATATTGTAGTTTAGAGGTATAGAGACCGACTTTTCTTGTTTTGTCAGTAATTTAGACAGTGATAACTATTTTTTTTTACATGTGTAACGTGTATTATTGGGTGTGTGGCTTTTAAACTTGTAACCTTACAAATTTAATATCACCATAATAATATTATCTTGTACTATCAATTTGCATAGATATTTAAGTATTGTTCAAAGCTATTTGTTTGGGGTACAAATAATTATCGTTAAAGATAACATTATTGATATACCGGAAAAAGGGCTATACAATATATATATTAACTTTTAAAAGACGATTCATATATGCTAGTCCTTTAAGTGGTGCAAGACCAACATTTTTTAAAATAACATTATACAAATGACAACGTACATGTGTCAAAGCAAAATAAACAACAAAAAACTACAATTACTTGGTCTATCATTTTTCCAAATTTGTCACGGTTTCCACAACTACTTCATCATTCTCATATAATTTTGTCAAATTTGAAATCTGGTTCGACCGGGTGGTTCAACCGGTTGAACCGCTTCGTCAAAAACAATTCGATTTAAACCGATTCAACCCGACGTGTTCGGTCGAAAACAAGTCAAATTAAATCGGGTCAACCCACCGAGTTTAGGCGTCCCGTCAACCCGTTTTCATGTGTATTAATAGTTTCTTTTGAAATATATGCTTCAACATTTCCACTTTTAGTTTCAACTTTTCACTTTTCACTTTTGGTTTTTCCTTTATATATAGTATATAGCGGTACTTTCTGCGTTTGCTATGGTACCGTGACGATTAACCGCAGAAATAGATTTCGATGAGACCTGATTCACCAGTTTGTATCTGTTTCAACGGGTCCTCCCTGGTTCGTTTTCGGATGGCTTTAATTGGTTAGCCGAACCAATGGCGACACCGGTTCCCGGTTGAACACATTGGTCCGGTCCGATCCGGTTTTCAAAACTATATGTAACATCAACTTGTTAGCTTGTATGAAGTTTTGTGTGTTTTATTAATTTGTATAATGTGTATAATAACATGTAGTTTTCATTTTAAGGTGTTTTAAGAATATCATTAATTAGTGTGTTTAATTATTTTATATTTTGGACTAGCTTCATAGCCCGCCCAGATGGGCGGGCTAGCTTCATTATATTACTTAATGAAGTTTAATTGGATGTAAATAAATAGTGGATAACGGCAAACATCTTAGACATAAAAATTGGAAACAAAAAGAAAGTGTATGTATTTTATGAAAAAAAAAGAATGAAAAGTATGAGAACATGTAAATTACATTTGCGTATAAAATCAATAAATACGTATGTGAAACAAATAAAATCAAAGTTAATATTATACAGCTTAGAACACATGTATAGCTTAATTAGTATTAATCAAATTGAGTTTTCTTATATTGAATCAAAAATGACAAAAAGCATCATCATATAATAAAGACAACTAAAATTACACATAAAACAACATCAAAGAATCAAAGTAATAATTTTTTAAGCTACAAATTGAATATAGATTTCTATAGCTTTTTCATTTCTAAAATGTTCCATTATGATGAGATTACTTACAATCACATGTGATTAATTATATTTCATGCGCAAACAACATAATCCTAATAATCCCAGTCAATCTTAATATTTGATATTAGTCGACATGAAACTCACGAGTCAAAAAATGGACAACTATTTTTCTAGATAAAAGAACTTTTCTGCCTCCACTTGGTACTTTCATGCATTATTTGTGAGTATTGGTGAACTAATACTTGAGTATTATTGTCTTTTTACTCGCAAGTATAAAGACATGAACACCGTAAATTAAATATTAATAACCAATACCTAATACATGTGAGTAATAGTAACCTAATACTTTTGAGTATTATTGCATAACTAAGGTCATGATCACTATATTGATAACCAAACATGGGTCATGATCACATGAAATCTATCCTGGTAAGTATGCTTCCAATTAACTCATAAAGGGGCCAAATAAACATACATACCAATATCAATAAACGGATACTTCAACCACATATAGGCCGAATGCGGATAACCTTTACACTCCACCTACAAACCAACACTAAATAACAAAAACACATTACTAAAAAAGGCTCAAAACCTTAAAACAAAACACGGTTCACCATCAAGAATGATGGCCAGATTGTTCGCATAAGGAAAAGTTAGTGGTAACAAATTCAGATTGAACACTATTATATAATACATACAACTAAAATATTTCGAGATTGAGAAAAAAATTATAAAGTAATCTATCTTAGCCATACTTACATTTACTCAAGATGAATATTTACCTTTTCAGAAATGAGATGTATGCTTTCATCCAGATTGATTCATAGGACGACCAATTCCAATGAAGTAGTTCTAAAAAGTGCCCAGTGAAACATGGCCTAAAAACCTGTAAGAAGTGCGCCAAAGTAATCTACTTCTCCACTGATGCATCTATTACGCTATGAATAAGTTTTAACTGTACAAATATAACAGTCAAATACTCAATATTGTGTTCATTGACCATACATTTGTATTTTTTAAACAAACAAACAATTATGCAAGGTCCCAAATCATGATGCAATTATCTTAAAACACAATCTTGAGACCGCAAAAAGGACATATTTCTCAAAGAGCTTGAGCAGATAAACAATAGGTTAAAACATTAACTTTTTAAGTCCTAAACATTCATCAACCAATAGATTTAGAAATATAAACCAAATATGAAAACCAAACAACGCAAAAATAAACAAATATCGTATTTAAAACTATTACAAAGGCAAGGATGCAATCCCTATTATTAAGAAAAGGACATTACCTCAAAATCTCCTTGTTCAGTAAGCTAAAAAAAATTGTTGAGCCTTTTGGATAGTGTCAAAAAAACACATGTCTTGCAATCCTGGGCCTTTCATTTTATAAGGTCGAGATTGCCAACTCATATCTAAAGAAATAATCGTGAGGCAATTGAGACTGCATAACAAATCATACAGATGGTAGCCCATATTAGAATTCCAAATATACAAATCCACATTTTGCTATTTGCAAACCTTTTAAAAAATGTGGTATGTTTTCTGCTTTAGCACACACCAAGAATACCTATTGCAATGGATGTGGATTCAAATCATTGGGTAGACAATTAAAATGAGCAAAAAAAAACTGTTTGATTTGTTTTGTTTGTATCTATAGAAAAATTTCTTTGAGCAAACTTAAGATGACTACAACTCGAATAGACCCATGTGTAAGTAGATATGTCAAAAATGGTACCTACAATGGGATTACTACAAATTAGGAATTGGAAAATGCGAAGAGCAGAGGATTGCATGCGAACCATTGCTCTCTAATGTCGAGAAGAATGGTTAATGAAGTCATTTGTGTGGTTGTTTTCTACTTTCCCAAATTACTTACGGCAACAACCTGAAATCATGTAGTATTTCATAACAGGCTTGTGATAAAAAGCTAATAAATAAAAGACGATGATAAAAGCAGTGCATAGAAATATACCCCAGAAAGTTTACTATCCTAAGAAGCAGCCCAACTCTAACGCTAATCTAAAATGAAAGTTATAATTGAGGCCACAATTCTGCATAATATGTTAATAAAGCTTGATGATCATAGGATTTAGATACGGTCAATTATTTGTGGTAAAAGCATGTTACTGCAGCACAGGGTAACAAGTGACACAAGGTATACAAGTATACAACGTATGCATAGAAAACGTTACAACTTGACTCGTAGAGGAATACAACACTTTCTTTTTGTGATAGTTTTTAATGCGCCTGGTTAACCGTTACAAAAGCAATTCGAGTATCAAACTCACCAATTTACAAAATCTTTCACGTGACATAGTTGCAAACGGATACTTCATGCACAAATGCCTCGAATGCGGATAATCTCTACACGCCACCTAAAACCACAAACACCCAAAACATACTCAAAACCCCAATAAACATAAAACCTTATAAAACACACCAAGATTCAATCTTCAACACAAAAAACCTGTCCTTTTTCTGCAACCATGAACATTATTGTCTTTACTTTATTTGCAAGAGTAGAATCATGCCACGAATTTATTACATCATCACTGCCACCAGTTGCCAACATCTTTGTCTTCTTACCGACAGTCAAGACCCACACCTACATATATAAAACATGTTCATAAAAAATTGACAACTTACAAAATATGATGAAATAAAAACAACTTTTAACCTTGTCCTCATTTCGATCATAAGTAGCACTATAGCAACACATTCATTTGTATTGAAATAAAATACATATTGTAAATCTAATAATGATAGCGAAACATAACCATAAATATAGTTGAAACATAAACATAAAAGAAACGCTACCATTTCATACCGATGATCATCTGGTGGTGGTGTTTAATTAGAAATTGCTGTTAACATAACCATAAATCGTTGTTAAATATATGTATATAAAGAGTTGAATATATGTATTTGTCCATTTATCCCCCTCTGAATATTAAACTACCATCATATAATAGACAAAATTGAGTAAATTACAGAATGAATTAGTATAAGATAAAAGATTCAAACAAAAAAAATCTATAAAATATACAAACAAATCTGAAAAATCGATTGTGTAGAAGCTCATATATGGGATTAATGATTAGACGACCTAAAGTAAAAACAAAAACAAAACACACTGAGAAATCGAATGGTTAATTTGATTCGATTTCAAAATATAATTAAGCTTGACATATACAGGATCTGGTCGAGCAATTATAAACAATATTATCATAGAGATTTTAGTATCTATTGAAAAACAAATTCGAAATCAAACAACCTGGCTAAAGACCGTAAACTAAATTGTATTTATGAGATCGGTTGTTTTGATGAAGATGAAGATTGGTGGTTATTGATGCTTATGATCACCGTGTTTATTTTTTTTATTTGAGATTGGTGCTTTTGATTTTAATATGAGATTTGAATTCGTATGATGTGGAGTGCCGGGAAAGCTGCGTAACTTTGGGGGGGATTTGAATTTGGAATTGAAGAGGAATTTAATTAGAAGCGACTGAGTAGGGGGGGTATGTTTTGATAGTTTGAGATAAGGGACGATGTAAATGTTTGTTTGAATATCAGTTTGGGAATGCAATATTTACCACAATTTATGGCTGGCTCCACTGGTTGAGCTGCTCCTTCCTAGTCCAACATATCTCGGTTCGATCCCCACCTGTGCAATTTTTTTACATATTTAACTGGCAATAGTGCCATGTCACTAATGCCATGTCACAATTAAATGCCTAGTCATCATTGAGGTGCCATTATCATGTGTAAATGCTTGGTCCATATATATGATAGATTATGTTATAGCTTTTATATCAGACGTTATGAAAATTTTATTGACTTTTTAAGAAGGTGTATTTTAATTGATTGTTTTAATTTGGTATATGTCTTTTAATTGGTTGTATTTGTGAATAAATGATTGACTTTTAAGAATTAGTTGTTTTAATAAAAGTATTAATTACACTACGATTTCTCTCATTCGACCAATTTCAATAATTCAACTTTTCAACTTTTCACCTCAATCGCTTTTTCATTATATGTAATATAGATGGACATGTTATAAGAACCATTCTTTTAACAAAGGGGACACTTTCGTTTTTTTGTTTTTATTTTTATTTTTAAAATTTTGTTTATATTCAAAAATTATAAACTTGAAAGTATAGAACAGAAAATATAAAGTTTAATAAATCAAACGCTTAAAACTGTTAAAAATACGAAAATAAGCTAACAAAAAATTGCATCGTAATGAAAACAAAAGTAAACAAACAGAATCTTTTATCTTAAACCTTTAGAAATATTCAAACTTTCACATTGTATGTATGAACTCGTGTCATACATATTTCATAGACACATAAAAAATGTTATCAATAGCTACACGTAACATAACCAAAAATGTCAAAATCCTATAATTTAATAAGTACATCACTCTCTGCAACTCTTCCTCTTTGGCAACTTCCTCACTACTATTTGAAAGTTGACTAGTAAACATAGTCGAGTTGACTTTAAGTTTATACTAACCTTTTAACTGCTTATTTGCTGAAAACTGTTAATTTGAAGTCAAGTACTGCAATATATCTAGGATCATGGTTTTTGTTAAAACATGTTTTTTGATGTTGGTACATACTTTACTGTGGACTATATCCACTAGCAATAGTGATTGTTGTTTCTGTGATAAAGATTTTCTGGGAGTGCACACCGATGTTTCTTGGACTCCAACGTTGTCAAATTTAGTCACTCGTGTGATATTTGTCATAATCCTTCTTGATATAGTCGTGTATAAGCTAAGAAAACTTCACGAAAAATCCCTTGTTAAGGAAAAGAAACACAAACAAAAATCGATGTCTTTCTCATCAGAACATCCATGCCGCCACTTTAGCCTAGCCGAGATTCAATTAGCAACAAAGAATTTTGATCAAGAAATGATCATAGGAAAAGGTGGATTTGGTAAAGTGTATAAAGGTTTTATTGATGATGGTGGTACAACTGTCGCGATCAAACGGTTGGATTGTGTATCTAAACAAGGAGCCAGTGAATTTTGGACAGAAGTCAAGATGCTTTCCAAGGTTCGACATGGTCACTTGGTCTCTTTAATAGGATATTGTAACGAGTTTGATGAGATGATGGTTGTATACGAGTATATCTCAGGTGGTGACCTCGCAAAAAGTCTGCATAAAGTTAATGGAAAGAGTAAAAGAACTCCTTTATCTTGGGTAGAACGTCTCAAGATATGTATCGGGGCTGCACGTGCGTTGGATTATCTTCATACTGGGACAGGAGTCAAACACAGAATCATACACAGGGATGTTAAAAGCTCGAATATACTTCTAGATGAGAATATGGCAGCTAAAGTATCTGATCTTGGGGTGTCGAAAATTGGTCCTGTGGATCAACCGTGTACTCATGTGAGCACTGATGTCAAAGGGTCGTTTGGTTATTTTGATCCAAATTATTTCTTGACACGTAGATTAACAAGGAAATCTGATGTTTACTCATTTGGGGTTGTACTATTAGAAGTATTATGTGGGAGGCCTGCTGTTGATCCAAGTCTCGGAGACGATGAACTCGGACTAGTTGGATGGGCCCAACGGAACATAAAAGAAGGAACTTTGAATGATATAATTGACCCAAACCTGACGGTTCTAACCCCTTGCTCAAGAGTGAAAATCCAAATTATTCCTGATTGTTTAAAAGCATTTGTGGAAATTGCTGTTAAATGTTTACAGAGTCGTCCTAAAGACCGTCCAACTATGAGTGAAGTAGTAGTCGCACTTGAGGCTGCATTGGCATTGCAAGAAAGAAGGGACTATCTTGTATGTAGTCGTTATGACAATGGTGAACAAATAAGTTCAAGTTCATACATCAAGTCTGGAAAGATAATGACATTATCAAGAATGTTACGAAATATGTTGCCTACCAAAACCCCTGTAAGACCTGGTAAGTTTTTCATCTATTTCTTTTGGTTTATTCGCATAGAATACCAATGTACTTTTTCACTAAAATATATTTGAGTTTTAGTCATTCTATTTTCCTTTTGTAGAGCGGAGTCACTAAAATATCGTTTTGTGTCATTTTGTAACCCTTATTCTTAACCACTGTATACAAAACTTAACATTGTATATAAATTTATAATTTTTATAAAAAGTTCCTCATTTATAAAATCCAGATTTGAAGGTTTTTTTTTTGGCTAGAAAAAGACTCAAACGAGACACAAAATCATCTTTTAATGACTCATAGGTACAAAACATAAAATAAAGAAATACAATGACTAAAACTGGTTGATACTTGATGCAAATAACCAATATCTAAAATGTATACGTGTTTATTTGACATCAGATGTTAAGGACCGATCGTCGCTTGCAAAGAAGAAAAAAGCTATACTGAGAGAAAGTGGAGCTAGTTTCCAAGAAGTTGAAGTTGAAGATTCTGGTCTGAAAAAATTCAGCTTAGATAGACTTAAAGTTGTGACTAGGAACTTTAGTGACGATATGGTGGTGGGTGAGGGAGCGTTTGGAAAAGTTTTCAGAGGTTGGGTTGAACCAAAAACATATTTTCCTTCAAAGGTTGGTTCTGGGATAGTTATTGCTATTAAAAAACTCGATCTCAATGGCTATCAAGGAATTGAAGAATGGCAGGTAATTTATATGCTGTAAGAAAGCTTCTTTAATCGACAGTATGCAACACTAATTATATATTTCATTGATATATACAGACAGAGGTGAAACTTTTAAGCAGGTTGAGTCATCCGAATCTTGTAAAATTATTGGGATACTGCTCGGAAGATAAAGACTTACTCCTCGTTTATGAGTTTATGGAGAAGGGGGACCTCGATAGCTACATATTGAAACGTAAACTTGTAACTTAAATACTAAAATATATTGTTAATCAAATGGAAATTTAGATGTCATTTTTGTTCACAAATGCAGAAAGATACAGACTATCACTTCCATGGTCAACGCGGGTCAAGATCATGATAGGAACAGCTCAAGGCATCGCCTATCTGCACACTAAAGAGAACCAAATCATATTTCGTGATCTGAAGAATTCTAACATATTGCTCGACTGGGTATGATGATATTATTTGAGTTTAATTCATATAGTACCAACTTACGTTTTAATTGTCCGGATTTATTGTTTCAGTAAGTCTCTGTCATTAACAGATGACTTGTTCCTATTCTGTTTATTTATTTCGCAGGACTTCAATGCAAAAATCGCGGATTTTGGGTTCGCAAGGCGTGGTCCGGTAAATGGTGATACACATCTTTCTACACAAGTAATGGGAACATATGGATACGCAGCTCCAGAGTACATTGCAACAGGTTCGTACATTCACAGTATACAGCCAACAATTAATTTTTCAAATATAAATTACTATATTCAGTTATATGGTATGTGCAGGTTATTTAAATGGGAAGAATGACATATATTCATTTGGAGTGGTGTTACTGGAAACTCTAACAGGGTTACGTGTTTTGACAAGACTCGCCCTAAGAACGAGCAAAATCTGGTGGAATGGATGAGGCCAATGCTACCCAACAAGAAAATGATTAAGAATATAGTTGACCCGATTCTTGGTCTTGACTACCCACCCGAGCGGCTAACAAGTGTGCTCAACTTATTTTAAATTGTACTCAACCGGACCCAAGAGATAGACCATCCATTGAACAAGTGTTGCAGAGCTTAGAAGGGATTAGTAGTGTTAAAACAGTCATATGAGTTATGAGTTATGACCAGGTTTTTGTTTGCTAGATATCCTTTATGAAACCTGATCGATCTTTTGTATTTTACCTACGCGTTTACTTGGTTCATGTAGCATATATAAGTATATAACAGGACTGTACTAGACTAATTTTTTTGGATTATTTTTCGATTTAATGTCATTAAATAGTACAGTAACATACCTTTACCTCATTACTGTATTATTCAAGTTGTGGTGAGAGTTGTTTAATATAGTTGATGACACGTGAGTTGCATATGGATCTTCCACAACTAACTCCAAGAGATTTCCCGCCCATTCCTAGTTTTAAAACAATCCTTATTCATTCATTTTCAGACAGCTTAAGTTTTGTAAACATTTTTTCTCTGTAATCATCTCTCAATAATCATTGTAACAAATCCAACAATTGATAATACAATTCTAATTCGATAATCTATCTCTTATTGCTTGGTTATCCTACTTAGTTGTAATCTACTAACAGATCTTAAGTGATCCCTGGTGGTGTGTATCAATTGGTATCATAGCACTTTCTTGGTACCATAACCACCAAAATCCAGCGTACAACCGTCGTTCTATTCAATTTCAGGTCAAATTTTTGATCAAATCCAATTGAACAGTTACATTTCGATCAAAATACGTTCCTAATCCAAAATACGTGTATAAAACATGTTCTATTATGTTCCTAATCTCAAATACGTAGTACGTTTAGGATTCATTATTTCACAAAATACGTTATGCTCTCATTTTTAGTGATCAATTGATCAAATTAGAGATTCTTTACATTCTTGGTTGTACCACTAATCTTGAAGTATGTGAGAAATGGTAATAGCTACTAGGATTTTTGTTAGTGTAGTAGGACCCTCAAATGGCTAGTTCAGTAGTGGTTCTTGATGAAGACACTAAAAGATATATTGCTTAGACTATAGTTTGATCAGTATGCAAAGATCTATAGAGGAATTGGCTAACAATATCATTGGATTGAGTTTGCAACATCATCAAGTTGTTGCTAATAATCGGGGGTTCAGTTACAGTATAGTAGAATCGCTAAAATTGAATTTCCAAAGTTTTCTAGTGAGGATGTGAAAGGATGGGTATTTATGAGTGATCAATTCTTTTTTATTGATCAAGTGCTAGATGGAGAGAAGGTAAATCTCATTTCAATTCATTTATATGATAAGGCATTTGTAGGTACCCATAACTAAGCTGTACCACACATCAACTATGGCTAGATTTGTAGAGAGAGAAGTGGTACGTGAGGTAGAAAGAAAGAGATAAGATGGTGAGAACTTTGGTGTTGTTTGGTTCGTTAATTTGAAATGCTGGTATTTTAAATTATGTAGAATTGTAGATTTTGAGAGATTTTATATCAAGGTGTTTAAAATACCGTCTCCTGTTGCCCTTTATAGATTAAAGTAAATTATCATTATTAATGTGGGGCCTTTCATTAGAAAAGTAGTATTTATGTCAATATATATCCCTACCTCAACCGATAATAAAATCCACCCTGCGGCCTCTACATTTCTAAACCATGGTCTGAAGGGCCCCACCGAGTTGAAAAGGCTGTACTTTTTAAGTACCAAACACGTTTCTTTTGTTATATTAAATTCAAAACCAACGAAATGTCTCAAAAGTCGCCCAACCAAACAGCACCTTTGTGAGAGAAAAAAAATACACACTTTCACTTTTTCACATAAGTCACACACTTACACAAATGAAAACATTTGTGTGGTTAAATACATCGCACGCCTCACCCAATGGGCTTGGTGAGCTTTGGGTTTTCTTGTGGGTTAGGCTAGGACTTGTAGTAGGCTAGTTTGACTACACTTGGTCCTATCGAGTTAGTCTAAGTCCTTAAGCCCGGTACTAAACTATTACATTTGCTATGACATAATACAAGGTTTCTATAAATAGAATGACCATCACTTTTATTTTTTGAACGGCATAATTATATTAATAAATAGCTACTAGCGTAAGGCACTAGAAGCCAAAGAGTACAATTACAAATCTAGAAATAAACAAATCTACACATTCTAGATTCCTCTGGAGGCTTTAACTGCGAGAACTACAAAAATGATGAAAAACTATTGCCAATTAGATAGCCAAGACAAGAGAAAAAATCCCCACCCACAAATGACCATCACTTTTATAATTCTAACAGCATTGTTATGGCATTAGCAGTTCATTAAGACTCGTGGAGTTCAGGTTAATTGGGAAGTGTATCAACAAGATGTCTTAGCTAGATTTAGTAGTGTATATAATGACCCAATGTCTGAGCTTGAAATTACGAAACTACTGCTAGGAAGTATGAGAATGCATTTCATAGTTTGTTGAGTGGAGTAGAGATAAGTGAAGAGCATGCTATTAGTTTGTTTATGAGGGAATTACCAACTAAAAATTAAATGAAGTTAGATTGTTCAAGCCTAAGACATTAGCATATGCTTATTATTTAACAAACATGCAAGAAGCTACTTAAAATGCAAGTGAAAAGAAACACACAAGTAATTTTAGTAGTAGCAATGGAAGGTTTAATAATGCAATACCACGAAGTACTTTACAAAAGCCTTTATTGACATTTCCAAACACTACTAGTGGGGGAGTAAATCAAAAACCAAACACCCAATTTGGAGGTCAGTTGATGTGTTGTTTATAGTTTATTTAATTTACCAAGTTTTAAATTTATATTTTACCGAATTAACCTATATACTAACACAAACGGGCAGTATACCCGATCAATGTAGCTAGTGAATAGTAAGTATGGGTCATTCGCAATGAGTAGGTGACTTTTATGCTAACCTAGTGAATTTTTCTACAGCTTTTAACGGGGGTTTGTATTTTGATTGATTAAACTAATTGAACAAGAAATAAAACTAATTAAATCATTAAACTACTAATTATGCTAAGGTTGTGATGAATTTGGGAAGGAAGTGCTAGCCATATTACTCCTACTAAGTTACTAGTTATTCGTTTATTAGTTCAATGATTTAATGTAAAGCGTTGGTGACATCAGAAATGCGTAGACAACGCATTTTTATCTAAGTTAACTTGGTTATATTTTTAGGTTACCTAGTTCTGTGAATGCAACCTACATCCTGAAGCAATTTATCGGTCTAATCAGTTACAAACATGAAATAAGTGGTGTCAACTAATCTATGTGATTTACTGCGGTAATCCATTGGTCCTGGTGAAACCTATGCTCCAAATCTCGTTGTTTTTGTGTCATTGCCGAAGTTGCTCCATAAATACTGAAAATGACCAAAGTAATCAATTAAGTATCAATTCATATATAAACAAATAGTAAATGAGCAATATTTATGGGCTAAATGATAGGTATTTATAGTACACATTTGATGTTATCAGATATACCCCCACTTGATTTTTACTTGACCTCAAGTAGACTCTAGATTAAGTATTTTCAAAACAAATTAAACGAAAGTTCAGGAATTAAGTATCAAAGTAATTACTCAACCAATAGTGCATAACCATAACACCTCACGAAAGGGAAATGAAATTCACTCATAACTCTTAACTAATCTAGGTTGTTTGTTTTAGTGGTACACTCAATTGCACAGTCGTAGTGAGTATTCTATCATAAGATTGGCAAGGATACACATCTCCACCACTAGAGCCTGAGAACAATAACCAACTTCAAAGTCAAATGGGTTAAAACGTGAAAGGATTAGGGGTGATCATTCTTATAATGTAATCTTTACCAATTCCAATACTCCTGAAAAAAGTGACAAAACTATAAATGCTCGCCAGAATCTATGGATGAGACACCTATGATAGCTCAATTACTTAACTCAATCTAAAGGCTAGGATCAACAAATAATGATATTTAGAATGATTAAGGGTAGGATAAGGCATGGAAAACATTTATAAATGGTTAGAAATATGAAATAAACAAATCAAATAGATTAAGTCTGACACTACCAAATGCTACTAGTTACTACCTTACCACAAACCAGAAAGAGATATTTATTACAGACTAACTCACGCTTTAACACGAAAAAAAACATGTTTTCGTGACACACGAATCAGACTCAAAGATACATCAATCATTATTGACAAACCACGAAACATTTTAAGTTGGTTATCCCAATTAACCAACTCCCATGAGATCCAGAAATATATTACAACAATAGTGGCAAAGTTACAACCACTTTATACACTAACACTAGTAAGTGGTTTATGTTATGACCACTTAAACTAATGATCATTGGTTTATATCATGTACTAGCATATACATATAACAATTAAGTCGGTTAAGCTTAGACGAACCGACTATCTCATAATTTTCTCATTTTTTTCTCTCGTTTTTTTTTCTTTTTAAATTTTTTTATACATCCTAACAAATAAAAATCAGAAATATGGTACAACTGAGTTGTACCATATAACAAAAACGTGATGTTTCATTTATAGTCTATTTATTTTACCAAGTTTTAAATTTATATTTTACTGAACTAACCTATAGACTAACACTAACGGGTAGTGTGGTACCCGATCAATCTAGCTAGTGAATGGTAAGTACGGGTCATTCGCAAGGAGTAGGTGACTTTTATGCTAACCTAGTGAATTTCTAGAGCTTTTATGGGGGGTTTGTATTTTGATTGATTAAACTATTTAAAAAAGAAATAAAACTAATTAAACAATTAAACTACTAATTATGATAACAAGTAGGGTTGGATCAGTTGGAAAACCCCTTGCCTCTCAACCGAGAGGTCAGGGGTTCGATCCTCACTCCCTACAAAAGGCCGGAGCCTCTCTACCTTAGGTAGGGGTAAGGCTGTCTACATCTTAACCTCCCCCATACACCGGAAATGGTATTGGGTACCCATAACCCGTGGAAGACGGCATTGGGCGTTACTTTTTTAAACTACTAATTATGATAAGGTTGTGATGAAGTTGGGAAGGAAGTGCTACCCATATTACTCCTACTAAGTTACTAGTTATTCATTTATTATTTTAACTAGCAGGGTACCCGCGCGATGTGGCGGCGGGTGCCCGATGACTGAATTTTCCTTGTAATGTGATGTTATGCGGTCATACTTTTTTTAACAATTAATTTACAAATAATAATAACGGAGATCTAGTTAGTTTCCTTTTCATTTTTGAGTCTAGGTAGATCTTTGTTATTACTGTGTGTTGGAGAGTGTCCAGTGGGTAGCCTAACAAAAAAAAATCTTACAAAGTTAAAAATGTTTTTTCAATAATGTAACGGCTCACTTTTTTATTTTTTAGTCGAGTGACTTATCGGTCGAGGATGAACCCTTCACAATTTTGGAGCCGACCGACCCGGTTCGACCCTCATGTCGCAATGGCGACGACTCGGTCGCCGCAATGGCGAACGAATCGGTCGACCGACCATCATGAGGCGACCCTAATGGCTTTATTTTTAAGTGCTTGGCTTAGTAGCTTGATTAGATTGTACATTGTGGTTAAATTGCTGTATATTTTGGTGAATGGGTGAATTTAATAGTGTATTAATTGTATGTGTTGAATAGTATTTTTTTAGTTTTATTTGTGCTTCAAATAGTTGTAACTTATGTTTTTTTACTTGTATTTGCTTTAAAGTTCTATATTAGGAAGTCTTAAAAAATTAATATGAGAGAATGTACAACATGCATTATAAGGTAGTATAGATGATTTAATGTAAAATGTTGGTGACATCAGAAATGCGTAGACAACACATCTATCTAAGTTAACGAGGCCAGTTTCTCGGTTACCTAGTTCTATGAATGCAACCTACATCCCTGAAGCAATTTATCGGTCTAATCAGTTACAAACATGCAATAAGCGGTGTCAACTAATCTATGTGATTTACTTGTGGTAATCCATTGGTCCCGTGAAACCTACTCTTTTCACGGTCACTTTATTAAAGAGCATTATACTAACTTAAGTGTTTTGGCATTATCTGTCCAACCTCGGTTTCTACTCCTCAAGTCCCAACGAAGGGCACTAATGATTCGACTTTTACCCCATCTCACGAATATCGACCATAGTGATATGGATCACCTACATAGCTAAAGAACTACACTATGATGATCTCGTATAATAAACATCAAATGCTAAACAAATAAACGAGTATACTATTTTAAAGGTAAACACATAAATTATCCAAAACAATGCTTCAAATCTTTATAAACGAAATAACATGAACAAAGTAGTCATAATATGGCTAACACCCAATGGTGTTAGCCTATAATCTGTAGCAAATACAAAGGAAATTGCAAATGATTAAATAATGAAATACATAATGTAATTGACATGTAAATGATTGAATACACTTTGTATGATGATGCGGGACTTTCTCCTCTTGATCTACTGACTTTAGGGACTGAAATCTTGGTGGAATGAAGTTTGAAACTCAGGTGTGGTGGTGAAAATTGTGTGTAAAACCCGTATGAGGATGTTCTATTTATATTGTTTTGTCTAGGGCATCGATACGGCATATTGTATTGAGGTCCAATACGCCTTATCCAGGATATCTTGAGTAGGGAATAAGAAATAATATTTCTAACATATACGTATGTATCTTTAAATACGGCATATTGTTTAATAGTGATATGACGTATCCTTCATAAATCTTGATATCTTGGACTGGGGATAAGATCTTCAATATGGTGTATGGCTAGAGTTTAATACACCATATTCCTTCAACGATTAACTTGGGTTTTGACTACAAAGTTTCAGATACGGTGTATTGACAGAGTTAAAAACATCGTATATCTTCTAATTCACCAATACTTAGTGAATTCTTTTAGATGCTGATACGACGTATCTCCATTAGTGGATACACCGTATGCTCTTTGCGGGTTGCATTCAGATTATTCATTTATGCTCCAAATCTCGTTGTTTTTTCATGTCATTACCGAAGTTGCTCCATAAATACTGAAAATGACTAAAGTAATCAATTAAGTATCAATTCATATTTAAACAAATAATAAATGAGCAATATTTATGGGATAAATGATAGGTATTTATAGTACATATTTGATGTTATCACATATCCCCCATTTAACTTCTACTTGTCCTTAAGTAGACTCTAGATTAAGTATTTATAAAAACATCCCAAATGAAGGTTCAGGAATTAAGTATCAAAGTAATTACTCAACAAATAATGCATAACCATAACACCTCACGAAAGGGAAATGAAATTCACTCACAACTCTCAACTAGTTTTGGGTGTTTATTTTATAAGAGTTACACTAAATTGCCAATTGTGGTAAGTATTCTATCATAAGTTTGGCAAGGATACACATCTCCACCACTAGAGTCTAAGAACAATAAACAACTTCAAAGACAATGGGTTAAAATGTGAAAGGCTTAGGGTTAATTATTCTTATAATGTAATCTTTACCAATACCAATACTCCAGAAAAAGCCACAAAACCACAAATGCTCGCCCAAATCCATAGACGAGACACCTATGATTGCTCAATTTCTTAACTCAAGTAAGCTAAATGCTAGGATCAAGAAATAATGATATTTAGAATGATTAAGGGTAGGTAGGCATGATAAACATTTAGAAATGGTTAAAAATAGAAAATAAATAAAATAAATAGATTAAGTTCTGTTAATACAAATAAATCATAAAAACGTTTATTTATATTTTACAATCTTCTTATGTTTTGTTGATAACAATCGTAAAATCATTTTAAACAGAATAAATAAAATACGTAAAGTTTTGAGCTAATAGTTAATCTACATAAAACCAAATAAACCATTAAACATGTTTAGTTAAATAGTCTACATAAAACCAAAACCAGCTTTATAAAACACTTATAAGTAAATTTGGCTACTTACATTTTTATAAAATACATGCTAAGTTAAATGTAACTTATAAAAGATTAAACTATCCATAACCCAAAACCCATGACCCATGCAAATGATTATAATTTGAAGGATTTTAATGGTTTAGGCTTTAATTTCCTTCTATGATCTTCCACTATATAACCATTTGAGTTTGTGCTTCAATCCCACACCTCAAAATCACCTTCTCAGCTGCAAATTCACATCCTAAAACACCTATCACAGTGACTAAGGTACCAAATACTCACTCCTTGACTAGAAGCCCTCCTAGAAAAATTTCTCCCGTTGTCCATGAAATATCATCGACCGAATCCTCACCTATCAAGAAACCCTCACCAAACTACATCGAAAGTCCACCTTTCATTGAACCAACACTACCACAACTTGCTCCTATCAAACCATCACCATCACTAGCTTCCATTAAGATAACACCATCACTTACACCTCTTAAACCAAACTCTCAACCATTTGGTAAACAAACACCTCAAAACATTCCATCTATACACAACCAACAAGAGTTTCTCCTCTTAAACCAACACAAACCTCATTTACTACACCTCATTCTTCGTCACATCTCTACTTGGAGGACTTACCTCCTATACCTTTTAATCGTCCACCATTGCCTACATTCTCTTCAATTGAAAGAATGACTACACAACAACTACATTCACCCAACATAGGGGTGGACATTAGTACGTCACCACCAATAGAACATGTATCTTCTTCTTCATCACCTTTTTGGCCCATTTGGGTAATGACTAGACATCAACCACCACAACCGGACAACATGAATGTTGACACATCTCCACCTCCTCCACCTATGCACACACCTCCACTCAACATCATTTGTGCACCCACAACCTTCTCTTAGGTCCTTATACCTCAAACATACCTCCATTACCACAACAACCAAGTCATGAAGACATTTTCAACCATTGTCAACACATTCAAACCTTAGTTCATGAACTTCGTGATGAAGTACGTTTCATGTTCCACCACCTCCTTGAACGCCTAGATGGCATCAACAAACCAAACCACCCCTAGAAACCTTAAAAATAAGTGCAAGCACAAGTGGTTATCCTCATCTTATTGTCAAACAATTCATGAAGACACTTGCAACAATTGTGAATACATAAAAACCTTAGTTCATGACCTTTGTGATGAAGTACGTTTCATGTCCTACCACCTCTTTGAATGCCTAGATGGCATCAATAAACCAAACCACCCCTAGAAACCTTAAAAAGAAGTGCAAACACAAGTGGTCATCCTCATCTTACCTATCTAGTTCTAGTTTAGATTTATTCCTACTTATTAGGATGCCTTAAGTGTTAGATTATGTTCTTATTTTTAGAGATTGGTCATTTTTGTACCACTCCTCGTGTTTTTATTACATGAATCTACTTTTTTAAATGCTTCTTGGTTATATGGGCATATTAGTATGATTATGACTTTATTTCATAGTCTTTTACGGTCTACTTTTACTTTAAACTACTGCGAACAGTTGCAGGTAGCCGGATCCTTTGTTTTATACCCTACGGTTCCATTCTAAAATGGATCCAACGGATCCTGGCGCTCAAAACCAAAACTGAGCCTTAGCTTAGTTAATTTTCAGCAAAATCATACTATATGCTTGCATTCTAATCTTTGTTTTGTATATTTTCAAAATTCACTTGGAGTACTTGACGCCATCAATAAGGGGGAGCTTTCGTCAAAGCAAAATCATTGCACATTTTGCAATGCTCTCGTCTTAGCCTTCCTAAATACTTTACGCCCTCACCAAGGGGGAGCACTCATCAAGGGGAAGCAAATATGCATGTATTTAGTTTCTTTCTTATATCTTCTTCTTTTATCTCTTTCTCAATTCTTGCATTCGGGTTAGTTTCGTTTCAACTCTCTTTTTGTTTCCAAAAAAAGGGGAGAAAAGAGTAAAAACTTAATTCAAAAATTTACGAATTTTACTTTTTACTTAAAATAATTTTATGTTTTGTCATCAACAAAAAAGGGAGATTGTTAATACAAATAAATCATAAAAACGTTTATTATTTTACGATCTTATTATGTTTTGTCGATAACAATCATAAAATCATTTTAAATGAAATAAATAAAATACGTAAAGTTTTGAACCAATATTTTACTAACACATTTCACTAAACAAATAAACCATTAAACATGTTTAGTTAAATAGTCTACATAAAACCAAAACCATTTTTATAAAACACTTATAAGTAACTTTGGTTACTTACAATTTTATAAGATACATGCTAAGTTAAATGTAACTTGTAAAAGCTTGGACTATCCATAACCCAAAACCCATGACCCATGGAACTTTACCTAAAACCCATAGACCATATGCATGACATCATGTATGACATCAAAATGGGTAAATCCATGACCTATGACCTAATGTTCATAACCCATGACCCAAAGTCCATAGCCCATGACCCAAAGTTCATAACCCATGACCCAAGATGTCTATTACATCATGCATGATATCACATAACCCATGGATCATAACCCATAACCTAAAATCCGGACTGGTATTACCAGATAGCCGGATCCCTTGGAGAACACTTGTTGGATCCCTTTGGGAAAGGATCTTGCAGATCCGGGTGATCAGAGAATTGTTTTCCTATAAATAGTTGGTCATTTCCTCATTTCTCCTCACCACTTTTAGATATATCTTCTCTCTATATTTTTATTTTTCTAACCTCATATCTAAGCATCATCTATTTAGTTTTTCTCTTAGTGATTCTCTAGGTTCCTCTTAAAGGCGAGATCACGACGTTTAGCATAGAAGACTTGCAAGCTCGAAGAAATGAGTTGCTAGATTTCATCATCATCACGAGATCACAGAAGTGTCTCTTGTTGTTGGTTCCTCTCAAGCATGTCATAGGTGTGTTGTGTTAACTAGTGGTTCTTGGATCAGTTCTTCCATTGTAAAGGAACTCGGTATTTAGCCTTGTACCAAATAAAGTGTAGGTGACTTAGGTTTGCTTATACCTTGTGGAAGAATCCGGTATCTAGCCTTGTACCAGATAAAGTGTAGGCGACGAAGGTTTGGTTCTACCTTGTGTGAAGAACTCAGTATTTAGCTTTGTACCAGAAATAGTGTAAGCAACGTTGTGAAGGTTTCTCCGCCAAGAAAGTAAGCTTGTGTTGTATAATTACAAACTCTTGAGTTGGATTCTCGGGGAGTGGATTAGAGCAAGAAAGGTGAACTTGTAGCCGAACCACTATAAATACTTGTGTTATGGTTGTGTCTTTCTTTCTCTTTCTCGTAGTATAGTTTAATCACATCTAACTATCAATATCCAACACACCAAGATAGATTGACACAAGTCGATCTAAAAAGTATAAAACAAAGTTTTAATCGATAAAACTATTCAACCCCCATTTCTAGTTTTCTACAAGTACGACACTACTAAATGCTACTAGTTACTACCTTACCACAAACACGAAAGAGACATTTATCATTTACTAACTCACACTTTTACACGAAAAACACACGCTTTAGTGACACACGAACTAGACTCAAAGATACCTCGATCAACTTTATTGACAAACCATGAAACATACCAAGTTGGTTATCCCAATTAACCAAATCCCAACAGATCATGAAATATATTACAGCAATAGTGGAAAGTTACAGCCACTTTATACACTAAAACTAATACGTAAGTGGTTTATGTTACGACTACTTAAACTAACAATCGTTGGTTTATATCACGCACCAACAAATACATATAATAATTAAGTCACTTAAGCTTAGACGAACCGACTATCTCACAATGAAAATAAGGGTATTGTGTGCGGGTTATACAACTAATGATCTACGAAAAACATGTGAAAATTCTTCAAATTTTAGCATATTATAGGCATTTTCGTAGATAAAGGACAAGTAAAATTCTAATTCTATCTACCTCCTCCACTTGAGTTGTACAACGCCCTCGTTGTATAAATGAATACAAAAACATAAAGATCGTAGAATTAGAAAAAGAATACTTCATTGATATTGCTCGGTATGATCCTCCATGGTAAGACTGTGAGCAAGATAAACAAACCAAACAGGCAACAAATAACCAAACAGAAAAATAAACAAGCAAACAATAACCAACTAAAAAATAACAACCATATAACCAACTAAAAAAACAACCAGCTAAATAGATAACCACCAATAATCCAATCAACTTCAATTTCCAAGGCTGCCCAATTCCTAACCTCCTCCAATCTAGACTCAACAACAAACTAAAAAACTTAAAGAAATAAAGCAATACACACCCAAGAGTAACAAGTTCCTAACCAAGTGAACTAGTGTTGGCCAGAGCAGGCTTTCGTACCACTCTTATGGTGGCAGGTTAAGGTGTTAACCAACCCATTTACACCCACTTGACTAACTGTTATCTAAAAGAAAGAAACAAGAAACTTGTAATGTTATAATCAGTCGCAGCGAAAGAACCAATCAACTACTCTAGATTAACTTAGTCTAGAGCAAATGATACCAAGAATCAAACCAGAAAACCCAAAATCTAGGGATTCAAGAAAAACCCCAAATCTTCAATTAACCCAAGAAACTGCATGATTCAACTACCAAACAGTTGAATCACCAAATCTAAACCAAGATCCGCCGAAAAACAAAGAAACCCCAAAATAACCGATCAGAACCTAGGGCTTCTGATACCATGTAAAAATGATACAAAACATACTAAACTTATCAAATCACCCATGTAAAAATGGAGAACACACTAAACTTATCAAATCACCCAAAAAAACTCCCACTGGTGACTTTAATTTATAACAGCTATAGTAGATCAGTTCCTTAAATAGGTGCTAACCAATAGAATACAATACAAAAGAAATGGATTGCCCTCAACACGGATGCAAGCCCAAAAATACAATAACACACACTTACAAACCTAGAACTAAAAGTATTACCTAACCAAGATACAAAGATCAAGATGATCTTTATCTAAACTAGAAACTGCTAAAACCAAACTATTACAACCCAGAAACTATCAAACTTGAGAGATTTATCATGAGAGATAAAACTTTGTGTGTGAAGAATACAATAAGAATGATTAACTAAACCCTAGATCCGGATAAGTGTTTATATAGCCTGACTTTCCTCTAAGCCCACACAATCACAAACTTAAAAGAAAACAACCCCAAAGTTTAGTGTTAGAGATAATAAGATAAAACTATTTACATATTAGACCTTTGATTTTCATAAATTTGTAAAAAGTGTTATAAAATTAACAAAAAAAAGTTTAAATAAGTGAGAAAAATCTAACTCCTTGCATATTTTAAAGATATTGGTGGATTCTTCTCCAATGACATAACCTCGTTTAATAAGAACATGTTCAAGTGACTTTTAATAACAAGTCGAATTGGGCACTCATGATGCATTTTTTTTAATCAAATCTATTAATGAACGATTAACTACATGTTCAGGAGAAACAAAATACAATTGAAGCAATGCTTCTAATATATAAATACCTTGTGCATAAAGATATCGACACTCTTGAATACACTTGCACAAGTCGTAAAGCTATAACAGTTCGAGTCCAAGTGTGCATTTAAAGACCGTTAAGGTTTCTATGCATGAATCTCTTTTTTCTTTTTTTTAAGAACGGCACCACACTTGAAATCAGACACCAAGTTAAACCATCCAAACGGGCAGGCTTTGGGACCCAAACCAATAGGAGAGACCCGCGAAGGGAAACCCCCTAGAACTCACGGCTTCGCACTATGAGCAAAAGTCAGATTTTCTTTGTCTCGTGCGAGACTCGAACACGGGGAATCCCCCCCCCCCAGCTCCAGAAGGAACTCATATTATGTTTATCCACCCGTTGCGACTGAGTGTTATTAGAGTCTTGATTCTTTATCAAGACTCTAATTGCGAGAAAGTATTATGTTAATACAAATAAGCCGTAAAAACGTTTATTTATATTTAACGATCTTCTAATGTTTTGTCGATAACAAAAGTAAGATCATTTTAAGGAAACAAATAAAATACGTAAATGGTTTGAACTAATAGTTTTCTAACACACTTACGCTTTCACATAAAACACTAAAACAAGTATAAGTGATTTTATGATTTAGATACATATGTAAACCAACTAGTGTTTACATATTGGGTTAAACATATACTTAAACTAAGTATACTAAAATGGGTAAAAACTAAGTATATGCTAACTTGGGTAAATACAAGTATATACTAAATGGGTAAATACTAGCAAATGGTTTTTGACCCATGGTTTTATATATACCACTTAACAAATTTCATTGTATCCTTAAGATACATTGTATCTAGAAAGAAAACCATGGATCAACCCATAACCCATGACCCATGACCCATAACCAAAAATACCCATGGGCAAAGAGGCGGACCACGGATCCCTAGCTTTGTGCTAGCCGGATCCCTTGTGGTAGGATCCGTGGGATCCGGGGAAGCAGAGGGATTTTTCCTCTATAAATAGTGAGCCATTTCTTCATTATTTCTCACCCCTCTCCAACATACTTTCTCCCCTAAGTTAAATCTCACTAACCTTAGATCCAAGAGATCTATGTTTGTTGTTTTGTCTTTGTGTGATCTTTTAGGTTCCTCTTAAAGGCAAGATCACCACCTTTGAAGTCAAGCAAGATCAAGTCCATGATTTGCCATGCTTCCTCATCATCAAGGCTATTGAAGTCCTCTTGTTGATGATCCATTTCTTTCTTCAAAGAAGTGTAGTGTTGAAGACATTAGTGAAAGATGTCTCAAGTGTCAAGACGAAGATATTAGTGAAGGGTATCTATCGTCTATAGGATAAGCACTTGTGGTAGGTGCTTAGAAGTCAAGACAAGAAGCATTAGTGAAAGGTGCTTAGAAGTGAAGACACAAGACATTAGTGAAAGGTGTCTTGTAGATCTAGTCAAAGGCATTAGTGAAAGGTACCTTAGATGTACATTCGATATGGTGTGTTTCGATGTACTAGATAGACTAGCATTAGATCCAAGGATATTGATGTCCTTGATGATGTTGTAAAGGAGTATATCTCCTTTGGGATTAGTCGTTGGTGTAGTGTGGTAGTAGTTCCTCCATTGCAATGGAACTAGGTGCTTAGCCTAGTACCTAATAAAGGGTAGGCGACGTTGTGAAGGTGTAGTTCACCTAAGGTGTGAAAGAACTTCGGTGGTTAGCCTAGCTACCGTATAAAGGGTAGGCGACGTTGTGTTAGGTGTGGTTCGCCTTGGTGTGAAAGAACTCGGTATTTAGCTTTGTACCGGAAAAAGGTTAGCGGCGTTGTGAAGGCTTCTCCGCCATAAGGAGATTGGTGTAGTGTTTACAAACTCTCAGTAGGTGACTCGGGAGTGGAGTAGGGCAAGGAAGGTGTCCTTGTAGCGAACCACTATAAATACTCGCGTTGTGGTTTTGTGCTTCTTACTCTTATCTTTTCATTACATATCTGTATATGCTTGTTTATCAACATCCAACACACACAACCAAATAGATTGACATAAGTCGATCTAAATAGTTTAAAGGAAGTTTTAATTGGTAAAACTATTCAACCCCCTTCTAGTTTTCCACAATTGGCATCGAGCTTCGTTACCAAGTTTCTTGAAGTATATTGTACTTTAAAAACTTGATACGATCCATAGTTAATTGAAAACTACAAAGAAGGTTTTTTAAAACAAACACCATGTTTTTCAAAAACTATATGTTTGGATGTTAAGTTGATAACAACATTTTTTTATATATATATCTTTTCATTTAATTGCACTAATCTTCTTTGTGATGTTGATTAGTCAAAGCTCATACCCACCAAGCTTTAGGAGGCGGCTTGGTAACAAGAATACCTTCCTTGAAGGTATCTTAAACATAAAGGAGCGGGAATCGTCTAAGTGACATTTGTCATTTGTAAAGACATTCCTAAGTGCACTCGAGTATGACTTTCCACTTATATCTGAATGATATTGGTTTAGTAAATAAGTGTTATGTGTTAGGTATTTATTTGAGTAGATTTTTTGTTTACACATGATCTACATGAAGCTTAGATTAGGAAGCCTTTTTCTCTACATCGTGTTATATTTCTCGTCTATAGTCATAGTATATATAGCTTATATTTTATTTCTTTTAATCTATAATAAAACAAAACACAATTTCAATATTCTTCCTTCCCTATTAATAATCCCACTCGACGCCCACTTTATTCAATCCTCACTTTTCAAATTTTCCAATTTCAAAAATTCCTCTCAATTAAAAACTTCATCTTCCTCCTCACTTCATCTCATCCGAAACCAAGAAGATCCGTCATCAACATGGTTTACATCGCTTCGTGCTCATCGCCTCTAACACTCATCGCACTTGTGTTCCCTATGATGAAGTTCACATCGGAGACATTTTATTTGTGTTGTTAATCTATATTGGGGTCATATACCCAGTCCTTTGTATCATCCTTAGTATTGAAATGCAATATTATTAATCTAGTTTATCTAGGTTACTATTATGTGTGTAACACCCCAACCCGACAAGGGTAGAAGTGTCACATTCTGGTGTCATATCGAACATACAAACAAAATTTTATAAACGAAAGCCTTAAAGAAATGAAGTACCAAGTCATATGAGCGAATGACTTACAAGGAAAATACAAAACCCAATATGTCTAAAATAAAATGAAATCTCAAACGATAGCCCAACAAAATAAATCCAAATAATAAGGTATCTAGGGTTGGTCCACTCAAATAATCCAACTCTCACCCATCAAAGCCTATCTTCAAACCTAACACCGCGCGGAAAAGAAATGCGGCTGAGCTTAAAAAGCCCAGTGAACAGATATAACAAAACGAAAGCTAAATAAAATCTGAAATGCGAAATGAAACAAAGGAAAACGGATAACAAAGTCGCAGCGGAATGAGAATAATGAGTCAAAGAGGATCCTGCAGAACACAATTATACAAATATCCAAAACGAACAGATAACAAGGAGAACGAAGCAAAGCCAAGCATCGATGACATATAAACAAGCACATACGAACCAGGCATACAAGAACTGAAACATAAGGAAACATAGCAGGCGTCGCATCTACACGACATATATATCATACAATCAATTCAGGAAACCAGAAGACATACAAGCCAAACAGATATCTACAGGCAAGCGGAAGCAATTAATGAATAAGTGAGCATGGCAATTCACACAGTCAAAACCCTTAGTTGAAAAACATAAGCAAGATCATAACAATTGGAAGTACTAATGCGATCCAACACATGGCAATCACACGCATAAGTAGGAATACTGATATAAAGATATAATAAATAAATTAAAGACATAGCGGGCAACTAAACAATTTAACAAGCCGACGTCACAAGTCGAACCATTTACCGGTCAAACCATAGCATAATCGAAATACAAACATGGCGGTCAACAACAAGCGAGATAAGGATACTATCGGTAATCATAGTCCACAAAATTAATCGAGCGAAGTATACATGATAAAAGATAAAAACTATCGATTACAACTAGCATGGTCAATGACAATTCGAGGGTCACATAACAATGAGATCACATATCATCGATGAAACAGTAAATCGAGATAACCGCATATTAGTCATATCGTAGTAGGGAAATCAATAGTCACATAAGACATGAATAGCATAATCAAATCTAATAAACATATAATAACCCGATGCGTGAATGGAACGATAGTCCAAGTAACGGAATGAGAGTGTAACGAGATCAAAGCAATGGAACATATATATCTTGGTAGTAGAGTGAGTCATATAAGGGTATTGTGTAAAGGACAACAATTCGAGAATATGGTGCGGTGGGGAATCGGAAGGTACAATATAGGTATATCAAAAGTGTAAGGGTTGTCAAATCTATCCCGAGCCAACAAAACAAACCATATCAATAGTGGCAATAGCACCAAGTGACCAATAGTAACCATTGTATTCGGAGGTGACCTCGGAATACCAAACCAATATGAGGGAGACCTCGGTAACGATTGGAGTAGCTAGCTCCCAAAATGTGAGGGGTGTATTGCACACACGCACCACATCACCAAAACAATATATCAATATCAATACAATACAAATCTAGGATGCATCCATCGCCCCAAAACAATAGTGGCCATACAATATATCCGAGCGCGCATAATCAATACAAAATAGGGACGATTGTGGAACATCACTCAACCACACTAAAGTCATGCCATTGGTGCATCAATGACACGGACATGGAACCCCATGCCTAGTTAATGGCTCGGTATCAATCGGAAGGGTCAAACAAAGGTTCAAAGTGTAGCAATGTATAATTCTTCACAATTAAAGGTTCATATTCAATGGTTCACGATTTCGAGGTTCACAACAATAGTTCAATATCAAGGTCCAATATCAATATTTCAATATCAAAGGTTCAATAGCACATATTCAATAGCACGGTCACAAGCAACAATTCAAGAGCAAAGGTTCAGAGCAATGGGTCCAATCTTCGGATGTTCGTGATGATGGTTCAATAATGAGAGGGTCAAAGCAAAGATTCAATAGCAATGGTTCAATAGCAATGGTCAAATAGCAAAGAAATATCATAAGCGAACAAAGTCGAAGGTCGAAAGTCATGAAATCCCTACGAAAAGGGATAGAATATCCACCTTATGCAAAGCAAGGCAAAATAATCGGAAGCACACAGAAAACTGAAGCTACTCCTTCTTCACACGATCTACATGAATTAATAATTATACATATTATTTATAATTCCACAAATGTCGAAACGGTCTTTTAATATCCGGTGTACATACTTAACATATTTTAGTGTCTTATGTTATAAAATAAAATGTACTTTTTAAACGATATTCGAATAATGTTTTGACAAATGACGGGCTCGGACCAATTTCGGAATATATATAATGCACACTACTTTCCATCATGTATACTCTTTATTATTTACATGCCTATTATATATCATGCCTACTCTTCTATTTTACATATATATATATATATATATATATATATATATATATATATATATATATATATATATATATATATATATATATATATATATATATATATATATATATATATATATATATATATATATATATATATATATATATATATATATATGCTTGAGAACAAACTAAGTAAGTGCCCATTTCTTGATTCTTTTAAAACACATGCATGCACACTTGACCACTTAAATACATGCTTGAACTTATTTGCATCCCTTTAATACATTTGTATACAAATCTTACACTCCATTTGACTTTACGAGACCCATGCATATTAGACATAAACAAACCAAGCGACCTTATTTCGACACACACATGATCATGCACCGAGACCATACATGCTTTTGAAAATAGTTTGCACCCATACCTTGACATACCCATTTTTAATCCATATCAGTAAGTATACAAGTATTTAGATCCCATGCAAACTCTAACTTATCGAAACCAATTCCTATCCCTACATGAACCTTAAATCAAACGATACACACACGAACTCTAAAACAAACAGCCCTCACAACTCACATATAAAAGATTAAATGACGCCCCCCAGTATTACATAAAATCACACACATACATACCCTTATTCACGTACACAACCATGCACACTTCCTTTTCATTCCTTTGGTTTTATTTCCAGGTTTTAATACATATTTTAGAGGTCAAAACCAGTGTTTAAAGAACCGGACATAAGAGCGCATGGCGACCGATTTGATAAGCAAAACTGAAACATATATAGACATGTATATAACTTATTTCCATGATTTCATCCTGAGTATATTTATATATGTTATGCATGTCGGTTAGATGGAAAGACAGTTAGATCGATATACCTCGAGTCGGAACTAAGAACGAAACAAGGTCACACAGAACCGAAACCTTATGAACTCAACACCACGCGGTCACCACTTGAGTCACCCAACCCTGATCACCACCTTCACACCAAAGCTAAGACACCCGAAAGCCGCTCACCACCTTGTTCTACCCTTCGTACTTCTTGGTTTTCATGTAGAAAAAGAATGTGCCGCCACTTGAGTTGTTTTTAGGGTTGTATAAGAGTGAATAGGTAGTATTCGGTTGTTATTATTTATTTAGAGTTTCAAAGTGTGAGAGAGATTGTGAGATTAGTCGTGATATAGAGAATTATGGAGTCAATTTAGCCGAAATTTAAGGGTGACCTATTATCTCATAAATCCTTTCCAAAATAAATGTGATACCCTTATCTTTTATTAATAAGAACGTGTACAAAACTTAAAATGGCTCTAGCAACTGTACATATGGGACGTCGATATACTTACTTATATAAGTGTGTATGTCGCATAGGATTAAAGGAAAACAAAACGTGTAAAGGTTATAAGACATAAAATAAATCGCTAAAATGTTTAGAATTCGAATTAGGAGGGTCTCAATATTAGTTATCACATAAACTCAGGATATATATTATATTAATTGAATTATTACCTAACATAAGGTCTTAATTATTTAATAAGGTTCATAGTACTTAGGAAAAATTCAAATTATATCGGAAATTTCGGAAAACGGATTTTAGGGTTTTACAATTCTTCCCCTCTAAAAGAAAATTTTCGTCCTCGAAAATTGAAGTCGCCGAGGTACACAGAGACGTACAAGTTCAAGGCAGACGTAGCAATCCATATCCTCACACAGATCATAACGATTTCGGTTCCAAAGCGTACAAATCTTATACATAACAGATGTCGGTGAGAATCTCGCAAAGAGGTACAGAATTCCAATCGAACAGGATGAGTGACAAATAACGGTTATAAGTCTTAGTCCATTCATGTACCAACCCCAGGCATTTCCCAAGACGTTGTATGACTTGATAAGCTCAAATTATATGATCTCGGTATTATCGCGTTGATCGGTCGTCATAATACTTGCATCACATAACAAGTCCTTATCGTCATCATATTTTGCCTCGGTCATGACAAACCACATAACCAATATCACCTCAAAGCAGATAATGAGACGACATACGCATACATGCGACGATATAACACATCAAACCAACTTACCATATCACCAAAGAAGAAGGCCACCAACTTGCTCGAAATGGTTCCTCATGACTCATGCGATGATCCAAAAGAAAAGGCGAGATATTAACAAAATGCCAAGCGATAAAACTTCACGATTCAAACCGAGTTACGAACAAATCAAAGAAAAGTGATGCCGATTAAAATCACATAGCAAGATATCAAAGCGCCTCAAAACGCATGACAAACAAATCGGAGTGACACAAGTCGGCGTCAAATCATATGAAGTAGATGAACCTTCACAACCACGGTTGAATCTTGTCTCCGTCTTTTGCGTCTTTGGTTGATCCGTCGGCTCCTTCAACAAGTATCCCGATGTCTCCAAGCCCGGCGGTCGGTGTGGCTTCGCTTCACGAACCTCTCCACTCGGGGACTATTGCGAAGCGAGTCGGCACCATCGTCTTCGACTCTGGTAGTCTTCACCTAACGATCGACAAATGGATGTACGAAGACAAAATAATAAAATCAATTGCGAAGAAGAAGACCAAAGCGATGAAGACAAAAGATTATCAAAGTCAAGTCCGAGCGCGGTCAAAAAAATTGTAATAGATCATAATGAGACGGAAGCCTAGTGTATACCCAAGTCCTCACGAGTCAATCCTAAGGTCAACAAGGCGAAACCTTAGCTCGATACCATAATTGTAACACCCCAACCCGACAAGGGTAGAAGTGTCACATACGGTGTCATATCGAACATACAAATAAAATTTTATAAACGAAAGCCTTAAAGAAATGAAGTACCAAGTCATATAGGCGAATGACTTACAAGGAAAATACAAAATCCAATATGTCTAAAATAAATGAAATCTCCAAACGATAGCCCAACAAAATAAATCCAAATAATAAGGTATCTAGGGTTGGTCCACTCAAATAATCCAATTCTCACCCATCAAAGCCCATCTTGAACCTAACACCGCAGAGGAAAAGAAATCTTGGTGAGCTTAAAAGCCCAAAGGAATGATATAACAAAGCAAAGCTAAATAAAATCGAAATGCGAAATGAAACAAAGGAAAACGGATAACAAAGTCGCGGTGGAATGAGAATAATGAGTCAAAGAGGATCCTGCGAACACAATTATACAAATATCCAAAGCGAGCAGATAACAAGGAGAACGAAGCAAAGCCAAGCATCGATGACATATAAACAAGCACATACAAACCAGGCATACAAGAACTGAAACATAAGGAAACATAGCAGGCGTCGCATCTACACGACATATATATCATACAATCAATTCAGGAAACCAGAAGACATACAAGCCAAACAGATATCTACAGGCAAGCGGAAGCAATTAATGAATAAGTGAGCATGGCAATTCACACAGGTCAAAACCCTTAGTTGAAAAACATAAACAATATCATAACAGTGGAAGTACTAACAGCAGTCAACACATGGCAATCACACGCAATAAGTAGGAATACAGTATAAAGATATAATAAATAAATTAAAGACATAGCAGGGCAACTAAACAATTTAACAAGCCAGACGTCACAAGTCGAACCATTTACCCAACAAACCGTAGCATAATCGTAAATACAAACATGGCGGTCAACAACAAACGAGATAAGGATACTATCGGTAATCATAGTCCACAAAATTAATCGAGCAAGTATACATGATAAGCAGACAAAAACTATCGATTACAACTAGCATGGTCAATGCACAATTCGGAGGTCACATAACAATGAGATCATATCATCGGATGAAAGCGAACCGTCGAGATAACCGCATATTAGTCATATCGTAGTAGGAAATCAATAGTCACATAAGACATGAATAGCATAATCAAATCTAATAAACATATAATAACCCGATGCGTGAATGGAGCGATAGTGCGAAGTAACGGAATGAGAGTGTAACAGATCAAAGCAATGGAACATATATATCTTGGTAGTAGAGTGAGTCATATAAGGGTATTGGGTAAGGGCGGTCAATTGAATATGGTGCGGTGGGAATCCGGAAGGTACAATATAGGTATATCAAAAGTGTAAGGGTTGTCAAATCTATCCCGAGCCAACAAAACAAACCATATCAATAGTGGCAATAGCAGCCAGTGACCAATAGTAACCATTGTATTCGGAGGGTGACCTCGGAATACCAAACCAATATGAGGGAGACCTCAATAACCATGGAGTAGCTAGCTCCCAAAATGTGAGGGTGTATTGCACACGCACCACATCACCAAAACAATATATCAATATCAATACAATACAAATCTAGGATGCATCCATACGCCCCCTGCAAAACAATAGTGGCCATACAATATATCTGAAGCGCGCATAATCAATACAAAATAGGGACGTGTGGAACATCACTCAACCACACTAAAGTCATGCCATTGGTGCATCAATGACACGGACATGGAACCCCCATGCCTAGTTAATGGCTCGGGTATCAATCGGAAGGGTCAAACAAAGGTT
Organism: Chrysanthemum lavandulifolium; assembly: GCA_022545495.1. Classification (NCBI taxonomy): domain Eukaryota; kingdom Viridiplantae; phylum Streptophyta; class Magnoliopsida; order Asterales; family Asteraceae; genus Chrysanthemum; species Chrysanthemum lavandulifolium. Next base: position 203,567,925 of record CM040238.1, read on the forward strand.
CAAAGTGTAGCAATGTATAATTCTTCACAATTAAAGGTTCATATTCAATGGTTCACGATTTCAGAGGTTCACAACAATAGTTCAATATCAAGGTCCAATATCAATATTTCAATATCAAAGGTTCAATAGCACATATTCAATAGCACAGGTCACAAGCAACAATTCAGTAGCAAAGGTTCAGTAGCAATGGGTCCAATACTGGATGTTCGGTAACAGTGGTTCAATAACAGAGGGGTCAAAGCAAAGATTCAATAGCAATGGTTCAATAGCAATGGTCAAATAGCAAAGAAATATCATAAGCGAACAAAGTCGAAGGGTCAGAAAGTCATGAGAAATCCCTACTGAAAAGGGATAGAATATCTGTACCTTATGCAAAGCAAGGCAAAATAATCGGAAGCACACAGAAAACTGAAGCTACTCCTTCTTCACACGATCTACATGAATTAATAATTATACATATTATTTATAATTCCACAAATGTCGAAACGGTCTTTTAATATCCGGTGTACATACTTAACATATTTTAGTGTCTTATGTTATAAAATAATAATGTACTTTTTAAACGATATTCGAATAATGTTTTGACAAATGACGGGCTCGGACCAATTTCGGAATATATATAATGCACACTACTTTCCATCATGTATACTCTTTATTATTTACATGCCTATTATATATCATGCCTACTCTTCTATTTTACATGTATATATATATATGCTTGAGAACAAACTAAGTAAGTGCCCCTTTCTTGATTCTTTTAAAAACACATGCATGCACACTTGACCACTTAAATACATGCTGAACTTATTTGCATCCCTTTAATACATTTGTATACAAATCTTACACTCCATTTGACTTTACGAGACCCACATGCATATTAGACATAAACAAACCAAGCAGCCTTATTTCGACACACACATGATCATGCACCAGACCATACACGTTTTGAAAATAGTTTGCACCCATACCCTTGACATACCCATTTTTAATCCATATCAGTAAGTATACAAGTATTTAGATCCCATGCAAACTCTAACTTATCAAAACCAAGTCCTATCCCTACATGAACCATAAATCAAACGATACACACACGAACTCTAAAACAAACAGCCCTCACAACTCACATATAAAAGATTAAATGGCGCCCCAAAGATTACATAAAATCACACACATACATACCCTTATTCACGTACACAACCATGCACACTTCCTTTTCATTCCTTTGGTTTTATTTCGGGTTTTAATACATATTTTAGAGGTCAAAACCGGTGTTTAAAGAACCGGACATAAGAGCATGGCGACCGATTTGATAAGCAAAGCGAAACAATATAGACATGTATATAACTTATTTCCATGATTTCATCCTGAGTATATTTATATATGTTATGCATGTCGGTTAGATGGAAAGACAGTTAGATCGATATACCTCGAGTCGGAACTAAGAACGAAACAAGGTCACACAGAACCGAAACCTTATGAACTTAACACCACGTGGTCACCACTTGAGTCACCCAACCCTGATCACCACCTTCACACCAAAGCTAATACACCCAAAAGCCGCTCACCACCTTGTTCTACCCTTCGTACTTCTTGGTTTTCATGTAGAAAAAGAATGTGCCGCCACTTGAGTTGTTTTTAGGGTTGTATAAGAGTGAAAAGGTAGTATTCGGTTGTTATTATTTATTTAGAGTTTCAAAGTATGAGAGAGATTGTGAGATTAGTCATGATATAGAGAATTATGGAGTCAATTTAGCCGAAATTTAAGGGTGACCTATTATCTCATAAATCCTTTCCAAAATAAATGTGATACCCTTATCTTTTATTAATAAGAACGTGTACAAAACTTAAAATGGCTCTAGCAACTGTACATATGGGACGTCGATATACTTACTTATATAAGTGTGTATGTCGCATAGGATTAAAGGAAAACAAAACGTGTAAAGGTTATAAGACATAAAATAAATCGCTAAAATGTTTAGAATTCGAATTAGGAGGGTCTCAATATTAGTTATCACATAAACTCAGGATATATATTATATTAATTGAATTATTACCTAACATAAGGTCTTAATTATTTAATAAGGTTCATAGTACTTAGGAAAAATTCAAATTATATCGGAAATTTCGGAAAACGGATTTTAGGGTTTTACAATGTGTTTTTCATTCCTTTTGATTTATATGTTTTATATTTTTGTGATACATTAGAGGTCATGTATGCATGCTAAAAGAAAATGTAGGATAAAACATATCTCGTGGTATAAAAGCGTAAAACCTTTTATCAAATCATTTACATTACTCTTGATCCACGGATCCGGAAGATATACTATCCGGATCCCTTTTGTAAAGGAACCGTGGGATCCGTATTACTGGAAAACAGTTTTCATGCAAGATTAAAAAAAAAACACTATCTTTCTAAAAGTAATAATCCACTAGAATTTCAAAACCATGAGTTAGTTAAGTGTTAAATACCATTTTTAATAAAATCTAGTAAAAACGTTAGATTATTATAGGTTGACCATAAACATCACCTCCTATTAACCCATCACTTCTATAGGTTCAACTATGACGCATGAATACGAGTTTGATTTTTCACTCACTAGCGTCTACACCCGAACATCTCCTTGAGCCCAACACACTTGGCAATCATGTCCGTGGGTTCAATAATCTTGAAAACCGTCACTTCCATGAAGGGCGTATTGTGAACACCTCTCTACAATTCGAAGAAGGTATCAATACCTCCTTCCGAGCCATAGGACTAGAACGTCTTCTTGAAATCAACGAGAAGATATGTCCAGGTTCATAATGGAATTCTTCCATCAAGTCAAACTCGATTAGATTACGAGGATCGCTCTCTATCTCTTTGGTTTTACATCAAAACCAAAAGTTCACTCTAACCCTTGGGCATTTGCTCACATTCTCGGATTCGGATCATGGACAAAGTGCCTTCACGAAGATTGGTCTCTTGATTCTCTCTTCAACTTTCGTGAAGAAAATAGTCCATATTGTTCACACATACCTCTCGGAAGATTTAAATCGCATAATATGCAAACCTCGACCATATTACTCCAATCCAAACATTATCCATACACGGGATATCCGAGAAGAGTACAAGCCTCTTGCTCTCATTCTACGTGAAAATGTTTGGAGTCTTAGAAATCGAGATATTCTTCCGCTTGTTGTGCTCACATGTTGTCTTGTTTGCTAACACAACAACCATACAATCTCACCTACTTCTTAGCAAGGCGAATTGCAAATCTTCAAGGCTCCAGAATAAACTCATCCCTTATGGAATGTTCTTGACACACCTCTATCACAATGTTATGCACTTCCATCCTCAATTTCAAAGTCCGTTATGCGTACTTGTGAACAAGATGATGGAACCGCTAAACATATCTCTCATGAAGACTTTCTTCATTCTTGATTCCACCAATACCCATCAATCACATAATGATCCTCTAGCGAAGACACTCAAGGAACCTAGAATAGTCAAATAGGATCAATTCTACTCTACTCATTATTTATCAATGTAATCCTATTTCTTTCATGAAATAAAACATCTTACATTTGATATCTTAGGTTTAGAACTCCTTTAAACAAAACTTGGAATATAATGCATTGTCAAGATCATTGCATACCTTTAGTAAAGGTTACGTCTGTGCGGGCACGAATCCCAAATGTTGTACTAAGCGGATCCCTACATCTAGGGAACCGTGGGATCCAACAAGCAGAAAATGCAATTGCAAGCATTGTATGTCAAACACATCCTTAGTACACCTCACACTAAGCTAAACATAGTGTCTTAAGGTATATTAATACTTTATCAAGATAGGTTGATCTTTCCTACTCATTCCAACTCACATAGAACACACTCTAAGATATTCATAGATCTATCACTTTCTTTTAATCCATCACTCTTCCGCTCTCAAAACTCACACTTCATATTTTTACCCTTCACATCTAGGTTAAAAATCTTTTATAACAAAATTGATCATAAATCAACCTCACCTCAAAATTGATCAAAGTTGATCAAATCTGTTAATACAAATAAGCCGTAAAAATGTTTATTTATATTTTACGATCTTCTAATGTTTTGTCGATAACAAAAGTAAAATCATATTAACGAAACAAATAAAATACGTAAATGGTTTGAACTAATAGTTTTCTAACACACTTACGTTTTCACATAAAACACTATAACAAGATTAAGTGATTTTATATTTTAGATACACATGTACAACAACTAGTGTTTACATATTGGCTTAACAAGTTTAAGTAATTCTATGAGTTAGATACATATGTACAACAACTAGTGTTTACATATTGGGTTAATACATACTTATATTAAGTACACTAAAATGGGTAAAACAAGTATGTACTAAAATGGGTAAAAGCAAGTATATACTAAATAGATAAAAACTAGCAAATGGTTTTGACCTATAACCCATGGTTTTACATATACCACTTACACAAGTTCAATGTATCCTTAAGGTACATTGTATCTGATAGAAACCATGGATCAACCCATAACCCATGACCCATGACCCATAACCCAAAATACCCATGGGCAAAGAGGAGCGGACCACGGATCCCTAGCTTTGTGCTAGCCGGATCCCAAGTGGAAGGATCCGTGGGATCCGGGAAGCGATGAGGTTTTCCTCTATAAATAGTGAGCCATTTCTTCATTATATCTCACCCTCTACAACATACTTTCTCCCTGAGTTAAATCTCACTAACCATAGATCCAAGAGATCTATGTTTGTAGTTTTGTTTTTGTGTGATCTTTTAGGTTCCTCTTAGGGAAGATCACCACCTTTGAAGTCGAGCAAGCTCAGTCCATGAGTTGCCAAGCTTCCCGTCATCAAGGCTATTGAAGTTCTCTTGTTGATGATCCTTTCTTTCTTCAAGAAGCGTAGTGTTAAAGACATTAGTGAAAGATGTCTCAAGTATCAAGGCGAAGATATTAGTGAAGGGTATCTATCGTCTATAGGATAAGCACTTGTGGTAAGTGCTTAGAAGTCAAAACGAAGCATTAGTGAAAGGTGCTTAGAAGTGAAGACACAAGACATTAGTGAAAGGTGTCTTGTAGATCTAATCAAAGACATTAGTGAAAGGTGTCTTGTAGATCTAATCAAAGGCATTAGTGAAGGTGCCTTAGATGTACATTCGATATGGTGTGTTTCGATGTACTAGATAGACTAGCATTAGATCCAGGATATTGATGTCTCGATGATGTTGTAAAGGGTAGATCTCCTTTGGGATTAGTCGTTGGTGTAGTGTGGTAGTAGTTCCTCCATTGCAATGGAACTAGGTACCAGCCTAGTACCTAATAAAGGGTAGGCGGCGTTGTGAAGGTATAGTTCACCTAAGGTGTGAAAGAACTTCGGTGGTTAGCCTAGCACCGTATAAAGGGTAGGCGACGTTGTGTTAGGTGTGGTTCGCCTTGGTGTGAAAGAACTCGGTATTTAGCTTTGTACGGAAAAAGATTAGCGGCGTTGTGAAGGCTTCTCCGCGTAAGGAGATTGGTGTAGTGATTACAAACTCTCGAGTAGGTGACTCGGGAGTGGAGTAGAGCAAGGAAGGTGTCCTTGTGCGAACCACTATAAATACTCGCGTTGTGGTTTTGTGCTTCTTACTCTTATCTCTTCATTACATATCTTTATATGCTTGTTTATCAACATCCAACACACACAACCAAATAGATTGACATAAGTCGATCTAAATAGTTTAAAAGGAAGTTTTAATTGGTAAAACTATTCAACCCCCCCTTCTAGTTTTCTACAAAATCCTAGTTTTCCCATCTCAAAACCATTAGGATATTTTCCAAAACACAATCCTAAGTCACAACCTCATCTCTAGGATCATTTAGCTTCAATTGACATTCTCTTCTTTAGTGTCATCCTTGCTCATTCATTGGTACTCATGAAAGTTCCAAATCCTTCCACAAAAGACAATCATTAGCTACATCACTCACCACCTTCAAGTACTTAAGCACCCTTCATTTAAGACACTTAGGAAGGCCAAACACTCAAGATGTTATAGGTTTTAGATTTTAGAAGCATCTTTTCCACTCTTTCATAGTTCTTGATAGCGGATCCTAGGATTAGCCTAGGCGGATCCTACGAGAAAGGAACCGTGGGATCCAGATAGCGATATAGGTCAAATATTGCTAAAACAATCATTTCAACTTATCTTCCTAACTCAAACACTCCATCTCATCTTAAATGAGTTCCTAGATTAGTCCAACCTCAGAGTTGACTCTTGTGCATGTCAATCATCACACTCAATGAATCTAGTGGCTTAAAGCTTAAATGCACTTGCGAAATCCCTTGGTTTATAAACCACCTTGTTAGGACCTCCATAGTCATCACTCTAACTTTCGACTCTTGAAATCATTTCATCATGAGAAAAACCCCAAGTAGTAACTTATCCAACAAAGAACCACCCATGAAAAGGCTCGTGTTATACGAAATCTCCTCAACCGAATCATCTCTCGTCGAACCAACAAATGAGAGAATCCTTCATCATCCAATCAAACCAATTCCTAAAAGGATAGTACCCACAAAACTACCTATGCCTAACACCACCATACCTCCTAGGCGAAACAATATCATCTCCACTAAACCATCACCATTGGTTCCTAGAAATATTTCATTTACTTCACCACTATCATCACCACACTCTACAATTTAAAGGACTTGCCTCCTAGGCCGTCTCATCCGCTTCCGACAACATTCTCCTCATTAGGAGGAATAATGGTTCAAAATCAAGGTGTTGAGTCAACACTTGCTCCGCTTCCTTTTCGCCGTCTCCATCATATAATCCTATATGGATTATGAGAAATCATCAAAGTCGACCACCCGACCATATGGAAGTTGACACTTCCTTACCACCACCATCATTCTTGGTGAGGGTTCTCAAATGCACCTCCACCAATCCTCCATCGTTTGAAGCCCCTTGAGCCGCTTCATGATCCTTCGCATCAAGCCATTTTATTTCCCCCACCACTACTCTAGCCATGACAAAGATTGCTATCATTGTCAACATGTTGAAAGTTTGATACATGAAGTGCGAGAAGACCAACGTTTCATGTTCTATCATCTCCTCGAGCGTTTCGGCGAGATCAAACCTAAACAAAACTTGAGCTAGAAGATTTTAGTGGTGTCCTAGCATCAAGCGTTAGATAGTCTAGAAATTCCTAGTCATGTATTGTCTATTTTCTTATTTTTAGAGTCATGTATATCATAACTCTTGTTTTATTAAATGGAATTACATGCTACTTGCTATTTTTTACGAGAATATGTATTCATATCTCATTTATGTGATAACATTACTTGTTATATCACCTTTGTGATTTTAGTCATCGGCAGACGGATCCTCGAGATGTGCCTAGGCGGATCCCTACTAGGAGGGAACCGTGGGATCCGTAAGTCGAAAAGTTTTCTTTTACTTAAATCACATTTGCGAAATTGTGAATTATACTTGTTTTCTAACCCTTGTTTTGCAGTTATTCAATTAACACATAAAGAATTTAAATTTCATGACTTGCAAAATTTAAACTTGGTGTCAAAATGATACGTTGCAAAATTACTTGCAACCTTTGATTTAAATTTCATGACTTCCCGTTGCAAATATTGCAATAATCTAGGGTGAGCACACCCGTCACATTGACGTAATCTTTGCATAAGTTAGTTGCAAATGAACTAGATTAGAATTAGTTTTTGACGCCTTACTTAGGGATGGACTCGTCGAGGGGAGTAACGACGAGATCCTTTCCGTTACTTGCTCTCTATTTTTTTCTTTCCTTTCACATGTTTTTCTTAAAAACGATGTGTTGCTTTCTTTCAAACACTTTTTGTTTCGACAAAAGGGGAGAAAAAGTAAAACTACAAATTCAAACTTTTACAATTTTAGCTTTTCCTTAAAATAATCTTATGTTTTGTCATCAACAAAAGGGGAGATTGTTAATACAAATAAGTCAGAAAACGTTTATTTATATTTTACGATCTTCTAATGTTTTGTCGATAACAAAAGTAAGATCATTTAAGGAAACAAATAAAATCGTAAATGGTTTGAACTAATAGTTTTCTAACACACTTACGCTTTCACATAAAACACTAAAACAAGTATAAGTGATTTTATGATTTAGATACATATGTACAACAACTAGTGTTTACATATTGGGTTAAACATATACTTAAACTAAGTATACTAAAATGGGTAAAAACTAAGTATATGCTAAATTGGGTAAATACAAGTATATACTAAATTGGTAAATACTAGCAAATGGTTTTTGACTCATGGTTTTATATATACCACTTAACCAAGTTCATTGTATCTTTAAGATACATTGTATCTAGAAAGAAAACCATGGATCAACCCATAACCCATGACCCATGACCCATAACCAAAAATACCCATGGGCAAAGAGGCGGACCACGGATCCCTAGCTTTGTGCTAGCGGATCCTTGTGGTAGGATCCATGGGATCCGGAAGCAGTGGGATTTTTCCTCTATAAAGAGTGAGCCATTTTTCATTATTTCTCACCCTCTCCAACATACTTTCTCCCCTAAGTTAAATCTCACTAACCTTAGATCCAAGAGATCTATGTTTGTTGTTTTGTCTTTGTGTGATCTTTTAGGTTCCTCTTAAAGGCAAGATCACCACCTTTGAAGTCGAAGCAAGCTCAAGTCCATGAGTTGCCATGCTTCCTCATCATCAAGGCTATTGAAGTCCTCTTGTTGATGATCCTTTCTTCTTCAAAGAAGTGTAGTGTTGAAGACATTAGTGAAGATGTCTCGAGTGTCAAGGCGAAGATATTAGTGAAGGGTATCTATCGTCTATAGGATAAGCACTTGTGGTAGGTGCTTAGAAGTCAAGACAAGAAGCATTAGTGAAAGGTGCTTAGAAGTGAAGACACAAGACATTAGTGAAAGGTGTCTTGTAGATCTAGTCAAAGGCATTAGTGAAAGGTGCCTTAGATGTACATTCGATATGGTGTGTTTCGATGTACTAGATAGACTAACATTAGATCCAAGGATATTGATGTCCTTGATGATGTTGTAAAGGAGTAGATCTCCTTTGGGATTAGTCGTTGGTGTAGTGTGGTAGTAGTTCCTCCATTGCAATGGAACTATGTGCTTAGCCTAGTACCTAATAAAGGGTAGGCGACGTTGTGAAGGTGTAGTTCACCTAGGTGTGAAAGAACTCGGTGGTTAGCCTAGCACCGTATAAAGGGTAAGCGGCGTTGTGTTAGGTGTGGTTCGCCTTGGTGTGAAAGAACTCGGTATTTAGCTTTGTCGGGAAAAAGGTTAAGCGGCGTTGTGAAGGCTTCTCGCTAAAGGAGATTGGTGTAGTGTTTACAAACTCTCGAGTAGGTGACTCGGGGGTGGAGTAGGGCAAGGAAGGTGTCTTGTGGCGAACCACTATAAATACTCGCGTCGTGGTTTTGTGCTTCTTACTCTTATTTTTCATTACATATCTTTATATGCTTGTTTATCAACATCCAACACACACAACCAAATAGATTGACATAAGTCGATCTAAATAGTTTAAAAGGAAGTTTTAATTGGTAAAACTATTCAACCCCCTTCTAGTTTTCCACATATTAGACTATGTAGGTTGGTCCAAACCCGAGTGTGATTTGGGGGATGATTAGAGTTTGTATATATGCATGTATCCTTATATTATATCGGATTAATAAAACATATCACTGACGAGGAATTGTACCACTCAACAGTAAGTGGCTTGAGGAGGACACCAGAGGTGGAGGGAAATGACTATAGGTGTTTGGGTGAGCTAAAAACAATAGTAGTAATCGTAAGAGTACGCGTAATGAGGCTTACATATCAAGTTCGTGTTGCTATCGGTTGATCGCTCTGCGGCCGGATATATTTTTGGTTAGTGGCCAATGACAATCGTAAGATAAAAATAGTGAGAAAGTAGTGTAAGATGATGTGACGGTGAGTTGGTATAAATGTTGGTCGTAATGACTAATATGGATGCTCTAAACAGGCGTTTAGTTTCACTTAATAAGCACTTTTGTAACTATACATTTTACTATCATCAAAAAGTTTTTATATGTAAAAATAGTAGATATGGATTAGCAACGTTTTTGGAAACGTAATTTTATGTCTACCACTGAACACGACTTCAAAGCTACTCCCTTCATATAAAGAGTGATCAAATTATTTTATAAAATTACCGGAACTAGATAAAATATTTCATAACCTCACAAAAGTCCTTTTGATGAAGAATATCAAATTTCAAACCTTTACTTCTTAACTCTTTCAAGTTTTTGTCACATTTATCTTGACATGAACATCAGTCACCTAAATATACTACTTTCCACGACTACCAAGACAATGATATAGCAAAGCGAAATGTGCTACCCACGATGATACTTTACACGAACACTATAATCTAAGATACTTTACACCTAATAAATTCATCTATTGTCTATATTTGGACTTCAACACCTCAACGCTCATCCTCATCGTTGGAAAACAATCTTGGTACCAGCTAGACTACAAATTAAACTCATTGATGGCAGTGAACGTCACTGCTTTCTTTTTTTCTTCCAATCTTAACTTTATGAGAGATTTTAAACAACACACTGTAAGTATCGCTAAATCAATATTTTGCTAAAAGAAGTTGACATATATTGCTAGTGACGTGTGTGCATGTGTATAATATTCAATACACGATATTTCTACGAAATTTGTATGCATTAGAAATATTCAAACTTTCACACTGTATGTATGAACTCGTGTCATACATATTTCATAGACAAATAAAAAATTTGTATCAATAGCTACACGTAACAAACCAAAAATGTCAAAATCCTATAATTAATAAGTACATCACTCGATCTCTACAAGTCTTCCTCTTTGGCAACTTCCTCACTACTATTTAAAAGTTGACTAGTAAACATAGTCGAGTTTACTTTAAGTTTATACTAACCTTTTACCTACTTATTTGCTGAAAACTGCTAATTTGAAGTCAAGTACTGCAATATCTAGGATCATGGTTTTTGTTAAAACATGTTTTTTGATGTTGGTACATAGTTTACTGTGGACTATATCCACTAGCAATAGTGATTGTTGTTTCTGTGATAAAGATTTTCAGGGAGTGCACACCGATGTTTCTTGGACTCCAACGTTGTCAAATTTAGTCACTCGTGTGATATTTGTCATAATCCTGCTTGATATAGTCGTGTATAAGCTAAGAAAACTTCACGAAAAATCCCTTGTTAAGGAAAAGAAACACAAACAAAAATCGATGTCTTTCTCATCAGAACATCCATGCCGTCACTTTAGCCTAGCCGAGATTCAATTAGCAACAAAGAATTTTGATGAAGAAATGATCATAGGAAAAGGCGGATTTGGTAAAGTGTATAAAGGTTTTATTGATGATGGTGGTACAACTGTCGCGATCAAACGGTTGGATTGTGTATCTAAACAAGGAGCCAGTGAATTTTGGACAGAAGTCAAGATGCTTTCCAAGGTTCGACATGGTCACTTGGTCTCTTTAATAGGATATTGTAACGAGTTTGATGAGATGATGGTTGTATACGAGTATATCTCAGGCGGGGACCTTGCAAAACGTTTGCATAAAGTTAATGGAAAGAGTAAAAGGACTCCTTTATCTTGGGTACAGCGTCTCAAAATATGTATCGGGGCTGCACGTGCATTAGATTACCTTCATACTGGGACAGGAGTCAAACACAGAATCATACATAGGGATGTTAAAAGCTCGAATATACTTCTAGATGAGAATATGGCAGCTAAAGTATCTGATCTTGGGGTGTCGAAAATTGGTCCTGTGGATCAACCGTGTACTCATGTGAGCACTGATGTCAAAGGGTCGTTTGGTTATTTTGATCCGAATTATTTCTTGACACGTAGATTAACAAGGAAATCTGATGTTTACTCATTTGGGGTTGTACTATTAGAAGTATTATGTGGGAGGCCTGCTGTTGATCCAAGTCTTGGAGATGACGAACTCGGACTAGTTGGATGGGCCCAACAGAACATAAAGGAAGGAACTTTGAACGATATAATGGACCCAAACCTGACGGGAATAACCCCTTGCTCAAGGGTGAGAATCCAAATTATTCCTGATTGTTTAAAAGCATTTGTGGAAATTGCTGTTAAATGTTTACAGACTCGTCCTAAAGACCGTCCAACTATGAGTGAAGTAGTTGTCGCACTTGAGGCTGCATTGGCATTGCAAGAAAGAGGGGACTATCTTGTATGTAGTCGTTACGGCAATGGTGAACAAATAAGTTCAAGTTCATACATCAAGTCCGGAAAGATAATGACATTATCAAGAATGTTACGAAATATGTTGCCTACCAAAACCCCTGTTAGACCTGGTAAGTTTTCATCTATTTTTTTTTTTGGCTTATTTGCTTAGAATACCAATGTAGTTTTTCACATTGCCATTCTACTTTCCTTTTGTAGAGCCGAGTCACTAAAATATTGTTTTGTGTCATTTTGTAACCCTTATTCTTAACAACTAGCTGTATACAAAACTTTAACATTATTGTATATAAATTTAAAATTTTTATAAAAAGTTTCTCATTTATAAAATCCTGATTTTAAGGTTTTTTTTTTTTTTTTTTTTTTTTGCTACACAAAGACTCAAACAAGACACAAAACCATTTTTTAATTTTTTATAAAAGACTCATATGTACAAAACATAAAATAAAGAAATACAATGACTAAAACACGACAAATGAAAAAGCACGTTGAGTCGTTGATACTTGATGCAAATAACCAATATCTAAAATGTATACGTGTTTATTTGACTTCAGATGTTAAGGACGGATCATCGCTTGGAAAGAAGAAAAAACAACATAGATGGTTTCTTTCCACCAAGTTATCTAACAAAGTTATACCGAGCGAAAGTGCAGCAAGTTTCCAAGAAGTTGAAGTTGAAGATTCTGGTCTGAAAAAATTCAGCTTAGAGAGACTTAAAGCTGTGACTAGGAACTTTACTGACGATATGGTGGTGGGTGAGGGAGCGTTTGGAAAAGTTTTCAAAGGTTGGGTTGAACCAGAAACATATGTTCCTTTAAAGGCTGGTTCAGGAATAGTTATTGCTATTAAAAAACTTGATCTCGATGGTTATCAAGGAATTGAAGAGTGGCAGGTAATGTATATGCTGTAAGAAAGTTTCTTTAATCGACAGTATGCAACACTAACTATAAATTTCAATAATAAATGCAGACAGAGGTGAAACTTTTAAGCAGGTTGAGTCATCCAAATCTTATCAAGTTATTGGGATACTGCTCGGAAGATAAAAACTTACTCCTCGTTTATGAGTTTATGGAGAAGGGGGACCTCGATAGCTACATCTTGAGACGTAAACGTGTTTTGTAACTTGAGTACAATAATATATTGTTAATCAAATGGACATTTAGTTGAAATTTTTGTCCACAAATGCAGAAAGATATGGACTATCACTTTCATGGTCAATGCGGGTCAAGATCATGATAGGAACAGCTCAAGGCATCGCCTATCTGCACACTAAAGAGAACCAAATCATATTCCGTGATCTGAAGACTTCTAACATATTGCTCGACCAGGTATTATGATATTATATGAGGTTATTTCATATAGTAACAACTTACTTTTTAATTTTCCGGGTTTACTGTTTAAGTAAGTATGTGTCGTTCAAAGATGACTTGTACCGATTTTGTTTCTTTTTTTTTTCTCAGGACTTCAATGCAAAAATCGCAGATTTTGGGTTGGCAAGACGTGGTCCGATAAATAGTGATACACATCTTTCCACACAAATAATGGGAACATATGGGTACGCAGCCCCAGAGTACATTGCAACAGGTTCGTACATTCACAGTATAGAACCAGCAATTAATCATACATTCACAGTATAGAGCCAGCAATTAATCGTACGTTCACAATATAGAACCAGCAATTAATTTCTCAATTATAACTTACTATATTCAGTTATATGTGGTATGTGCAGGTTATTTGAATGGGAAGAATGACATATATTCATTTGGAGTGGTGTTACTGGAAACTCTAACAGGCTTACGGGTTTTCGACAAGACTCGCCCTAAGAACGAGCAAAATCTGGTGGAATGGATGAGGCCAATGTTACCCAACAAGAAAATGGTTAAGAATATAGTTGACCCAATTCTTGGTCTTGACTACCCACCCCAAGCGGCTTACAAGTGTGCTCAACTTATTTTAAAGTGTACTCGACCAGAACCAAGAGATAGACCATCCATTGAACAAGTGTTGCAGAGCTTAGAACAAATTAGTAGTATTAAAACTATCATATGACCAGGTTTTTTTTTGCTAGATATCTTTTATGAAACCTGATCTTTTGTATTTCACCCATGCGTTGACTTGGGTCATGTAGCATATAGCAATACTTGTATTATAGACTGAATTTTTTGGTTTACTTTTCAAGTTTATGTCATTGAATAGCAACATACTTTTATATGATTATCATTAAAAAAAATCGACTGAAATATACTCTTTACGATATCACTGATATCTTGTTTAGAGCTTTTATAGTCATCATTTTGTTCAAGTATTGTACCTTTTGTGGCGGTAATCAGGTAATGTAAACGAGCTGTGCTACATTGTTCTTGAGGTTTTTCTTGTTCTTGAGTTGATATGTGTACGAGTTTGGATCTTTATCAAATCCAGTTTTTTCTCTACTTTGCTAGTTTACAAGTAGGGATTTTGCTACTTTTAGCAAGATTGAAAATGAAGTACTATCATAATTTTCTTCAAACAAAATTAATTTGGACTGAGAGCTTTCGCAAATCAGTACACAGATTAACCACTTCCAGATTGACCTGTTTTCTCAGATCCATCCATCTTGCCACCTTTATAAACACCCAATAAATCCGTTGAAATGAAATATATACAACCAACAAAGGCCGCATTCACTTGCTCAAGGTGCAACAGCATCTCGTTTTAAGAAATAAGATGTTGCAACAAATTATCTGCAATTGGGGCATCCTTAAGATAAAAAACCACTCACTTGCTTAAGGTACAACAAACATTATAATAAAAAACCAGAACTTTGTTAATCATAATGTAGAGAAATGGAGCAAAACCTCTTAAGACATGTTAATTATGTAAACCGAGTAGTCGATTTCCTTTCTTATAATGCCATTGGCTTCATTTGAATGTAACACGGGATATTTACATCTCTCCGCTAGGAATTTTCTATATAACTGTTCTATTAATTAGACTTTAACTCAACATCATCATCTTCATTTGCTTCGTTCTTATTGACACTATTATCATCCGGGAGAAGGTGTAGCAGTGGCAAAGGTAACAGTGAGCTGAGGTTGCATATGATTATAAGAAGGGCTAAATTGTCAAATCTGTCCTTGGTAATACCCAAGACCTGGGTCAAACCAGCACCAAAAAGACCCCCAAGGACACTCCCGCCATTTGATATAGACATGAGGGTTGCAAATAGAGTTGCTTCCATTCCCTCTGGACACAGTCTTGCTGCTAGAACAAGGACCGGCATGAAAGAAGCCTGTAACAAACAAACATTATAATCTACTACGATATACTTCCCTACACATCTTTGTAACATTAATATAGTAATATATATTCCCTTGGTCCCATAAAAAAATGCAGTACTTTCTATTCCTGGAAAATAGAATTTTGTCTTTAGGGAGAACTCAACCAAATTACATCAATTTGCAGTAGAGACAGCATAATGGACACGTTGGATAACAGGACAAAACAGAGTTTCCTAAGTTCAGCTTAAAACGGGTCAAGCTGGGGTGCCACCCACTTCCGATAATTTTGACGGAAGTTTACTGCATTGGGTACGATTATATAAACATCATGAATATATATATCTAATTTTTTTTAATAAATCAAACTTGGAGGTTGAATTCTCTTTAATAACACTTAGTGAGTGTCAACCTCTTTAACCCCTTCCATTTTTTGATTGCTTTTAGAACATGATCATTTAAAACTCGTCAGCCCAAATCTATCACTTTATTAAGGATAAGTCCATATGTTTTCATTTTCTGGGGAGCAAGTACGGTTGGTAATGTTATCCTCAATAACTTGCAGTTCAAAATAATAAAATTGGCATCAATTTGACAAAATTACCTGACCAAGAACTGTTATGATCAAAGAATCCCCAATTGCAAACCACTCATCACTTATACCAAACTTCCGATTTAAACCAGTCACGAGAATAACCTACAACATGTGAAATGTCAATTAATAGATTATGTAGCATCAAAGTATGATCGATAATGCAGACAAGATCTAATATGTACCTGAGTTAACCCAAGGGCAGTACCAGTTACAGTTGTAGCAAGAAAAATTTTCCGTAACGGCACATTTTTCAGAAATCCGTTATAAAGTCCAACACCAAGAAGTGAAGCAATTGAGGTTACAAGCTTAACCCGTCCCAGAAACTCTGGTGTAAAACCGAGTTTATTCGTTCTGGAAGAAAATGTTAACATGTCAAAACAGAAGTGGACACAATTGTATAAGTCTTGCAAATGTAGGGGTGGCAATTTCGACCCATTTACAATAAATGGCTCGATTTAGGTTATGCATTTCTAGCAGGCGAAAGAAGTTAAATCAAAATAAAAGCTAGGCAAAACACAGGTCAAAAGTCACCCAAATTGCATCTTCAGAGCATAAACCTCCTAAATCGTTTTATTGGAACATCATATAGTTATTAAACTTTTATATTTTGTGTAGTCATATTTCATACTGAATATTAATTGGAAAACTTATAATTTTGGACTAAAATGTTTCAGGTTGACCCGATTCATCCTATAACCTTTTGGCCTGTTACTCCACCTGCCCATTTTGCCACCTCTAAATGTTGTGATAAAGGGAGAAACAAAAAAGATTTGTCCAAACATACGTAAAGTAGAACATGGCAGATTCTGAGTGAGGAGTTGCCTGCCAAAGAAAAATGAATAATGTGGGAAGAAATACGTTGGGTTGTTTGATTGCTTGCCACAACTCGATGATACTATCTTTTGAAGTATCAATAAAGCTACTACTGCCCCCCTGTCCCCTTAATGGACCACGGAAACGTTGCTCTTTCACTAATACTGCAACTGCAGATGTTAGCAAAGGAAGCAATGCTGTAAGACCAAAAACAAACCTGCGAAATTAGCACCTAGTCAAATGTCAGAAAGAGTTGTTGGTAGAAACTAGCAGTGAAATTTTTGACCCATTTTTACTTGTGAATGATCCATTCAGGATTCTGATTTATCTCTAGCAAATCAAACAAGTAAAATCAAAATAAGTTAACCACTTGACCTAAAATGATTTTAAAAATTATATATTAAATGGATCAACGGATCAAATGGGTTGAACGTCACCAAACTGTAACATTTGATGCTAAAAACCTCCTAAATCATTATCTTTAGAAATTCTACAATATACTTCTACAATATACTTCTACAATATACTTCATATAAAATCTACAAATTGGACTAACGTATTCAAAGTTAACCCAACCCTACCTGACCCATAAAAATTACATGTTTTGACTCGTTACCCAACTCACCCAAGCCATCCTGAATCGAACTATTCAAAAAATAGATTATTATTAATATAATATAATATTTGAAATCAAATATTGACAAAAGAGTTATTTATATATAAACTGAAAATTTAGAATAAAGTATATAGGGTTAACCCGCCAGAGGTCTTTCTAGAAACAGTCCCTTAACCCTCTGGTAGGGGTGTGACCGTCTACATCCTACCTCTCCCATACCCCGCTACGGTGGGATTGGGTATTGTTGTTGTATATAGGGTTAACCCGGTATATCAAAGTTACATGTTTTGGCCCGTTACCCAACCTGCCCGAATCGTCCATCTTTTCCACCGCTAGTACTGATTATCATTTCTCTTAAAGTGGGGTATTGTGAATACCTTACACCATAAGCATCGACCAGGGAGCCACTAAAGTAGGAGCTTATAATTCCTCCAAAGGCAGAGGATCCCCAACAAAGAGATTGAAGAGATCCTGATACACTTTGAGTCTCGCCACGCGCTCTCTCTACAACCATGGAATCTACAACCTACACCATACGTCAGTATATGTGCATGCAATCAAAATATTCAATAAAAAAGGATGCAACCCGATATAAAACTGAGCCATGTTAATGATGATCTTTTAGTCTGCATATATTACAAAAAGTACAGGATACTTACAACGTCTGAAAAAGCAACCGAAAGAGACCCAAGAAGTATGCAAAAAGTAGCACCATACTTGCCATCGACAAAACTGGCCATTAAACTCCATGAAAGTGCTCCAAGGAGTCCAGATAAAACTAGATATGACCTTCTTCGGTACCCAAAAAGTGGGACTGAGTCACTACAAAAGGAAACAGTATAGATGTAAGAATACTTGAGAACTGATTAATGACGGCACATGGTTTGCATAAAAGAATATAAATATATACGCACCTGATAAAACCATACAATGGCTTAACAAGCCACGGCAATGCTGATAAACCACTTATCACAGCTGTCTAGTTCACACAAGACTAGTTAGTTTTATCTCATCACAACATAAACTGCTTTTTATAACTGCAAATTAGTATCTGGAGTTGTCTTCAAATTAACAATAAAAAAGGAAATCCTCCATATTCCTTTTGCGGACCCAAAGAAATGCTACATTCACCCACAAGCACTTTATATTCCAAATTGCTAAATATGATAATAAAACTATAACATTTCCGCAACAATCCAGCTTTTGTTGCGTGAAATGATTTGAGGTTTTATGCATCTTAATACACTTAGACAAGACTTTCAACCCGTTTGACCCGTTCAGGCTCATTTGACATGTTTCCTTTCTAAGCAAGTCTTTCAGCAGAACAAACCCATTCGACTATTTAAAGATTAAATATATCTCAAAAGTCAAATCAACCAATTGTAAATGGGTTGACACTGCCAGGTCCCATAATAACCTTATTGCAGAAATGTTTATGGTTTCGAGTTCACAAATTAAGTTAAACCCTATTTTTTAGATATTACTAAAATATAATGTACCTCAGCTGGATCTAGATGCAAATCATCCTTTAGATAAAAGCTGACAGCGAGTCTAGCAAGCCCCAAAACTCCTTGGACAAAGTATACCATGGCAACTGCAATATTATCGGGTGTGAGATCCACCCCATAAAAGCTGATAGAGCTGAGAGAGTATTTATTCTTCTGAGGAACACTTTTATTTGAAGAGACAGCCCCATTACCTGCAATTGCAGATTGCAACTTCATGAGCTAATGTATAAGAGGCTGTAAGACCCATGCATATTCTTATTATTACTATATATGGACAAGTATTATGGGTATTATACGTTTTAGCAAAGCTTATCTGGTGTGCTTAAACTTGTCTTTGATAAGTAGCGTATGGCTTATGATGAATAAGCTTATAAACTCGTGTTAAGAGTTTGGATTAGCTTATGATAAATAAGGAAGGAAATGTGGAAAAAGAAAAGCTTGAAAGGTTAAATTAGCCCATAAGCCCCAAAAAGAGCTTATAAAAACCACTTTAAACTAACAGCATAAGCCCAAGCTTATAAGCTTTTCCAAACACTAAAATGGGCTTACTTATGTTATATAAGCTGATAAAAGCTAAACCAAACACTCCCTTAATAGGATAAAAATTCGTGTCACCAATGTAATCTATATAAATATGGTAAGGAAGTTGTTTGAGTATGATGTTAAAGACGTGAAGAAATAAATTTAGCATCATAGGGAAGCCGGCTGACATCACCAACTTCGGTCACTCACTCAAAACCTATTTATTAGCTAATATGCGTTTTTTGTTTGATAAATGTGTATGGGTCGTAACAGGGATGAACAAAAACATACACGCAAGAATCCCTATTGGCTTAAAACCCTTGCATCAAACAATATATTCCTATCCGTCCACAAAAAACAGCCACGTGGCAGAAAATAGAAAGACGTCATACCTTAAATAGTATAACAAATTTTATATCTGAGGGTCAACCAGTAGATTCTCTACATCTTTTACATGCTATCGACAAACCTAGGAGTTGGTGAATGTAAATTTAGGCCCAGTACTTTTGACACACATTGGAATACTTGTCTAATTTCAGTGGTGAAAACTCAAAACAAACTTATGTAACTATATGTAGTACTCCTATCAATGTTGAATATCTGATACTCCCTCCATCCACAAACAGAAAATGCCCTCACACTTAAAGAAATTAGAAACGAGCAATTAATGATTACAATGGCAAAATAGGAACGGCAGTCATGATTCCTATCCATATATAAAAACTGGACGCATTTTTTGGGACGGAGGGAGTATATCCTCAAGTGAAACCATGTCGAGCTAATTGAGTTAAAAGTAACTAGTATTTTCATGTATCATATCGACAACATTTGCGCAATTCAATAACTAGAGGTAAATCATATGATCAAACAACAAGATATATAGCAACTATAAAAACATATATCACAAATTTAAACATAATTAATTAATTAAATGACAAATAATTAGTTCTTTACGGTTTCTAGAAGTGATAAAAGGCTCATCGTCGTCAGGTGGCATAGGTACGGTGACCGACATCTCGTTATCCGGCGGCGGTAATGAGGATAATTTGCGGCGTTTAGTCTTTCTGATTCCAGCGGAGATGACGTTAGGTGATGGGATCTGATGAGAGAAGATGACGTAAGCGAATTTTGAAGGATTTGGTGTTGAGAAAGAAATGGAGATTGGTGCTGCTGAAGATGATGTTTTCAATATCATTTTTTAATTTTTATTTTATTTAAATGATTGTTTTTGGTAGTATTATTGTACTAGTTAAATTTAATATGTCGATGTGTATTATTTGAACCATATGATATAAAAGGAATTTAAAACACTAGTTCTTTCTATTATTACATCAAGTCATCAACCTATCACTTCATAATATTCGGCTCATATTTTATTGATAAATAGATTGTTCTAAGACTGAAAGTGTTGGGGGTTTAGATCTCGAGCGAGGGTTAAGGCAATCGATAAGAAGATACCAATCTGTTTGGTGGTTCTGGGATATCACTTGGAATCGTGTGATCACTTTCAAAGTAACTATTCAACCCTAACGCTTGGGTATCACTAACATCTCTTGGGATAAGACTAAACGCGGGTTAGAGAATTAGGCGCAATCCTATAACCCTTCGCTTATAGTATTTAGTGTTTTACGTGTGTTTCCGTGACGTATTGGATCTCCTATATATGGAGGTTACTCTTGAGCTATTCCAATGGAATTATGAGTATTAATCGCCCATTAATAGCCTCATAATTATCCCATTATAGCGGTTAGTGGTTATATGACCAATTAAGCGTGGTCGTAATGAAGTTATATCGCATTTAGCGATCTTTCCATAAGCGATTTTCCACTACAGCGGTTTCTTTCACTTGCGGTGGAATCTGACTATCGATGGAAACACTACTTATCAAGATTTTCATAGACTATCAATTGGATACACCACTCGGTGGAAACATCTTTTATCGATGGAAACACCGCTTATCGATGGAAGCCACAAGCGATTTTCCACAAGCGATCTTTCACCAAGAATACTTTCTACTAGCACTACCAATACAAACCACTATAAGAGTCGGGTGTTCATGGACCTTATGGGTGTCTGTAACTGCACTCTCCTAACCCATTCTGAGGTGTGGTAATCCATAGTCAAGTACTAATTTTCCAACAATCCTCCCAAATTTAGTTCACTTCCTTTTGAAAAATAAACATCAATCAAAACATGTGCATAAACGAAAATGTCACGAGGATTGAATTTCCATCTTAGTAAATTACACGTTCAAATATTCGAGAATCGGGGTGTTCTAAGAATTGAACCTTCACCCATTTGAATACACGAAGATAAAATACACAAGTTTTCAAACACTTAAAAGCTCCCGACACTATATAAGCCATGTGTCCATATCCAAATTCATAAATGTTGTAAAAGCTAAAGTCCAAAGCTTCACAGGCGGCAAAACTTCAACATTTACATAGGTGGTTCCTCTTTAGTCATGCTCCCGCCAAGCACTTTTCAAAGAAAATTAACCATTGAGAAGTAAAACTTCATCCTCCTTTCAAAGCAGGTTCCGAGCACAACCTTGAGATGTAAATAAAACATGTGCTCCAGTCCACCAGATGTTCGACTTTCCATATTGAACTCTCCTAAGTTTCCTCGGGGGAGTTGGGTGTCCTAGCATTCGATGGACTAAGTTGGACTTAAACTCATCCCTTTAGCGAGACTTTATAACCAAGTCTCTAGCCAAACCCTTCATCAAGTGATCAACTAAGTTCTGCTGAGATCTCGGAAACTCTATAGATACCACCCGTTCATGATAAGCTCACGAATCATGCTATGTCCGACACCCAAGTGTCTAGACTTACCATTGTACATTTGGCTATAAGCCTTAGCCAATGTAGTGCACTATCACACCGGATAGAAATAGGTGCTATAGGTTTAGGCCACATTGGAATCTCGAAGCAAGTTTTTCAACCATTCGACTTCTTTACCGGTAATGCTAGAGCCACAAATTCAAATTCCATTGTTGAACCGGTGATGCAAGTTTGCTTCTTGGATGCCCAAGAAATTGCACCTCCACCAAGTAGAATACCCGACCATCGGTGAGCGAGTTGTCTTGATGTTCTTGATCCAACTTGCATCGGTGTAACCTCCCAACAACGATGGGTAACGGATATATGAGAGACTATAATCCATAGTTCTCTTCAAATACTTCAAGATGCCCTTTGAACGCTTGCCCGTTGATGAGCACTAGGATTACTAGTATACCGCTTAATTTTCCCACTACAAAACCAATATCGGGTCTTGTACAAGTCATGGCATACATCATGCGCCAATTACCTGGAATACTCAAGTTGAGATCTGACCTTGCCATGATTAGGCATCGACTTCTCACAGTATCCATAGGAGTACTCATCGAGTACAATCAAAGTAATTGAATTTTCTCGATACCTTCTCAATATAATGAGGCGGAGATAGAAATTCTATTACTTTCATGTTTAATCCTTATACCAAGGATAACATCGCCTCCCCATGTCTTTCATGGAGAACCTTGATGACAAAATTCCTTTGTCGTCAACTGATTTTGGTCGGTGCGAAGATCAACATGTCATCAACATATAGACAAATGATGACTCCTTTACAGATTCATCAAATTTGCTATATCACATTTGTCGACTTGGTTAAGAACATAACCACTAGACAAAACCACTTCATCAAATTTTTGATGCCATTGCTTAGGTGCTCCTTGATCCATAAAGAGACTTAATCGGTTTACACACCTTGTTTTCATTGCTCGGCATTATGAAACCCCGAGGTTGGTTCATATAAACCTCTCTTCCAATTCACCATTCAAGAAAGCTGTTTTCACATCCATCGATGAATAACCGTTTGTGAATAGATGCCATAGCAATCGGCGGTCTTATGGTAATCGTCTGAGCCACGGGGCATAAGTATCAAAATAGTCTATTCGACTTTTGTTTAAAGCCCGAATAACTAATCTAGCCTTGAACTTTTCAATAGTTCCATCTACCTTCATTTTCCTTTTGAAAATCCATTTGCAACCCAAAGGTTTGCAACGTGAGGTAGATCAACCAACACCAAGTGTTGTTGCCCATGATGGAATCCATCTCATCATTGATTGCTTCTTTCCGTAAAGCAATATCACGGGACTTCATTGCTTCTTCAAATGTTTTGGGGCCATCCTCAACAATGAAGCAATAGGAGTATTGGTCCGAGACCTCATCCCTAGTTCCTTCACCAAGTATAGTTGAAACTCGGGTCCAAATGACTTTGAGTCGACCCTTTTGCTCTTCCCGAGCACGTGTTCGAGTTGTTGAACCACAACCTCATCGGGGACCACCGATGGTTCATCATCGGGGACCTTTGATACCGGTGTCATGAGCTCCATTAGGAATCCTCATACTTGGTCTAGGGGCTCGATGAGAATCTATTCTCATCAAAGTCGGCATCCGCGATTCAATTATTGAGTTAATCGGAAACATGTTCATTAGGTTCGATAACATAGAACCTAAAACCTTGGAATGCTCGACATATCCAACAAAGATGCGATCGATGCCTCTTTCACCCAAAGTCTTTAGCTTTGGATCGAGGAGTCTTACAACGACCTACAACCCCAAACCTTGAGATAATTCAGGTTGGGTTTCCTTTTAGTCCGTAGTTCATAAGGGTAACCTTGTTCCTTTTGTTGGAAACCCTATTTAACAAATAGCAAGTCATAACATAGCTTCACCCCGAACCCTTGACTCGATCCTGAATAGGACAACATGGAATTAACCATCTCCTTGACACCGTTTTCCTTTCGAAATACCATTTCTTTGAGGAGTATAAGAAGCGATCGTTTCATGGATTATTCAACAGATGAAAGTCCGAGTATCCATGTACTCACCTCCCTATCGGTCCTTAATCTTTTGATCAAAGACCCAGTTGTAATTCAACTCGCTTTAAACACTTTGAATTTATCTAATGCTTCATCCTTGGTATGTAATAGATAGACATAACAAAATCTAGAAGCATCATCAATAAATGTCACAAAGTACTTCTTATTCCCAAAGAAGGAGTGGCATGCAAATCACATGAGATCAACGTGTATAAGCTCCAAGACCTTAGTCTCACGACTAACACCTTGAAAAGGTTTCTTGGTTATCTTGGTCAACATGCAAGTTTTACACTTTTCGGTGTCCATGTCAAAAGCGAGGATTAAACCATCCCTAGACATATCTTGCATTCTTTTATAGTGAACATGACCAAGCCTAGCATTCCAAAGGTTAGAATCACTCGATCATATGTGGTCACAAAAGCATTCGAATAACACTTGTCGTGGTAATATTAAGCTGAACATTTGATTACATAAATAACCAAAACCAATAAAAACACCACATTTAGAAAGAACAAATTTATCGATTCAATAACTTGTTTATATCCATGATTATTCAAAACACTACTTGAAACCAAGTTTTCCTTATATCGTGAACATGAATAACATTAAACAAAGTTACAATCTTTCGAACTAAACCTAAGATCTACACAACCACGACCATGCACCAAGGTTGTCGACTCATTTCCCATGTGAAGAATAGAACCATCATTCGGTGACTCATAAGTCTTGAACCCGACTTCTATTTTACACACATGAACTGTTGCACAGAGTCGACCCACCACGCAACATCATCATCCCGCACATAAAAGATTCGAGATACATATGTAACATAATAAATCGAAAAGACTTATTAAACATATTACGACCTTTCGGTGAGTTGGTGAACCACCACTCCCGAACCACTAGTGCACGATCCATTGGCTTTACCACCAATTTTAACACCTTTGCGGTCCCTTTAATGTGACGGTCTTGCCACATTTCCAACAAGTAGGAGTTGCCTTCTTGTTAAGATCGCCTTTGTGTTATCATGATATTTATGCGTTTGCCTTTGTTATCATTGTACTGGTGGAGTTGTTATGCTCCACCATATTGACAACGAGATGGTCCAAGTAGCATTGCTACTCTTTGGCTTGTCATTATCACGCACCTTGAGAGATTCCTCAATATGCATGATGGCCCAACTCAACAAGAGTTAACTCCTCCTTCATATGTTTCAAGGTATGCTTGAAATCTTTCCATGAAGGAGGAGTTTGTCAATGACACAAGAGACTTTGATAGCCTCATCCATGTTCATTTGGTGTTGTGTAAACCTTCCAAGTATTCAAGAAGTTCATTGTATTGTTCCATAACGGTCTTGAATCGGTCATTTTGTAATTTGTGAAATTACTAACAAGGAACTTCTTACTTGATGCATCCTCGACCATATATTTGGCATCGAGGAATCCTACAGTTCTTTGGAAGATTCAAAGTTCGATAAATATCAAACAAAGAATCGACATACCATTCGAATAAGACCTCTGCATATGTAGTCATCATTCTCCCACTTGCTCCTCCTTACGATCTGCTCAACCGTAGCATCATCCCCATCATCGAAATTGGAGTAGTCGGACATAAACCACACTCATGCTTGATAGCAAGAAGTGCATCTTCTTCGCCACCTCTAAAGTCCACCCTTCAAACTTATCAAGCTTGGCAAAGTTTGAAGCCATGTGTTCATTGCGCAGTTGACCATTGATTATCACAAATAGTTTACTTTGATTGTTGGGGTTTAGATCCCGAGCGAGGTTAAGACAATCAATGATGGTAGCAATACCACTAGGTGGTTATCGGATATCACTTGGAATCGTGTGATCACTTTCCAAAGTAAACTATTTGACCCTAATGCATGGGTATCACGAATATCTACTTGGGATAAGACCAAATGCGGTTAGAGAATTAGGCACAATTCTATAACCCTTTCGCTTATAGGTATTTAGTGTTTTACGTGTGTTTCATGCATGTTCGGATCTCCTATATAGGAGGTTACTCTTGAGCTATTCAATGGAATTATGAGTATTAATCGGCCCATTAATAGCCTCATAATTATCCCCATTATAGCCGTTAGTGGTTACATGACCAATTAAGCGTGGTCATAAAGAAGTTGTAATCGCCATTTAGTTTGTACTTTCCATATGCGATACTTTCCACTAGCGGTACTTTCACTTGCGGTGAAATCTGACCTATCGATGGAAACTCTTTATCGATATTTCATAGCACTATCGGTGGATACACCACTTCGGAAACACGCCTATCGGTGGAAACACCGCTTATCGATGAAAGCCACAAGCGATTACTTTCCACAAGCGGTTCTTTCACCGGTGATTTCTTTCTACTAGCACTACCAATACAAACCACTATAAGAGTCAGGGTTTTCATGGACCTTATGGGTGTACACTCCGTACCTCCTAACCCATTACAAGGTGTGAACTAATCCCACAAGTGCACTAAATTTTCCAACAGAAAGTAGCGGACATCGTCACCTCA
The DNA here is from genome assembly GCA_022545495.1 of Chrysanthemum lavandulifolium. Lineage (NCBI taxonomy): Eukaryota > Viridiplantae > Streptophyta > Magnoliopsida > Asterales > Asteraceae > Chrysanthemum > Chrysanthemum lavandulifolium. The sequence continues at coordinate 203,594,886 of CM040238.1, forward strand.
ACTTTCTATTTGCTTTCACTTTCACTTACTCGGTTACTCTTACTTATCATACATTTCTTTTGGTCATTATACCCTATATTTTATTAAAATACTCACTTTACACAAAATATATCCCACTAAATATTTCACACGCACTCACAAAACAAATAAAAAAAACATTACTTTTTTCTTTAGGTTCTACGTTTGTCAGTCTTCCACTTTCGTGGTCAGTCACCTCCACTCTTTCTAGTCTAAGGTGACATTGGTTTGTAAAAAACTTTAGAATCAAAGAGTTCGATTTGATTTAGAAATGAAATAATTTTATTTTTATTTTTAAAGGATTGTTTTTGGTAGTATTGTTGTACTAGTTACTAGTACTAAATTTAATATGTGGATGGGGTATTATTTGAACCATATGATATAAAAGGAATTTAAAACACTACTATAGTTTATTTCTATTATTACATCAACCTATCACTTTACAATATTCGGCTCATATGCCTATTTATACAGAATGGTAAAGGGGCCCTTCTTTTTACGTCCCCATGCCCCTTGTGTGACGACATGGGGGCGAAAAAAGAAAAGAGAGGGATGGGGTTTCTCTCGCTTTTGGCATAGTGCCGCTGGGGGTGGGTGTGGCGATCGGCGTAATGTCGATAACTCGCGCGGTCCAGAATCAAAAACATAAGAGTTTGTTGAACCATGTGAATTGTGTGAAAGTAGGATACTCCAACCAGGAAATCCCCAACGAAAAATACACACTATTCCGTCTTTTCTATCAAATCAATGTCTCAATTAGGTTATATGATGTTAGCTTTTATATTTGAATATCGTATTTTCTATCAGAATAAACATATAAATACAATCACTAGGATTATTAACTAGAGTGAAAATAGTGGTGATTGTTTGTTTTGGTCATTATACCCTACCTTTTATTAAAATACTTACTTTATACAAAATATACTTTACTAAATATTTCACATACACTCATAAAACAAATAAAAAATTATTTTCTCTTTTGAGTCTACATTTGTCAGCCTTCCACTTTGGTGAGTAACTCATCATACTTGCACAAAATGGGCGTGAGTTAGGTTTGTTGTTTTGAAAGTCACGGTGACTTGGTCACCACCTTGTTAGGTCACTAGTTTTACAAACACAAGTTATAGAAAAGAGATGAAGGCGATTGAACAAGATCTAACACACACACAACAATAATAAAGGCGGTTAGGCGTAGGCATATGTGAAAGAAAAAAACTTGAACAACCAACCCTCAAATGAGGGTTTACAAGATATTTATAGGAGGAAGCTAGGGCAACACTCCTGGTTCCCATCCTTTCTTATGTGGGCTTGGGCCTAAGCTTATGGGCCTTCTACATAAGCTTGACCTTAAACAAACATAAAGGCCATAATAAAGCTACCTATTACATATGAAATATAAATACTTGAAATCTTGTTTAGGAGTGATTCCAACAATCTCCCCTCAGTATATATGAATGTAAGCGGTGAAGGCGTTGATGTAATAGTAGGCGTGGCGTCTTCGACATTCTTCTTTCTTGTGAGAGGAATTGCCTTGATTCGAACAATCTCCCGGTGTAGAGATAGTTATCTTTGAGCAGTTATGCTTGACGTCATCATTAACTTTGTTCTTTGATCATTGTTCTTTGTGGTGAAAGTGATAGTATGTTGTTATGCGCATCGATGCCTCAGTGCCTTGTTGCTCCGGTGTCTCCACGTCATTCTTCAACATGCTCACACGCTCTTTGGCGTTGGAATTCAATCTTGATGAAGTTCTTTAAGTCTTTGACTTTGTAGATTCTTTGATTGATGAAGAATCATTCCATTGTTGTGTTGCTTTTGAATAGAACTTCCATTAGTGATGATGTTGGCGTGAGCATGAGAAGAATCGACACGATCATTCCGCTCGGAGCTTCCATAAGAAGAAAACATTTCAAGCGGTTAGTAATAAGCGGTTTCCGGCACTTACAAGTTTGAACTTGAGTGTTAACGACATAGTGTGAAAACACAACTCTAATTCTTACAAAGGCCGTTCTGAGCTGGAGTCCCACAAGTGAGATAACGCGATGTCCAAGTACATCTGATTCGAGATGAGTCGTTGAGGTACACGAAGCATCACCTCACGATGTAGACCGTTTGAGACACACTCCGCGTAATCCACGGGAGTTACCGAAGTGACTGCTTGTCGAGGCGGTTTGATGTTGACCACGGCGGGAGTTTCCATTCAATCACCGAGGATCACGGATGTGAACCTCTCATAAATGTTCTCGACAGTTGCTAAGATCATGAAGGACTCGATATGAACCATCGATGATCTTATTTGTTGATCATCAAGTGATTAAATGTCAAGTGTTCCTAAGAGATCTTTTGATGAATCTCGTGGCTCTAGACTCAATAGTGCGTTTTGGTTTTCTGAGCGGAGACTAGGGAGAGGTCTCCTTCTTCAATACCAGTGATCTCTAAGAAAGCCAATAGTTTACGTAGGGTTCCTGTGAGAATGAAACAAGCTTACATTGAGAAAAACTTGAGTGGCTAAGAAGGTTTAGTGCATGCGTCATTTGGGTCCATGACGACTTTTAATCTTCAATACCGGTGTCACTAAGTGACAACCGGTAGCATATGAATTGAACCCGATTATGCGCCCTAAGTTGAATAATACGGAGGCTATTTCTTTTCACCCTTTACTTTACATTTCTTTTGATTCTTCAACTCCTTCTTTCTTCGATTCTCATTTTCTCCTTTTATAATCATTCCTAAGGACTTCTAACACTAACTAATGGTAGTGTCCTTGGGTAGATCCCTCCGACTCTGGCGGATCATAGGACGGTTATTCCTAACCTTAGTCACCTTATAACTCCATGACTAACCTATGTTTGCCATTAAAACCATTGTATGTGAAAATATCTCTCAAAGGGTTTGTTAATGAAAACATGTTTGAACCTTTGTGAGAGATGATGTTTTGCATAAATACTCCCCTCCACATGTGCTTAATAGTTTTAATGGTTAAATGCACGGTGAGGAAAAGCGCGCACATTTGAATTGATCCACTAAAGATAGACAATCCCCATGAGACACGGTTCGTTGCATAGTTAAAGAGTTACATTGTCGACTTTTAGGTGACAACTAGCTCTAATAACTACCTTGAAGGTGTAGACAAACCTTGAAAGGTTGTCATACCCGTCGAGTTCATGTCTATCAAGAGTTTCTCGAATGGTACTTTCTACTTGGACAAGTCCTTTGCGAGACACGTTTACATTACTAGCGAACTAGCTTGAAATTATTACCCGTCCGGGACAAGTCTTTTCGAGTTACTAACAGTTTAGTACCGTCAATTCGTTGGTTAAGTCACGAGGTACAGATTCATTTGCATTTTGTACAACATATTTCTTATCACACAATTTTCTCCCCTCAAAATGGCATATAAAATGTTATTTTTGAATGGTTGAGAATAAATATGACCATTTCGAGTGTTGCGGAAGATGACCACTATGAACAATTTGTGAACAAAGTTTTAAATTCAAATACTCCCCTCAACTAGTGATATAAGCGGTTGAGGTTTTGAAAATCATATGGGAAGTACTTGTGTTTTGAGCAAAACCTTGAAAAGTGAAAGGTTTGATAGGTTTTACTCAAAATAAAAGCTTTAAGCTCCTTTTATAAGGATTGTGGCAGGGCGTACCACGGGGTCCTTTCTTGACAATTACGGGTTGTACAACATTATGTGTGCACAAGCCATTGACATATATAATCATACATCCAAAATTATATGAAGGAAACAATTCAAGGGTACCGGAAGTGCGGTGATGTTCCGAGTGCGCATGCAGGCGTTGAAAGCGGTGATGTTTCTCTGGGTCGACCACCAACATAGCTCTCCAATCGTGCAGGCGATCCCTTACGAACAACCGTTCATCAATCATGGTGATGATTAGTCTCACATCCCTCCTTTCATGAGAATTCCGGTAGCTTAGGAGACCCAACTTTCAAGGTATATCCTTCAACACATGTCGCCAATCCATCCCTAACCGACTTCAGGTATGATCCCGAATTTACGAAGTTCACTACACGCCATTAAGCGGTTTCTTGAAGTTCACTGCGGTAAACAACTCGAATGGTTTCTTGATGGCGTATATTGAGTTAGGCGATTGATGTCGGGAAGATCAAGCGTTGGAGGAGTGAGGTTGACAGCGTCGATAAGATTCAACGACCATCCGGATATCTTCAACACGTTCTTTGATCACGATCGTCTAATGAAGATGAGAAGTGACTTGATAAATTCGCGTTGAACTTGATCGAGAATTGTCTCATACGACCACATACTTTGGCAAGGTACATGTCTTGATGTCGTTGAGGACAAGTTCTCAAAGTCGACCTCGGAGAATCCATAGTCTGTTCATCTTGTCGTTTGACTATGATATTCTTCAAGAATGTGTAGTCCCACTTAGACTTGAGATCAATGTGTTTGATGGCCACGATGTCCTTAGAACTATACAACTGCGTGTTGAGACTTGAACCGAGCGACACGTAGTAGATTCTTGGCGTTCGGGCCAATGATGAATCCCATACAATGCATCTTGGTCGTATGCTTGCGTTGTCGAAAAACAAGTGATTTGCACGTTCCTCGATAGCTATGCGGTTTGAGTAAATAGCTGCATTGGGAATGGAAGAGTCAATGATGTAGCGTATTTCCTTGAACCATCGCCACCATGGAGAAGAAATTCGGTCTTTGTTGAAGAAATATCGAAGGAATCCTTGGTTCATCTGGTTGGCCGATTGTTGGTAGAGGTTTGGTCGGTCGATGTAATATGGAGGGTTGTCCCGTTTAGTGAAGTCGATGTTTGCTTACGGGTTGAGCCAATCCATGTTGTTAGACATGGCTCGAGCAATGTTTTCAAGGTGATATTCAACCTCGATTGCACTTTCCGATTTGTTTTTCAAAGAAGGAATGCTTCATTCTTGATGCGCTTCAACTCGGTTTCGTCATCTTCTTCACACGGAATCTTTCTTGCAAAATCTTTGCATGCTCCAAGGTACTACCGTCTACCAATTCTTGACCTTCTTGGGGTAGGGAGTGTCGTTAACAAGAGTAGCAAACCAATCAAATTCTGCGGTTTATCGTCATCAAGCCATGATCGACGTCGATCAGTCGTCTTCTTCTTCATTTGAAGGCCTTGATGATGATTTTGGTTTCTGCACTTGTTTAGGTGAGGTGGGTTGTTGTCGGGGCTCAAGGACCTCTTCATCGTCACCACCCGTATACTCAAAGTGATCACCGTTTTATGAGTCAAGGGTGGTAACTCGGAATCGTCCGAGGTTTATCGATGAAGACCGAGTGGAGGAGACTTTGTTGAGAAGAAGTCCGTGGTGGAGGAGGTGGCATCAAGTAGATTCACCGGGCCGCTTCGGCGTTTAGGTGCGAGTCCTTGTCCTTATCATCGTCATCTCTTGATCGTTTGGGTTGATCGGTGACTCCTTGCATGATGATCGAGTTGAAAATCAAGTAGATTTTGAAAAATTTAGCTTCATCCGAGTAAGCGTTCGGATCGCTTTGACATTTGCATCACTAGTTTAGCGATTAACTTTCAGTTCGAGAGAGATCGACTTCTTTGGCCATTGTATGTTTAACCAATGCGGCGATGTTAGGGGTGAGTTGTGCGGAAAATACTTCTCTAGTCACACAGGGGCGATGTCGAGAAGAAACTTGTGAGTATGATCTCTTCTTGTCTTCTCCGGTTCCTTTTGGACTTTAGGAGCGATATCACGAAGGTACTTGTTAGTGTAACCTTGATCATTTCGTTTAGTTCCTCTTTCGATGACTCTTCATGAACTTGAACAAATTCCTTTCTTTCTCCATCTTGTCTTTCTCATCATTTAAGTCTTGAATTTGGTCGACAAACCAATTCGGTTTTTACGTAAAGTATGTCCTTCTTTCGACTTGTTGGATGACTTTCACAATTCTTTCATGAGTCGAGAAATCCAAGATTTAGGTGGTTTCTTCACGGTTTGGATGATGATCGGTTGACTTCTTTGATGGTGGTGGTGATGAATGAGATGAAGAGTCGATGATGAGGAGACATGAGGAGACTTGGGTCCTTAGGAGTTTCGAGGTTTTCTCCTTTGAGTGTGTTGGACTTGTCTAGAAGAAACTTTGTATAATCATCATCGTCATCTCTAGACTTTTCTTTCTCGAGACTTCATGGTTTCGGTTCCTCAAAGTCATATCGATAGTATCCTCCACAAGTGTTGTTGTTGCGACAAGAGTGGTGGTACGGATCCCTATCGGGTCGATTAACGCATCGGGATCTGGAGAGGTGGCGACACCACTTGATCCTCGGGGCCACCCATTTGATCTTTAGCAAATTCTTGACTTTTGAAGGTGTCGGCGATTTTATACTTCTTCTGTATGATTTATCCGGTTGCTCTTCTTCTTCTTCTTGAGCTCTCATCATAAGGTACAATTCTTTGAGTCTTCCCTTTTCTTGGGCAATGGAGGACTTGGAGGTTTTGCTCTTGAGGCGGTGTTTGGTTGCGATTCTGAGTAATGAAACTCTTCATACATGTCGGTATCTTGAGCTCTCGTCCCTAAGTTGTCTTTGTGGTTCAAGTGTGGGAATAGGTTCGGCTTCCTTTACGGGAACGATCCTTTTAGAAGGAGGTTTCCTTTTAGGAACCTTCCTTTGACTCACGATACTTGTTGCGCTTCTGCACTTCCTCTTACGGTTCTCCTTACAGTGTTCGAAAGATTTTTCGTCGAGATGACCAACTTTGCCTTGTCTAGCGCTTCCGGATACCTTTTATGCGTTTGAGCTTTCGACATCTTGATTAGAAGGAAATCGGCAACACAACACCTTGTTTCTTTGTAGGCGATTCCTTGATTACGGCGGATAGAATAGGTTCCGTCAACATATCGTGATTGTCGGGGTCATTGAGCCTCTTGGGAATATCGGGATGAAGTCCAAGTGCTCTCGGATCAACAGTTTAGTGTATCGATGTAGGGAATCTTTGAGCCAAGTTTGTTGAGAAATGACATCATGTCATCCCAAATCGAGCTTCGATAGCGATGTGTTTCATGTTGACCAATGCCCAAAATATTTGCGGTTCCATGAGCTTAGGATGCTCATAGCCATTGTCGCGACCGAAAGAGACTTGGTGATGATCATGTAGAGAGTTCTCCATGGTTGAGGAATACTCTTAAGCTCTACGTGAGAATGCTTGGTGATTACTCCTGTAGCCTCGTCATAACCGATATCGATTAAGAATTGGAGAGTGAGCTCTTGACGGTGTGGCATCTGAGTTTGGTTGGATCGACTTGAGGAATTAGGAGAGCGACCCTTAAGTCTGCGGTGTAATGGTGACTTGTTTGTGGTTGAGTCACCGTCGCGTGATCAGTCCTTTGACCCTTTCCATAGTGTTCGAGGCTGTTGGATATAGATCTCGAGGAGCAGTTGCGAGTGAGTGAGCATATTACGATCGGATGAGTCCTCGAAATATCAATAGCAATTAAACACGAAGATTACGAGCAAGTGAGGGTGTCAAAATCAACACGGAGATTATTCTTTCCTATCTTCATTGGATAGCCATAAGGATAGATATCGACAATGGAGAGAACTTGGATGCATCCACATTCATTTGTTCGACCATGTCGTGATCGAAATAACATTAGCCAAAAGAACCAACATATCGAAAGACATAATGTTAGTCAACGAAGGTCTTAATGTCTAGTTATTGAATGTACGGTGTCAATGATTATTCTGAGTCCTAAGTCACTTGTATGTCCAATAGTCTAATGACGTCGTGAAATGTTTCGTGAGTTAGTTAACTTTAAGTTTTAAAGTTTATGTTATCACTTATTGTTCACAACATATTAGGCGATTAAGTTTATTAGTGACATTATTGGATTCGTGACGTTATGATTAGTTTATTTACAAGTTTGTACACGTAACAATTCATCATGAAGGTCAATCCGGGTTAAGCGTAGTTTTGGCAAAGTTATGCGTGAGCGAAAATGATATATGCGTGGCGTAAACTTACGCGTGGGATCCTAACTACAGCGTAAGAAATGTTACAGCGTGGGAAAAAGGGACCTTATCGTGGGGCTTCTGGCGTGGCAAATATTAACCTTACGCGTAAGGTTTACTCGTGAAGTAGACCTTATGCGTGAGGTCCTTGTTCGCATATCCTTCACGGGATCGCGTGGTCCATTGTAGAACCTTACGCGTGGCGTTATGCGTGGGATTATTCTTCTGGCGTAACATGACTACGGCGTGGGGTAATCCTTATGCGTGGAGTTGCAAATGACCTTGATTACGAGTTTCACGGTAACAAGCACGAAATAGAACCATCATATCATCAATATTAACACATAAATTCATTTTAACAACAAATCATGGCAAGAACACATGTTACACGATTATCGTAGAACTACTACATACGCGTAGTCTAAACCCTAAATCTCGGCGTATGAGATCTAGCCATGGAATATGCACCAAACTTTTACGGTAGTTTAAGAGTGTTGAGGAAGTCTATATACCAAGTTATAACACCCAATTCATGGTGAATCAAAAATACCCAAACTTAAGAACTTTAAACCCTAATTCCAAATTGTTGATGATTTAGAGTTTCTGGGTGGTTATAAAGCAAGGAAATCATCAATTCAACATCATAAGAACATAACCCAACAATCTTTTGACCAAAACACTTCACATTCGAAAACACCCAATTCGACACAAGAACCTAATTTTCAAAAATCATTGATACGTGTTTCTGGGTGGATTTTGATGGTTAAACTGATATCATTGATGTATTTGAAACGTTTTGACATAATCCATTTAACCACAAACGTCCACACAATGATTGTGTGTTCATACGCTTATGCGTAGAACACATAATCACTCGTAACATGAATTTTAACCGTTGGATTTGAATAAAATTCAAGACCTTATCTTAAAAACATGTTTAGATCACAAAAACACTTACACAATGATGATCAAATCAACAGATATCTTGAATGATTGTAAGGCGTAGGATGTGTTAGGTTTTGTGTAATAAATGTGAAGAAGAAAAGTAGGTGGGAGGGTGTTTTATTAAAAGTGAGTTTAACCTTTTGACAGTTTTGGTCCCTCCACCTTTTCCTTTTTCAAACCAAGCCATTTAACTTCCATTTTGGTTACCAAACGAAGATTTTAGGAAAGAAGCATGACGACACTCCCCCTCGACTTGAGAAAATAATGAAAGGTTATTAATTTAAGTCAGGGTGTCTTTGAACCGAAAATGTACCACCATTTGTAAAAAATCAACGAGATATGATAACATGCAAGTACAGATGTTTTGAAGCAGTTAAAGTTTATTTTCTCCCCTCAACACTTGATCGGAAAAATATTGAATTTTGAAAGATTAAAGTGTTGACGGAAGAAATGTACTTGCCATGTTGAAAGAAAGATAGATTAGGAGAATATTTTTGTTGTTTTATCGGATTTTATATTTTTGTATTTTGTTTTGAAAAATTATTCTGAAAGATGTTTTGGTGTTTGACGGGTTTTAAGGCTGTTTTAAGAGGTCATCAATTCCTCTTGAGTCAAACACCTCATACCAATTCGGTGGACCAACTCATTAAACCTAGCGGGAGGCAAGGCTTTGGTGAGCGGATCGCCAATTGGTATTCGATACCCATAAAGTATAATTCAACGGTACCACATTCCACGTGGTCCTTGATGAAATGATAGCGTGATCGATGTGCTTTGATTTGAGTCTTTGAGCGAGTTGCGAGATGGCAATGGCACTCCGATTGTCGCGATACATCGGATTACATCAAATCGTAACCATAGTCTTTGAGTTGTGTTCTCATCCGGATGACTTGAGCACAACACGCGGACATGGCTACATATTACCGGTTGATGATGATGATGTACAATCCTGCTTCTTTGATTGCCAAGACACCGTTTATCATCAGAAATTGTAGAGCTCTGAAGTACTTTTCTTGAGTCTAAGCATCCTGCGTGATCGGCGTCTGGCGATTAGTTCAAAACCGAATCCTTGGATACGGATCCCAGTTAATGGTTCCCTTGATGTATCGGAGGATTCTTTTAGCCTCGAGAGGTGGGTTTCGGTTGGTCGCGACGATAGCGGGAGCATAGATAAGCGGCAAAGACAATATCAGTCTGCTAGTTGTTAGATACATGAGGACCCAATAATACTTGGTATTTGGTGGGGTCAACTAATTTCCATGTAAATCGACATCTAACTTCTTGGTATGAGTCATTGGTGTGGCATAAGTATCACGGTTTTCATTCCAAATTTGTTTAACAATTCAAGGGCATATTTGGGTGACTCGAGAAAATACCACGGGGTGATTGATGAACTTGCGGTCCTAGAAAGAGCGTAAGTTCACCCATCATGGACATTTCAAAATTTTTCTTCATTAGTTTTGCAAAAGCGATTGAAAACTTTTTATGTGTAGACCCAAAATGATGTCATCCACGTAAATTTGAACAATTAAGATGTGTGCCCGTGATATTGTATAAAAGAGTTGGGTCAACCGAGCCTTTGGTGAAATTATTGGCAATGAGGAAAGATGATAGCTTATCGTACCATGCAGGGGCTTGTTTGAGACCATAAAGAGCTTTGTTCGGTTTGTAGACATGGTTCGGAACTCGGGATCAACGAATCCATCGGTTGGTGACATAGACCGTTTCTTTAAGTTGTCCATTGAGAAGCGCCGTTTTGACATCCATCGATGAACCGTCATATTCATATGAGCGTGACGCGAAATATCCGAGCGACCTCAAGGCGAGCAGCGGAGCAAAAGATTCTTCAAAGTCTATTCCTTCTTCACGGCGATAACCCTTAGCAACTAGGCGTGACTTGTTTGGGATGGCGTTCCTTGACATCAATTTGTTTTCCAAATCCATTTTAGACCAATGGCGTAGACCCTGTTGGTCTTTCAACGATTCCATACTTCAAGGCGTTTGAATTGGTTGAGTTCTTCTGCATGGATTCAATCCGGTTGTCTTTTGTCATTGCGTCTTTAATGTTTTAGGCTCAGTTAGCGAGACGGTGAGAGCATAAATGCAATGTTCACCATCTGTGTGAAGGCGTTGTCTCGTAACGGTTGGTTGATTCGGGTTGCCAATAATGTTAGCGGAGGATGGTCTTTTGTCCATCTATGTGTAGAGGTTGATGTTGGTATACATTGTGCGGTTACGAGGATTCAAATGGTTTGTTGAAGATTCCGCGACATCCAGTGCGGCGATCTCATTAGCAAGCGGGTTGAAGAACGCATTTGGATCAAAATCTGCGGTGGGGTACTTCATTGAGAATATCATCAATTTGGTTCATCATTGTTGGAGCGGTGTGTTCAAGCTGTTGTGTTGGAGTCAAGCGGGTGTAGGTGCATCTTCAACGATGGTTGTTGTAGCAGTGTATCGGTATAGGAATATTATCGGGTTGTGCGGTGAGCAGTGGATACACACGAGCACGTTCATCAATATCGTCACGAGCGAGGAGCAAATAACCTTTCCATTTGTTGTGAGTTAGTGGGGGCTTTGTTCGGTGATGATGGGGTTGAGGAAGTTTAAGCGGTTGTGACCGGGTTCTAAGTTGTTATACTCGAAGCCATTTCCGTGAGTTCATCGAAATGAGCATGAATCGTTTCCATTACCTCCTTAGTTCGACGATTCCAGTTGAAACCTTTAGAATTGTCACGGTATCAATAAAGACTCCAATATCGACTTTGGCTTTGAGCTTTCCAAAATCATCACGATCATTATTCGGATAGCAAAGGGATCCAAATACATGAAAGTGTTTGAGGTTCGGTTTATAGTTGTGGACAAGCTCGAAAGGTGTTTTGTTGTGGCGTTTTGTGATCATAGAGCGGTTTTGAGTATAGCATGCGATGAATCGACACGCCCATAAGTAATCTGGAAGTTTAGCATTGATTAACATTGTTCTTGCGACTTCCACTAACGTTCGGTTTAGTCTTTCAACAACTCCGTTTTGTTCGGTGTCGTGCAATAGATGTTTGATCTTTGAATTCCCACTTTCTCATAGAATTCACGAAGGGTTTTGTTAACAAATTCGGTTCCTTTATGCATTACGATTATCACGGCGGTGTTGCGGGTGAACACATATTTTTGTGAGAAGGTGATGATCATTTGTGGAGCTTGGTCTTTGCTTGAAGAAAGTAGACCCAAGTCCATCGTGAGTAGTCATCAACAATTACTAAGATGTAGCGTTTGCCATTGATCGTTTGCAGCGCGTCGGGCCACACAAATCCATGTGAAGAAGATGAAGCACATCTTTGAGGCGTGTTCCACCTTTGAAGGAAAATGAGCACGAGTGCTTTTCCCTTGTTCACGGTGAGCAAAGGTGATCTTTTGAATCTGGAATCGTGGGAGTCCTTCACTAGTTTGTGTCGAGCAAGGTTGGTGATGGTTTGAAAGTTTAGATGTGAGAGCAGCGGTGCCATAGCCGAGGATTTTGTAGATGTTGCCTTTGAAAGTAAGCAAATGGGAGAGGAAGCAACCATGTCTTGCATAGAGATAGTGTAGAGACTAGAATTACGCGAGCCGGACATAAGGTCATTTCCTTGTAGATCACGAATGAAACAAGTTTTCTCCACAAAGCAACCTCCAAATCTCCATCACAAAATTGACCTCTTGAAAGCAGTTGTGACCGAGGCCTTCCACATAGTAAACCTGCTGATTTCGATGTTCCCATTGACATAATCTCCGTAGCCCATGATAGGCTGCAGTGATCGTTCCGAATCGGCGGTGCCAATGAACTTTGCAATAAAGTTTGATAACAGTTTAAGGTTGCTGTCATGTGTCGGGAACATCCGCTATCAACAATCGAGAGAATGATCATATCACACTGCATTACACAGACGACACGGATGGAATAGAAGTAGATGTGGAACCCGAAATGTTAGAGGTTCGAAGCGGTATGTTAGACATACACACATTGATAATTTTAGGCATCCATTTAAATCCTAGTGTGTTATATATCCATTTACGCCATCTATAACTACTCTTTGCTTTAGTCTTAGTGAAAACACTAGGTGGTACTACATTCTTAGGAGGTGAGCGGGAGCTCTTGTGATAGCAATGGTTGCCTTAGAATCTAAAGAAGGCGGTCTACCAAGCACGGACTTAGAATGATTAGTGGGCCTAGAGGTATTCCGATTCTTAGGATTTCGTAATCGAGAGATTATAGCTTTAGCAACACATTTGTCATGACAATCGAATTCATACTCTTCCGACAAATAACACAAGGTGCATCGGTGAATATCAAAAGTACTTAACGGTTTAGCATTCGTTACATCACTATTTGTATTACATTTGCGGACCAAACATCTATAGTGGAAGCAACATGAGTTTTATTCGAGTCCTAGGGTGTTCTTCTACTTTAGCATTCCTTATTGATCTTTTCTTGGGTCGCAACTTCCTATTCTTGATTGAGTGCTCTAGGTTTGTGAAGTGCGGACGTTTGGAAAAGATGCAACTATTCTGTTTGATGAGAAACACATTAGCAACTTGTGATTTGGCGGTGGAATTCTAGGTTCACGATTACTAAGTGTGGTGGTGCTAATCTCTTAATCACGATGGCGGAAGTTGTTCATACTTTCCTAACATTTCCGTAACTTAGAGATAGTGTGAATCGGATCTTGATTTTCGAGCGAATATTTCCGGCAAAATTCATGACATCTCTAGTGTGAGCAAGATATTGATCAAGTTCGTTTGATGCTTCAAGTCGAGTCTTTTGAGTAAATCAAATATGACACCATATTCTGTTTAACTTTTAAAAGTTCTTGTTCATATTTTGAGATTTGACTTTTCAAAGACACGTTTTGATCATCCAGTTGCTCAATTTTAGGATCGAAGATTTTGCACTCAATGGCGATTTTCTTTTGAAAACTAAGTTGATGGTTGTGAATATCTTTTCACACCAATGAAGACGACGTTTTGCATTGTAAATTTCGGTGAGTAATCGTTTATTTTCGACTTTTAAAGACTCGATCTGAAGCACATTATCGGTGTTCTCAATGATAACAACAGTTTCAACAATATCGGCGAGAGATATGATCGGATGCATATGGCAAAGAATAGAATAACACAACATTATGGATATCGGCCTGAGATAACATCTTCCAAGAGTCGATCAACATCTTTTCTCAAGAGTTTCTTTTACGTTTAGTATTAGAAATAGATGTTTACATTTTCTCAAAACGTTTTCATTACCCCAAGTTCCTTATGAAAATCCTTTTCCCGAGCAATTGCACAACTTTTCAAGTTTTTAACATTAGGTAAAGATTTTTACGAAAAATGTCTCTTTGTTCTCGCGCGAGGCGATTGAAAATGTTCAACTTTGATTTCGGATCGATATTCTATCTCATGTTGTAAAATTTTGAGGTCGACCATGAAAATGTCAAAATATCGAAGAATTTTTCGATTTTCGGGTTGTGAGTTTACTTCACTAATGGAAGGTAAAGGACCATAAGTTTGTGCAAAGTCTGTTTTGGGATTAACATTAGAAGACTCGGTGTTTTGATGATAACCCTTGGTGTGTTTGAAGAATCCGTTGGTGTGTGAAAGTGACGCGTTTTATAATTAAAGGTTTGTTGTAAACAACGTTTTTAATTTTGATCGACTCTCGTCTTACGCATCTAATTCCTCTTGACGATGATATTCAACAACACTCATGTGATATTATCAATTTTGTATTACGCTTTGGAAACTTGAGGAGTTGGTTTGAATGTTTTTAGTGAAAGCTTTGGTTTGTAATCGGCTAGATTTTTCCATATCCTTTTGGATTGGGTTTTAAGGTAAACTTTTCAATAGTTATTCTTGATTCACCATGTTTGTAAACAACAGTTTTAAACTCTTTAAGTTTGTTTTGCAAGCCGATAATTTCTTCAAGAAGGTCATCTACCGATTCGTTGAATGCTTTTTGTATCACGGAGAAGCTGTTTTGACAATTTAACAACTCGCCTTAGCTTTTGATTTTCCAAGGTGAGGCGTTAATTTGCTTTTTATGTTCGTGTTTGATTGTTCTAATTCGAACAACAAAGCATTCTTGAGGCGGCTAGATCACGCATCTGTCTCTCTAAATATTTTTCGTTTTGATGAGATTTTGCAAAGCGGCTTCAAAACCTTTTTCACGGTTGTCTTGAGTTTTGAAAAGTTGAGTTGCATTTGTAAACATTCAAAATCCTTGGTTAACAGTGCATTTTACTTTTTAAGGGCGATTTAATGCAACACATGCGACAATTTGGGATTGTTGGTCTTTAAGTAACGAGAACAAGATCGGATGGGGCAAGGTTCATCTTGTTCAGCGTGAGTCACAACATGATCATTATTTAGATCCTCAAGTATAACCACGAGTCAATTTGATTATCAAGGAAACCATAAGGTCTTACGGATCGTCAAATGTAACTACGGGGTTTATTTGAATCGTCGAAATGAGATGTAGATGACTCATTTTGAACATTACGAGCCGTGCGGATTCGAGATATTGATGGAGATATTAGTTCGAGATATGATGATGGTTTGTTCGGTGCACGAGACAAGCCATCGATGTCATCTATTGGGCTGTTTCACTCATGTGTAACTCTTGCATATTAGCCATCAACATAACGGTTGCATTGGCACCAAGTCCTCCATATCATCATCCAGTGCGCATACGCCATAAAGCTCATTCTTTATGCGTGAGAGATCCACCGACTTCATCCTTAAGAGCCAAAAGTAAAGCCTCTTTGAAATAAGCACGCCCTAGTCCTTGGCTTTGGGCATGCATTAGCCAGTGTCCTTCTCATTGCGGTTGTAGCATCTAAGACCATTTAACCGATTACGAGCATTTCCTGTTCCACCACTTGAGCTCTGTTGTTATTCCTACCCACAACATTAAACCCTTGACCACCGCCCATCGGCGACCATAATCACGATTACGAACTTCAACCGTCCATTGTTCTGGCACTTGAGTCCGTGTGTTAGATGAGGAGCGAATCGATTGTTGGATTTGTTGGTGTAACGACCAAAAGCATTAGCAATCATCACAAATCCTTGTTGCAATGCTTGAATGGATCGATTTCCTCGATCGCTTCAACGACATATGCTTGAGCATTGTTCTTGTATGGAACCAATTGATTTTGTTGAGGTTGTTCTTTGTGAAGGTGTGTTTGAAGCGATTGGTTGAGTTCTTTGGTTGAGAGGATAATTACATTGAGCATACAAGGCAAGTTGTTGATTATCCGGTTGTATTGTTTAGCAATTTGAGCACGGAGAATCCTTTCGATCAACTTCCTTTTCATGAGGCTTCAAGTAATCGTACAACAATCCATAAGTAGAATGATGCATATTCTTCGCTTGCGGAGAAAGATGACATACTTCTCCCATTCGGGACCAAGACTACTCGGGAACTTAGTATTCACTGCAATTCTTGGCATGATGATGTTGTGTTTATCCAAATCATTGATGATGTCGAAAATCGATGATGATAGGACTCTAGTGTCTCTCGGGTTCAATCATGAAGTGTTCATAAGCCAAGTAAATTTTGGATTCCAAATCCTCGATTGAGTCTGAGATCCTTCCATAAGAAGGCGAATATGATCCCACATTTTTGTGCGGTCTTTTGAGCATCAACACTACGAAGAATTGGGTTTGGTAATCCTAAGAGGATGTATTCCATTGCAAGTTCATCGACTTCATAGTGTAGAAGTTACGTAGGATTTAAATCACCTTGATAGCAATGTTGGTTTGTTCATCTCTTGGTGGAGCAGTTGGATCTCCGGGTACAATGACGATGGGCATCTCAAATGGACCTTCAAGATAACCTTCTTTAAGAACTTTCCATGTGGCTTCTTTAGATCACAAAACCTAAAGAACCTTATCACCCATTGATCGTAGTTTCTGGAGTGAGCATTGGAGGTCTATCAAGTGATCCACTTCATGAATTGATTGTTGGTCGCTTAAAGCTTCACACATCTTTGCAAACCAAGTGGGTTCCTTCATAGTGGTCCGTGATGGATGTTGATTGAAATCGGTTGTGTAGGGTGGAACTTGAAGGCTTGGTGGTGTTTGAACCATTTGTGGAGGTGGAATTGCACCCATTTGTGGAGTATGTTCTTTGGTTAAATTGTTGTTGATAAATTGCTTGTTGTTGATTCCATTGTTGATGTTGTGGAGTTAATTGTTGTTGTTGTTGATGATTATAAGTGTGAGGAAATAGTTAGAGTATGGTGGTTGAGACATGTTGATGAACTTGTGTAGTAAAATGGATCTTTGTAGTCGAATGAACCTTTGTTGATGAAGTGTCCTTAGGCGTAGAAAAGACAAGAAACCAAGTAGTACTTATGCGTAAAAACACCAAAAGTTACGCGTAACAATAAGGAGTTCTGCGTGGGATTTAGCTTCTGCGTAAGTAGGATAAAAGCACTAAAGTTATCGTAGACAAAAGTTAGGCGTGAAAGTTAGGCGTGGGATTACCTTGTCGTAGACCTAAGTTTGGCGTAAAGTGAATCTTATCGTGGGATTTCTCTGGCGTAAGCTTATCTTATCGTAAGTTTAGGGTTTTGCCCAAATGATCTTTACACTTCACGGTGCAAAGATATCCAAAGTCGACGTATTTTCGGACTTATCCAAGTAAGAAAACACGGAATAAACCGGAAAATGAAGATCAAACCAAGGAAAAATCTTACAGCGTAATTTTAGGGTTTTGATACGCGTAGAATTACTCGTAACTTTGATTTTGCCCAAATGTGTTTCTAAACCAGATTTTTGTTATGGAATAGCTTCAATAGTACCAAAGAACACAAAATGTGAATTTTGATGTACCAAAGCGCTAAGCGGGTTCTGCGTGAAACGACACCCACGAACAAAAACAAGCTTAAAAGCGTAGATCCACGCGTAAAGTTTGAAACTTTTGCCAAAAACAAGTATTTTAACACCTCAAAACATTGAAAGTACAAGAATCTTGGATTAAAAAGTGTAAAAACGAGTTTTAAGAGAACCAAAGATGGCGTTATCTTTACGCGTAAGACCCAAAACCAAAAACTTCAAAAACAAAGTGTACACCCAACTATTTGGCGATTGATACCTTTGTTAGGTCACTAGTTTTACAAACACAAGTTATAGAGAAGAGATGAAGGCGATTGAACAAGATCTAACACACACACAAACAATAATAAAGGCGGTTAGGCGTGGGTGAATGTGAAAGAAAGAAAACTTGAACAACCAACCCTCGAATGAGGGTTTACAAAATATTTATAGGAGGAAGCTAGGGCAACACTCCTAGTTCCCATCCTTTCTTATGTGGGCTTGGGCTAAGCTTATGGGCCTTCTACATAAGCTTGACCTTAAACAAACATAAAGGCCATAATAAAGCTACCTATTACATATGAAATATAAATACTTGAAATCTTGTTTAGGAGTGATTCCAACATTTCTTTAGACAAGAGGTACAACTTTATTCCAATGAAACTAAGTTGTCCATTATTAAACAGGAGAAAAAAATAATTGAAGAGAGAGGCTTTTACTATATAGCGTCGGACAAGCAGAAAAAATTCAAGGACAATAATAATTGAAGAGAGAGGGTATTATTTATATGGGGGGTATATTTGTCATTTAAGAAAAAGTAAAAAAGAATCTCTACCTAACTCTTGACACTTGTCACTAAGTGGTGGAGTTGAGCAGTTGAGCAGTTGAGCGTGGCTCTTTTGGGAAAGAGTGAGAAAAAAGTCTTAAAAATGGACCAAGCTTAAAAAAAAGTCCCCTTTTGGTAATTTTCTCTAGTTTCTATTATGTTAAATTTTGAATATGTATTAAGATAATTTATTTAATGATTTATAATTATGTTAAATCTATGATAAAAATGTTTTGTTTCAAGTTTAAACTATCTACTTATTAATCGTACTTGCAATAGTTTAATATATACTTAAAAAAAGAAAAATTAAAACCATTCAGACAATTATAAAAAAAACAAACAACACTTTTTCATTTAGATTCAGATATTATAGTCACCTCTTACTAGTAAGATGTGGTAGTCAGATTCAGATGCAAAACATCTTAATCAAACAAACACATCCTTAATAAAAATGTAGATTCTAAGAATATAATGATTTTATTATTAGGAATTTTTTTAGCGAATTATTATTAGGATTGAATCAACGAAATCATATCCTCTTACTTGAATTCACTATTGTTTTATTATGGCCCATTTTATTGTAAAAGTGTTATACCAAATGATCATATTTTGGAATAAACCTACGGTTTGAATCCGAAGTGTTATAACAACCCTCCAACCCAGTGTTTGTATGGTAATAGTTAGAACATTTATGACAACATTATTTTGCTAAGGTGGGAGAGGACTAGGGTTGCGGTGGTTTTGATGTGATGTCTTGGTCGACCAACTCGTATCATGAGCCCAAGCTTCGCTTTGTTTTTTATTTTATTTTTTGTTATTTAAGTAATGAAGATGGGTAGTAACTGTTGCGGAATCATAGTTGTGAGAATACGATAAAAGAAGTATGTTGATGTGGCAACAATAATCGGCATGAGAGACCCATCATGTAAATGCTTTTAATAGTCTTTGCTAAATTAGTAGTAGTTACGCATGGAAATTTTGACGTGAAATGTATGGCAGTCGAAAAATGAAAAAGAAAAGTTTTTTTCTTTTTAAAAGGCAATGCACATATACTTACCGGGCTAGGTAATTGCTGGACTGTGTTTCATTGAAACGTAGCTAATCGTCCTTGCTTTTAGAGAATTGTTGGCTCTGCCTCGGCCTTTCTAGCTATAGTCCAAGGAACCCATTATAAAGTTGCAAGAAGTGTTATTTTTCTTTCTTTTTAAGATAAAAGACTAGCAATAATTAGTACACAACTCTAAATTTATTTAAAATAAAAATAAAAAATAATAAAAAAAACGCTTAGCATAATATTGTACCAATTTTCACGAAAAAGACTAGCAAGCAATATTTTTCATCTATAACGTAATTTTCTTCATCAATCCCGATTTTCATCTGCAATAACCGGACTTTCATCATCATAACTTGATTGTCGTCCTCCATAATCTATTGTCATCCATATCTACCTAATCGTTTGTTAAATGATAAATTTGAACCTAAAATCGAGCAAACAAATTAAAATGTATCCCTAATTGTGTCGAATTACAGTTAATGACAAATATCTATTGATCAAATAGGTAATTATTGAATGCTTGAAGTCGATTTAACTTCGATTGCGTGTTTATGTGTGTTTGTGAAATTCAAAACCTTAATTTTTTTAGTAATCGAGAGGGGGTTGGGGCTTTTTATCTTTTTATGTGACTAATTGAGCCATTTAATGAAAGTGAAATAAAATGTGGGATTTGATCGTATAAAAAGATATGATTTATATGGATCTCACCTCATGTTACGAGTATTTTTTATCTAAAATTATTTTAATTGTAAAAGAGTGTTATGGGAGAGGATGTTTTTTAAGTTGTGTTATAAGGATCTTATATGTTAAAAGCTGACCAAAAGAGCTAATATTAAGGTGTGTTTGTTAAAAGTTAAGAGTAACAATTTATTTTATAAAAAAAGTGTTTGGTAGAATAAATTTAGTTGTAATAATAATCTATTATACTATAAAGTTGAACCCCCTTAATTTAATGTGCAAGAGGGTTTGTGCACAAAAATTTGTACGGTACAATCCGTGTAAAGCCATATGATTGAATATCGAGTATTGAAATATATAAGATGAAATATCAAGTGATGCGGAATATGAATTGTTGCTACGGTTTCGAGTATGTGAACCATCTTTGCACTTACTACACATAATGATCTCAATACTATAAATAAGAAATGTATTATGTGTGCTTTTGTAATATGGCAAACATGCTGACATATGGGTATTTGTTTGTAATTGTATTGTTAATGATTGATTATTACTAATCTAATATGTGTTGTTGTTGTTGTTGAAGGATAGGTTTTGGCAACAAGATGGTGTAGAGCTAGCTAGAAAGTCGTACTATATATATATATATATATATATATATATATATATATATATATATATATATATATATATATATATATATATATATATATATATATGTAACTATCGAATATACAATATCATGTGAGGATTGTGCATGGTTACGTAAATCGGGCGATAATTCGATGATGTTGGTATATGGTTAAGCTATTAGCCAATTGGAAACACATTAAATGTTGAAGATATCATGACAGCCAAATCAAAACTCATCGCAAGCTAGACACAACCAAATACCCTCACATCACTCCGCAACACTCATTCAATACTCGAAACATAAAAGGAAATAATCAATAGATCTCAGTCTATCTCTTTCGTGTTATCAAGATATTTCAAGACCTTTAAAGATCAAACAGACGAAAGGATAATCATCATTGATCTTTTTGAAACAAAGCTTCGTTTGTAATATCGGAAACTTTCAAAGATGGAACAATACAAACTGTTTCATTCCATCCTTTCTTTCGGTTATAAAAACCCAAAGACAAGAGATCACACGAAAGGCAAACATATACCTACCCGAGACCTCTTTAAGAGATCTTGAAACCGTTCTTGACATGACAAACAAAAGGACCAGCTTTGTATTCACGATTTGGGTTTCATAAGCTGAAAGAATGATTTGTTGTGTGTTCAGTTTTGATGGAGAAGCGTTAGAGAAGATGAATAAGATAAGGTTGCTGAGAGCATTTTGGTGTGTAAGAGGCGGTTTATCATAATATGTGTTTTAGGGTTGATAAAATGAGGATAAGCCAAAGTAGTCATTAGATCTATATCAGGCCATGGTTTATTTGATTCATCAAAGTCCAAGGGCCCAAAGGGTTCAAGAGACACTACAAGAATATGTCTTTTGAGCCTTAAAAGTTCACTCTTATTGCTATTTTGTTTAGTTATTTAGATAAATAAAATTTGGTTTATAGTTTAGGAAAATAGATTAAGAAGATTTATACTTCCAACTACTGAAATAATCTCTATCATTGTTATTTTGCATAATTGATCTCTAATTTTGTTTAACATAATATTATATGGAAATGGAACTTATAATTGAAAGTTAAATTCTACAAAATAAGATATTTTTCAATGCAATCTTTTGTTAAATGGCATGAGTCTGACTTTTTTTGCAAAAGAAAAAATATATGTTGGAGATGTCAGAATTTACATTTCAAGTAGGCCTTTATGAGACTTTGGTAAATTATTACAATGGATCGTTTAGCCAAATTACGTCTCAATTAGATGCACGATCTTATTTACACTTCAACAATTTACACAAACATTACAAAATGAACAATTATATACAGCCCGTGTGCATCGACCGGTTCGAGCCAAACGAAATGTGTGAATTAGTTGGGTTATTTGTTTCATTGGGCCAAACGAAAAATATATCCCGATGGACCAGAGATATATATGCATTAATGAGACTCAACTAACTCATTTGGTGCCCACCACTTACAAATTTATTTTTTTATTCAAATTTTCAAATAAACAAAATTCGTTTCATTAAAAATTAAAACACATTACAACATAATAATATTACACGCAACTTAAAATAATGGTACGAAAAAAAATACGATACGAAAAAAAAAACGCTACGGGGAAAAAATACAACATGAAAGTATTTGTCATGTATTATAAGGTATTGTTTTTTGGACAACTAAATTGTAAGAACCTAATTAGTACCAACCATTTAGCTATAATGCTCAATTTTGAAGAATTCAAAAACTTGATTGTTGTAGAATTTGATTGAGAGTAACAACGTATAAGGAATAATCTATGTGGTTGTTAAAATAAAGAAAGATCAGTAACGAAATCATAGCATGGACTAAATTAAAAGTACCTCAACTCTCAGTGTTTTAACCATACAATCTCTGATGCTTTTGTAGATGAAATCTCCATCATTCTAGACTTCACCTAGAAACAACACAAAGTGCATGTGACAAATATGAGCAGGTAGGATATAAAGCTAACAGGTCCAAGAAAGTTTGAGGGCTGAAATGGGTCACTTTTAAGAACCACTCAGAATGGGTTGAGCCAAGTTGGTTGACCCCCACCACGTTTTTGTATATTTAACTTGATAATTGATGTTAACGTTAATTATGATTACAAAAACAATAGTATCACAATAATATATTAGGTCTGAAAAACAAATAAATTACAAGATTGGATGCACTATAACATTCAGTCATTCACTTAAGGAAAGTAGGAAACTGTAATCACATATGACCAATTCCCCTTCTGGCTGAACTTTTTTATTTGATCAAAATGAGACAGGACCCAGATTGAACCATTTATAACCAAAGGATACAAAATTTCAACCTCTAAGAAGTAACTTTCTTTTAAGTCGAATAAATTTTTAATAAATAATAATCCCAAAAAAATAAGTTGAGGTGAGCTTGGGCACAAGTTGATCAATTTTAGGCTAAGCTTGAATTCGAGTCTATGGGTCAATAGGCATTCATGGCGCATGCTTGAGCTCGGCTCAAGAATGATTTGATAACCAGATTTGAGTTGTTTAATGTTTGACTAGCATATAGCTCGATTTATAATAATTATTTATTTTGTTAAAATTCAAATTGTTTGAATTCACATACGAGGACCTTATCAAGTAGATATTTACTTGATCAATACAACTATTCTTAATACAAAGGATATATCGATTAGAGTGTTAATAATCATGAAACAAACTGTTAACGTTTGACAACACATTGAATACAAGGTTAAAGTACACTCATTATTCTTATTCATATATGAGGTGAGATCTATGCAAAACCAATGTTATCCAAAGAACAAATGAGAAGATCTTAACCATCCAATCTTCTTTCATCCAATGGTCCACATTCCATCTGATAATAAAAAGGAAGGGCATATTAGTAAAATCATATGTTACAATAAAAGCAAAAAATAATCCCAAATCCACTCATTCAACAAACCACTTTCTCTCTCATCAAAAAACCCAATTCCATATCTAATCTATATCTCGCCGGATCTCATCTCCATCTCGCATCTAATCTCGTCGGAATCATCAAACGTCGCCGGAATCACCATGAATCCGACGGATTCATCAACAAAACAACCAGATTCTTCATCAAATCCACCGGCATCGACATCAAAACCATCGGAATCGTCATCAAACTCGCCGAATTCGTCATCAAATCCGCTGGAATCGTCAACAAATCCGCCGGATTCATCAACAAATCCGATTGACATAGATGATGTGGTTACATATGATGTAGATGATGTCGTTCTGAGATGATCATGTAGATGAAGTACTCGCGAAGTTGATATGAAGGAACATGATGGTAAAATCCTCGGGAATCGATTTTGTTGATTAATGGGATTCATAGATGAATCCCATGGGATTCATGTATATTCATTGAATCATGAATCCCATGGGATTCATGGATGAATCCCTCTGATTCTGATTTTGTTGTTTAATGGTAAACTAAAAAAGATACTTAAATTCATTTGAGATCCCATGGGATTCATGGATGAATCCCATGTGATTCACAGTGAATCCCAAGGGATTCATACACAATCCCATGGGATTCTTTATGAAATCCCATAGGATTCATGCAGAATCCCATGGGATTCTTTATGAAATCCATAGGATTAATGCAGAATCCCATGGGATTTCATAAAAATCCCATAGGATTCATACATGAAGCTATAGATATGTATACAGAATCCCATAGGATTCATACTTGAGTTATCTTAATCCCAACTGCTTTTTATATACAGATTCTATAAAATCACCAAGACCAACTTTATATGAACACGGCGAGAGACCCAGGCGGATCAAGATATTGGAAGCCTCATGTACAAGAAGGAATTCTGTAGGGGAAAATACTATGAAACATTAGATGAAATCCTGAGATTCATTGTGAGTCCCATGGGATTTCATAAAGAATCCCATGGGATTCATTGTAAATCCATAGGATTCATTGAAAGACTTGTAATATATAACTTGAATGATGTTGAATCCATAGGATTCATTGTAAATCCATGGGATTCTTTATGAAATCCCATGGGATTCAATGTAAATCCATGGGATTCTTATTTTATTTTTTTTATATAACATGTTTTAAAATATTTTTTTATATATAACAGTTGTAAAGCTCGTATAAGGTTAGAATTGGATGTCATTTCGGAAAATACAAGCTAGTTCGGTTTATTGCAAAACACAACCATATGCTCATACCAAAAGAGTACAAACATTTTACCAAAAAGCAAAGAAGAATGACACAAGCAGAAAAAATGTTTGTTGTTAAAGCTGCAAAGAACAAGATTGGTCCAACACGGGCTCACAACTTGCTAACGAGTATGAAGGGTGGGTATGAATATGTTCATGGGACAGTTGCAGATTTTAAGAATGAAATGCGGGATGTTAATATGTTCATAGGGGAACCCGAATAGGCGAAAGCCAAAACCAACCTGTCCGGAGAAGCCAAATGCAGGGCGAAAGCCGAAACCAAAAGTTTCTTGATTATTTATATTCTGGTTTCTGGTTTTGTTAGTTATTTTTTCTTCTTTACTTGATTATTTAGATGATTTGAAAAGAAAATTCTTTTTTACTTTGAATATATCTTGTTTCTTACTTATATTCTGTAAGAATCCCATGGGATTGTATATGAATCCCATGGGATTCACTTTGAATATATCTTGTTTCTTACTTGTATGTATGAATCC
The DNA here is from genome assembly GCA_022545495.1 of Chrysanthemum lavandulifolium. Taxonomy (NCBI): domain Eukaryota; kingdom Viridiplantae; phylum Streptophyta; class Magnoliopsida; order Asterales; family Asteraceae; genus Chrysanthemum; species Chrysanthemum lavandulifolium. The sequence goes on from CM040238.1 coordinate 203,620,576, forward strand.
CATGGGATTGTATATGAATCCCTAAGGGATACAGAAATATGTTAATGGATTAAGTGGAATCCCATGGGATTGTGTATGAAACCCATGGGATTGTGTATGAATCCCATGGGATTATTTCCATATTCTCTTCAACCATACACATATTTTCAAAAGATTAAGTGGAAAAAAAGTCTATCATAAAGAATCCTTTGGGATTATGAATGAATCCCCTGGGATTCACATAATTAACTGATAAAAAGACAAATAATAGTTCTACCACGCAAACGCTCATATACCATTCGAAGTTTTAAAAGACAAAATAATGCACATGTTCGTAAAAAATCTCACGGATTCGTAAAAGACGAACTTTTTTTTCAAAATTTCCGTCAAGAAAAATCCCACGGGATTCGTAAAAAAATCCCATGGATTCGTAAAAAGATAAACTTTTTTTTTTTCAAAATTTTCGTCCGAAAAATCCCACAGATTCGTAAAAGACGCATTTTTTTTCAAAATTTCCGTCTAGAAAAATCCCACGGATTCGTAAAAAATCCACGGATTCGTAAAAATCCCACGGGATTCGTAAAAAAAATCCCACGGGATTCGTAAAAAATCCCATGGGATTAAGTAAAAATTCACTTGTGATTTGTATAAATCCCATGGGATTCTCAGATAATCCCATGGGATTACGTGAAAATCCGATGGGATTCTCAGATAAATCTAATGGGATTACAGATAATCCCATGGGATTTTGTATAATCCAAGAAACAACAAAAAACAACCAAAAGTAAACTAATTAAACAAAAAGATAAGTTCTATTCCAAGTATGGTAGATAAATTGTCAAAACCACCTAAGATAAGCTACATCATATTGATACTCAGAAATCGGAAATGAGAGAATGTGCGCTTATAAATAACCAACTGGTTAAACTCAAGGTCCGTTTTGGCAATATGTCCCCCATTACGAATGTGCAGTTCTCCGCTCGTCTCTTCATGTCAGGATGCCTGGATCCATGGTCAAGAACAAGGCCCTCCACCTATTGAACAACATAATCAAAAGGTAATTAGAAAAAATCCACAATATGCGTAAGTGAAATGATAATGGTAATCACATCTAACTTACCAAGCGAGTGTCTACATCAAACTTGTGACGCATGTGCATAATCTCAACCATAAAAAGATCTGCCAAAGATTCATACAACTCACAAGTGAATTTTCCAACAGATGTCACCAATTGATCGCTAAAGATTCATACAATCGCACAAACATATCATATATATATATATATATATATATATATATATATATATATATATATATATATATATATATATATATATATATATATATATATTATACACTATAATAGAACCCCTTTAAGTAACCAAACAATACTTTCAACAAAAAAAAGAAAAAGAAAGGAGTAACGAAAAAACCTTAGTTCTAAATGTAGTTCTTGCTACCATCTTAAGCATTTCTCTGTCGGCCCATCACCCATCACTCTGAGAGTCTTGAACTTTTCGAGAAATTCCAGTGGCCTTCTTAGCAATTTCGAAACCATCAACCACAACACGGGATGCATCCACGAATAAACAAAGAACAAAATGAACATACTTTTTCGTTGCCATATTACTCAAATGATGATGGCGTATTATAACTCACCTAACTTTCAAATTTTAACCAATACATTACACATAAAGCAATATTATTATGTGGTAAATCTAGCTAATAACGAGAAAATAAACTACGTAAACAAAAATACATTAATGATGATGAGGTCCGGTATTTCAATACAATCATACTAATCAACAAGCAACACAAATTAACTACTCTAATTAAGACCGAGAAAATTAGATACCTTCATCAATACAACGCATCATTAAGTAATCCATTACTCACTGGCTTCCGACGTGCAAACTATACCGTCATAAAGCTCATTGGGGTGCACATACGACCTACCGGTTCAATCTAAATAAACCAAAAGCATACTGTCTCGCACGCTTATTCCACGTGTTCGTTTAAAGTACAAGTTAATTCTAGATTCAATGTAGTAACGCGGCATAGATGCATCTGAAGTGGATATTCACATCTTTAATTCAAATAAAAATTTTAAGAAGTCCAACTTGTTCCACTTTTGCATTAGGTTGATACTAATACATTTTATATTTTACTATTGATGTCGACCCACCCCACTAAGATGCTCGCTTATATTAGCTGCGAGATCACATTTACATTCCAAAATCTTAGACATATAACGAAAAATCAATGAAGTTTTAACATGTCTCTAAAGCCAACTAAAGGTATGTCGCTAAGCAAAGCAAAGTTCATGAATCACAATCTATCAACCACTTTTATGCAACGAAAGCCACCTTCAAGGGGTTGACAAACATCCATAACATACATCCACAAATTTCGCCAAACATTCAATAACATACATCCACAAATACCACTAATCGGTGCTACAACTACGCTACCAAATACCACTAATCGGTGCTAGTTTCGCCAAATCGCTACCAAATATATTAGTATCAACCTAATGTATTAATTAACATCGCTTATTCTCAACATTCAATCAAAAGCTACAACTACACTACAAAATACCACTAACTGGTGCTAGTTTCGCCAAACATCCATAACATACATCCATAAATTTCAGCCACAACTCTTCAATCACAAATTAAGCTCTAAAATAAGCAATCTAATTTGATTCCTATAACACAAACTTTAATCCATCACAAATTTCAGTCACAACTATTCAATCAAAAAATAAGCAACTGATGTTAATTAAGCAAAAAATAACTAAAAATGAATTTCGAAGCTTACTTTTATCAGAAACTTTAGATGAAGGAGGTTTTGCCACTGAATCGCCTTTATATAGGGCTAATTCATCTCGAATATCCATTTAAAATGAATAATTACGGTTTCACGATGGTTTTGGAGGTGGTTTTGGGGTGGTTTGGGGCGGTTTAAGCGGTGGTTGGCGGTGGTTAGGGTTTGAAGATGGTTTGGGGATCCGAAAAGTTGAGAGGATGTGAGTGAGTGAGCGTGTGTGTGTTTTCACGTTTACGTATTTTGAGTATAATGAGAATGTGAAATTACAAAATGACCCCCTAAGTATAATTTCAGTTTCAAATGTAAATTAATCTAATCCATTGGATTCAAATGGATGGATGGTTGAGATCTAACCATTTGTTCTTAAGATAAAACTTGTTCCGTATGGAACTTTTCTCATTCATATATAGTATAATTTGCATGTGCATTGTTTTGTCATATGTCACCCTTAAGCATTAGTGATTGAAGAAGCAACAAAAGAACAACGGAAACTTTTTAAAATGCATTAATATGAATCTTTTTTGATGTTCAATCTCTTTTTGTAGTATATTAACAATTGTTAACTTTTTAAAATGCATTAATATGAATCTCTTTTGATGTTCAATCTCTTTTTGTAGTATATTAACAATTGTTAGAAATTTTTTAAGTTGTGGATCAAAATTATTTGTTTCGCGTATTATGAGCAGGTGCAAATTACTAGAGGCCTCATGGTTTCCTTGACTTTAAAGACACTACATTTAAGTAGCCAATAACGTATGTTTTTCTTTAATATAGTTCACTTTTATTCTTAAAGAGCGAAAGATGTGACGAATCTTCAATGATGATGAATCATAAATCTATTAAGGTTAAAAGATAAGGGAGTGTTACATTGTACTGTCTTTTGTGCCATTGTTTGTCCAATAATATCCATCTTATTATCTTTCATCGTATATGTTTGTGTTGTCCGATTATTTATAGTGTATAAAAGACAACTGTAATACATTAAGCATTACTATATATTATCATCACTTTAAGCTTTAAAGATTAGTAAGCCGTGTTTTTTATTTAGACGAACAAAATTAAAGTTTTGAGAAAGTCAAATGTTGCTACTATAAACGTAACTAAAAACTGATAATACATAAAAATAAAAAATAATAAAAAAAAAATGAACAGACAAATCCAAACTGTGTGCAACGCAATAAACCCAAAAATGGTAATCTACCTAAAAATTAACAAATTCCTACCGACGCAGCCCAAGTTTTACATTGTTGTATATTTTAGCCTCACGATTACGATAACAACTCAGCCATTTACTCAAACATTACCCAATCGACAATTAACATCTTCCAAAAAACCGCTTCACATGTACTCTTTTAAAGTTAAGTAACTATCTTAAATAGTAGGAACCTAATTAGTACCAACCATTTAGCTATGAAATAAAAACATAACAAAAGTGACAAATAAATATGGAAAATAACGAATATATACATAATTCATATTAAAATATTAAATAAACTACTTTAAATACAAAACTTATGATAACATCAATTGCAATACCTTACATGTAACTACTTGCATACAATATTACGTAAAAAAAACACGTATATATTCAACCCTTAACAAATCGGTGCAACGCACGTGTTTTTTTACCCTCGTGTGTAAAATGATGTAAAAGAACATACATGTTCAAATATAAACTTTTTAAATAAGTTGCATGGGGGTATTTAAATAATCTTTAATTCTACTACTCTTAAAATGCTATTTCAATGAGCATTTAGCATTTTTGTTTTTCATAAATGCTTAAAATTAGAAATAGATTAACAAAATAGGATTTCAGATTCTAAATATTGTTTTAATAAGTTCAATCATGAAATACAATCCTTTGACAAAAGTCATAAAACAGCCACCAACAGTTTATCATGTTACTTTTTGTTTGACTCAATCTGTGTCTGACTGATGTAATAACGCCAAAGTGATCAAGAATATTGGATTTGTTGGTGTAGTTTGTGACAAATCATTCTCCATAGATATTACACTCGTGCTACCAAGATCTCATCACCAAAAAATAACACTGAGAATCCAATCGTCACACCCAAAAATGGTATTTTAACTACGAGCAAGAACCCCGCAAATTGAATTTGTTGTCTGCTCTATAAGATCCATTTACCCATGGACCGAATTGCATAAAAGGGTCAAGTCAAATCAGCAGTTGGTGCAGTCGAATCGGTCTTAGATACATAGTGTTCTTCAAGAAGAGGAATTGTCTTCCTAACAATTACTTTCATTGGATCCCCTGCATGAATTTCAAGCTTACCGTTAAGAGTGACCTGATAAATTCAACCTTCATCTCATGAAACATTAACTAACAATCAATTACATCCCCAGCTCAATTTCAAGAAAACCTGTTTTGACCCGTTATCCAACATTCCAACCCACTCATATTGCCACCTGTAGTGAAATGTATAACATTTTCAAGACACAAGTACTCACCACCATTGGTCTTCCTGCAAATGGCCGCATAATGAGAACCAGCCAGGTCCACCTGTGCAAATTGCCAATTGGTTGTAAGCAGACTTAGGTTCTCGAGAGGCACGATTTCGATCTCAGAATCCTGTGCACAGATAAACACAAGGGTAAGTACTTAAATATTCCAACTTTTATCTCAAACACATCATGTTGATTTATGATAACAAGGTCTTAACTGCCCACGCATTGCGACGCGACTACAACATTTTTGTACAATAAAAACGTAAATTATAAAAACTCAATATGGATTTGAAGTCTTTTAGTAATAAATATAATTTATAGGGTGAAAGTTTAAAAAGTGTAAAAATATAAGATTAAAAGTGAAAAGTTTGAAATGAATAGTATTTTGTTTGTGAATTGATTTTAAGGGAAGATAAAAATATACTGAATAAACATAAATAGTGAGTGCTTAATTGCAATTATTGAATTGCAGAACTAAAAAAAGATGAACAGCATACAGATAAGTGTGATCGACTGCATTTCATATCACAGGTGATATTGGGCCCTACAGTGAAATGAGTTGATCAAAAGATCTGAAAATACCTCATGATTTGGATTTGCAGGCCGGAACCTGAGAGTAAAGGTGTTGAACGGAGCTCCTGAAAAGCCTCTTCCCAAAGCCTTAACATATGCTTCCTGAAATTATGTTATTAATTAGAAACACAAAAACTGAAAGAATATAACTATATATGTTTATTTCATATACATTTTTATTGATAGCCACTCAAAAGAATGCAACCTTTAGTGTCCATAGTTTAATGAACTCCTGTCGCTGAACTTCAGGGTCTGAAATTGCACGTAATACTTCCAGTTCTTCATTAGTGAAGTACCGTTTGGCAAATGATAAAATTTTGTTTTTCATCGTCCTTTTCTTTTCTTCAACGTCGATACCAATCTATATTTTTACAAATAAAAAACAATAAGATCCTTCCCATACGCTAATAATGAGCAAGTACTTTTGTGGGAACATACCGGAGAGTCAATGGTCACTCCACAAGCTATCAGAGACGACGTGTGGGACAGATTAAAATGCAGTGGTGGAGGATCCCGATCATTATCATGTACCCAATCCACCTGTACACAACTATGATTGTGAGATTTAATGTTCGAAATTGATTTAGTCAATGATGTTTTAATTACCAACAATAAGAACAATAGCTAACCTCAGGTTTACCATGAGCGTTCTTTCTGAACTGAAGAGACTTTGGGCTGACTTGAGGACGTATCTGATCTAGTCATCAATGTATGTTGTTATGTATATCACAATAAATAAATATGAAAGTTTTCGAAAGTTTAAAAAGTGCATACTACAAATATAAGGGCTTACATCTAGCTATAGTAGTACGAACAAGTGCACGGGCTATCAGAGCTGTTTTTTGGAGTTGATTATCATGTATGCTGAAAACGTGATCTTTTTCAAGTGGTGATAGAAGATCAATATATCGACTTAGTAGACATTCACTATTAACTTCATTGGGTAATGCATACCAAAGATGTGTTTCCCTGTATAAGAACTTCTAGTTAGTAGAAAGTTGTAAACTGTTACAGATACAGATAGAGGTGGCAAACTCGCAATTCCAGCGTGTTTGTGAAAGGTGGTTTAATTAGGATTTTATTTATTTATAAACGGGTCAAATGGTAGAATTTACGGAGTAGAAAACTCAATAAACGTTTCGGGTCAAATTAGTCAAAAGCTGACTAATGTGTATTCAAAAGCTTGCAATATATTTTGGCAATTCAGTATAATAAGTAATACCTATTTTGACCATAACTAACAACTACAGTACATGTTTTGGCCAGAACCCATATGACCCATTTACCCAACTGCCCATTTTGAGCCTCACACAGACATACTGTGTGTATCAAAAGGCTTTAACAGTACATAGAATGTCAGAGTCAGGATCATACATTCGAGATGGAAGTTGCAAAGGTAAAAGGGTTGAAGTAGAAAACATCCTCTGATTGCAGGAATGTATCTTCATCTTTGAACAATACTTGTAAATATAAGGAAGCATAGATCCTCAAGGTTGCAATAAATCATTCTCCGTATAGTGCTTCACTCTCTCAAATGAAAGGAAAACGCGTTTCAGAGCGGCAGCAAATGAGCCAGAAGTATTGTCTTAATATCAATAAACAACTGCAAGAAATAAAGTTGTAAACTTTATTACAATCCAGATTCTTCACATACTATTATGAATCACGAGAAACAGAAAAAGAGGGTTTTATGACTATGATTATGTTTTGTGGACTAGAAACAGAGAGATAATAATTGGCCTAGAACATAAATACCACGCTTGTCTGGTGCAAAAAGTCTATTGCAACCCTAACGTGGCCACGACTCAGCCAAAAGGTCGGAAACCATGGTTACCCAAAAGAAAAGGATGACTAATACATTGAACTATAACGATGTATAATGAATACAATAGAATTTTCGAACTAAAGTTAAAAACATAACATTAAGATTTTAAACTTAATCTGGGATCTTCGGAAGAGCTCTTAGAATATCTACAATGTGGTCTTCAAACGAATGCTGTTTACGATATAATCTTCCTTTACCATTAACTCGCAAGGTTTCACTGGTTTCACAAGTAAATACTACCTTCTATAAGGGCTGATTTACACACATTAAAACAAGTCAAGAAGAATAAAGTTCCTTAATATACATTGCCGTGTATCCATCACTATCTAAAATAAACTGATTAGGCGACACATCCCTCTCACTTACGCTACTTATCATACCTGATGACATATCAAGCACACTGTTAACACCTACAAGTCAACACAGGTTACAAAATGCATTTACAGAAATCAGAATAAACGTATCGCACGCTGTTGACTATCACATTCTTGTCCACTGTGTATTAATCTTCAACACACAACGAAAACTTTCTAATTTTCGATTTCAAACTCCACCAATGTAATCCTACATGACTTACAAAATGAAATGCCAAACTGTATCTAGTTTTTCACACTATAACTATTAATCTTAGCCAAATCTATTTGTATTCATAAGCAATCGTCTATTCAGTGCATTAAAGAGGTCAGCTATCTATAAAAAAAACCCAACCTACAATGAAGCAAACATCACTAACATAATCCTAATTGACTTACGAAATGGCGAACTTTATCTAGTAGTTCCCACATCTTAGCCAAAGCACATTTTTAAGCTCAAATAACAGTCAATACATTTCTGGATTACATAAAAATAAATAACTGTAACAAAGAGGTTAGGTATCTATCATCTCAGACCTAAAGTGAACTCATGTTTCGTATTCAATACAGTACAAGCCTTAGGGGTATTTTCTCTAAGCTTATTTTTAGGCTTGTGAGCTAATGCGCATCTTATTTTGAAACTTATTAGCTTATATAAGCTTCTTATGAAATAATAAGCTTATATAAGCCCATAAGTTGGAAAATAAGCCAGAAAAAATGAGCTTATGAAACAGATTAGTAAATATTTGAGCTCAATAGTTTTTCATATTCAATATAGCAGAAACCTATATTATAACCACATTTTCCTCGACTCCTAGGGTGAACCGGTCAGCATTGCTCGTTTTCAATAGTAAGCCTAAACTACAAACACATATTGTCCTCAACGTCAGCATTTCTGGTTATCAACGTATTTTCCAAATAGCAGAAGCCTAAATCACACACACACACTAACTAAATGAATTTTATGTTAACAGTAACAAATTAATAAAACAGGTATAGCACAATTCAACAACTAAATAATAAACGCATCATATCGATCGTAAACTACAGCAAATAGTGAAGCCTAAATTACAAACAAATTGCCTCATTGCCGCTATCTACGTTTTGCGAAGAAGCCTAAATTACACACGCGCGCACACTAACTATATTAAGTCAAAATGAACAAATTAATATAGCACGTGTGCAATTAAACTTATTAAACAAGAATAAGATATATTGATTATAAATGATTGAATAATAAATAGTAATAGTTAGTTACGGTTTCTAGAAGTGATAAAAGGCTCATCGTCATCACGTGGCATGAGGACGGTGACTGACATCTCGTTTTCCGGCGGCAGTGATGAGGATAATTTGCGGCGTTTAGTCTTTCTGATTCCGGCGGAGATGACGACGGTAGGTGGTGGTTTGGAAGGAATCTGATGAGAAGATGACGTAAGCGAATTTTGAAGTAATGGAGGAGGTTGGTGCTGCTGAAGATGATATATTGTAGGTTTGTCCCCGTAACCACATTTAGTCCTCCATTTACGTTTTGTTGCACGGTTAGTCACGTTGGGCAAGGTGACCCGTTTGGTCCTCGAAGCCCGTTATACATAACACGGTTATGTATTCTCGCTTACCCGACTTGGACACCTCGGTTTTTGGTAATTTACACAACTGGTACTTTTTAGCATTGTAGCAACCATAGCTTTCATTCGCACGAATCTTCCCGCTTGTTTCCCGATTGATCCATAATCTCTTTATGTTATCATATTTGTACTTTTATTATTTCCATATTAAAACTTTGAAAAACACGTACATTGAAAAAATGGTGTTGTGAGCCGTGGTCACGTCTTTCTGGACAGACAAGAATCCAGGTTGGCGTTTCTATGGTTGTCCAACACATGTAAGTTTGGTTAGTTGGTGAAATGTATATCAAGTTTTGTTAATATGCATGCTTTGTTATTTACACGAATGTGGTGTTTCACGACTCAAACTGCTCTTTTCTTGGATGGGTGGATGCACCTATGTGCCCAAGGTCCGTTGAGATTATCCCTGGTTTATTGAGGAGGCTTTAATGTGCTTGAAGATGTTGTTAATTTGTTTAAAGAACAGCGATCCAAGTATAAGAAATATCTCATTATCAGTTGGGTTTTGTTTGGGTTGTATGTTTACTTTACTATTTGACATGTCTTGTTCCATCCACCATCAAATCTCTTTTGGGTAGTTGTTAGTTTGTGATGGTTGTGGATATATGGTTCTAGTATTTTTGTGAAGCAGTAGGTGATAGTGTTTGGTTGTTGAAGCAGTAGTTTGTGATGGGTGTAATGGAATCTGATCAATAACAATGTTTATAACATTTTAGTTTGTAAGTATGTTACGGCTAAATTGTAATGGCATCTGATCAAGTGAATGTGGGTTGTTATTGTTAGTGATAGTGTTTGGTTTTTCAATGCTAAATTTGTTTGACTTAGGAAAGTCAACAATCAAAAGTTTGTAGTTTGACTTAAGAAAGTCAACAATCTGATTCATTTTGAGTATTTATTTGAAGAACATACTAATCCATTTTGAGTTGTAAACCTTTGATTTAGTTGATGTGTTTTGACCTTACCAAATGAAGAATACTTATGTTAGATTGGGTTGATGACCATTGTGATTCTTACCCATTTTAGCCAAATTGTTATTTGAAAATGTACCCATGAAGAACACTTTGGTGTGATTGCAAAGTGTTAAATATACTTGGGTGGTATTGGCTTGTTGAACATGGTGACCCATTTTACCATAAACTTAGTTTGACAAAAATAAATCAAACATGAGCTAAGAATGGTAGAGTTTTAGAAGGAAATGTAGTCGTATTCTCAATTGTAGCTACAGGAGGTTTGGTTGGATTGTTAGAGTGCAACTGCTTGATGATGTCTGCTTATGGCCCTTTCCGATCTATGGTAGTTTGGTGTTTTTGCATAGTTTAAGTTTGGATCCATGAGTAAGGAAATGTAGTCAGCAGTTTGCAGGGTGAATAATTTTGGTTATGTTTTTGCTATGTAGTTTATGTATGTCTTGTACCTAAGTGATTTATTTTGACAAAATTTAGTCAAACAAGTCACAAAACACCTAAAACAAGTCGAATAAGTCACAAACACCTAAAACAAACCATAACTAAGTTAAATATTAACATTTGCCACATAAGTGGACTTAGAAAATTGCCACACAAGTAGACTTTTAAGTTTCATGTACAAGGACTTAAAAAATTGCCACATGTAGCAACTCGTAATTTTTCATAAGGTAAAATGACTATTTTACCCTTTGACTGTTTAAAGTTGACTTTTGACTTTGACTTTTGACTATTTGACTTTTACCATAACGTAAAAGCAAATACGATAACCGGTAGTAACTGGTAATTTTCCTTGTAACCAACACAAGACTACGATAAGTCTATATGTTCAAAATACTTTATTTTCACCAATAAATCATAATTTATATGAACTATTACTACTTTATCATTTTTAAGTATATATTTTACTCTTTACGTAATACGCGTGCTCAAACCTACGTTATTAGGTTTTAACACCATAGACGCACCCTATGAGACTTATCACGCATTTAATATACCTAGTTAGAGTATACTGATAAGTTTAGACATTTTTATAAGTATTCCATTTTTACGTTACCCGATTTTAAGTTTAGTGACTTAAAGGCTTAACATTAGTAATTACCGGGACCAAACTACACCTCATAAACCAAAAATTAGGTAAAATAACACACACTACCACCTCATAAGAGGTGGCATGCAATAGCAACCTCACAAGGCCACTGGCTTTGCTTAACACACTAAGTCTCTAAACTTGCCACATAACCACCTTGTCCCCCACTTAAGATAACTTCACCTTATTCCTATCACTTTTACATGCAAAATGACTAAAATCCTCTCATCTCCCTCCCTAGGTCATTCATCCCTTAATCTCAACTCACCTTCATCCACTTTGATTCATACCATAAGTTACACTAAGAAGATGAAGGCCTAAGTGAGCTCTATATAGTCCAAGTGTTGTTTTGGTGATTCCATGTTTAGTTTAAGAGATAATCAAGAGTTCAAGGGCTGAGGTTAAGAGTATTATTTGGTGATTAACAAGGGTTAGAATCAAGTGGTTTGAAGATTCAAGACAAGGATTAAAGATTAGAAGGGTTAAGGGTTGAATTGTTCTTGTTGTACTAGTAACTTGTCATCCTAATCCTTGTAAGATTTGAGTTTATTTTCTTGTCATTCAATATGATTATAATAATCTCTATAATTATTTGATGTAATTTGATATAATTAGTATATGTAATATGGCTTAATTGATGTTGTACATGAGGTTGTGACCATAAAAACAAGCTAAAACAAGTCCTAGGTAAGTTCTATGAACATGAATTCTAAAACAGTCACAAAGTTTGATTAAACTGATCATCTCAGTAAACCTTGAGGTTAATTCAGTAAGATAGGCTTTTAGAACTATTTCTTACGGTCTTTTCGCCCGGGTGGCGCATGATGAGTGTCTAAATACTCATCATTTTGTACAATATAAACTGCAAAATCATCCGAAAACACTCAAAATGCATCAAAATGATGAAAATATCACAAATCGTTGTTTTATGTGTTTTAAATGCAAAAATATCAAAATCGATGAAAACATATCAAATTTGCAAAAATTGCGCTTTAGTCCCCAAGTTTCAAAATTGTCAAAAACAGGTCCCTGAGCACATAATTTCAAAAGTAAAGTCACCAAAGGTCCTTTTAAAATCAAAAGTTGTCAAATTTAGTCCTTTGGTGAAAAATATCAAAAGTTTGAGAAAATTACAAGAATGGTCCTTCAACTTTGAAAATTGGCAGAATTGGTCCCTGGAAAAAGTGAAAATGGCAACTTTGGTCCTTGTAATATTAACACTTGTCAATTTCAGCCCATGAAACATCTTTGCAGAATTGGCATTTCAGGCCCCTTGAATTTCAGAAATTACAAATGAGGCCCTTGTCATTTTAAACCCTTTCACACCCTTAGACCCTTGTCAATTGCAAATGACCCCCTGCCAAAGCTCTTTGGACCCTGCCATTTGGACCCCCTATTATTAAAAGCCACAAACCTGTTTTGACTATCCATTTCCTCCCACCTCACGGTGCACCATTCCCATCATCACCAAACTGCTTCTCTCTCGCTAACACTCCATCCACTCCACCATCATCACTTTCACCCCTCCAAACACAAGAAGCCAAGAAAGCATTATATGCCTCTAAACCTAACACTCAATCACCCCCAATTAAAAACCAAAATTACGCCAAAAACATTTAAAGGTCGGATTGCTTCTACACATCCAATGGTCATTTTATTAGTGGATATGTCCAAAGAAGTGAGAGAAGATGATTTGGGTGTATAAAAGGCAAAAGGAAGCAAGAAGGAAGGAGTTAGTTTTAGTTTTTTTAGCAATGTATGTCGACTTGTAGTTTACAATCTCTTAACTAGTCTTTAGTTGTAATTTCAAACTTCTTTGTATTAAATTCAAGTATTTCAGTGTATTTCAACTTGATTCAAGCATCAATTTCAGTTAATGTTCAATATCCATCATTTATGTTAACTGTTGAGATTTTTATTTTCAAACCCTTTTGATAAATCTTTTAGCAGTTCAAGTTTAATTTTATATAAGCTTATATAAGCTTATAATAGCTTTTGTAAGCTTAGAATCAAGTTTCAAGCATATTAGAAATTTGGTCAAAGAAAGTCAATATGGAGCGATTTGGTGCAGAATGTATTGGGTGATGCGTATAATGGTTTGGATTGATCTTTGGTTATATGGGTTGGTTAGATAGAAAATGGTCCTTGGGTTCACTGGTTTGCATGCCATTGTGGCTTTGGACATTTGTAAGTCAAGTTCAAATTTCTTAGCGTAATTAGTAGTTGTAGTTTTAATCTGTTAAAACTTGCTCAAATAGTAGTAATTAAGTTATATTAAGCTATTTTGATCATATTCTATGCTTGTTCAGAGTTTACCTCAGTTTTACTTTGCAAAACAATAAGATAAGGGGTGTTTGGTTTATGGTTTAAACTGCCCTTGAGGCTTGTTCAGTGGATACTTATTATTAGTTCATGTTTCTTAAGTATATTTGAACTCATTTTAGTCAATAAATTGGGTCTGCTAGCACTAGAAGTCAAACATCATTGAAATCTGTCTCAATGCTTCATCTGTTGTGATTTAGGATTTGCAATTTCTTGATTTGTGCTTAGATTTGTTAAATATTGCTTGCAACAAGTTCATTACAACACATAACATCAACATCAGTCTTAAAATTGGATCCAAAATCCATTTTGGTCAAAGTTCTTAAATTACTTCAAAAGTCAAAAGTGTGAAAAAAACCTGTTTTGGCTCATCTGCAAGGATTTTTCCTTGACTCATTTTTAAGTCAAATTAAGTGAACTTTGGCATTTTGAAAACTTCAACTGGTCTTATTACTTATCAGTATTTTTGTGGAATTTTACAATTTTGTTTAAGGCCTCAAATCAAGCTCTTCTTTTAGGCCAAAATGCCCTGCTCCAAACTCTCGCCACACCGAGTGTTTTCTCGCCTCTTGCAACTGTGCAAGGCTCAAAAGAGCTCCCCATGGTCTGATTTTTGGTACATTTGGTCTCACCCAGGTCTACTTTAGTTTACAATTGGTAGTTTTCACTTTTAGCTTATTGTGTTGCTTATTTTTGTGCTTAAAGTAGCTAGCTCAGAATCTGTTTTCATACATAAGCTCATATCATCAAAACTGATCCAACTTGCATATCAGTAGTTATAACCTGTTGTTTTTAGTTGCATTAGAGTAATTTTAGCACATTAGAGCTTCTGTGTTTGTTTGGTGGCTTTTGGTACACTTTTGCTTATTCTAGTGCTTATTTCAATAAGCACTTGGTTAGCAGTTTCAAATTTCACCACATAAGTGCCTGTTTTTCCATTTTTCCTAGATTCCTCTCATTATTTTAGAGTTTTCCGAAAATCTCAGATTTTCTAAGTTGATTTGCTATTTTTCTCAATTTAAATCACTTTTAACACCTTTTAAATAGCATTTAATACAAAAATTTAAAAGGTTCAAAAAATAATTTTCAATTTTCTTAGGTTTAGATAAATATAAAAAGTAAAAAGTAATTTTCCAGATTTTCATAGTTTATTTTGTAATTTTAGTAATTTAATTAGTTTTAATAGTTTAAAATTCATAAAAATAGAAAATAATCGTAAAAATACAAAATAGTTTTGAAAATTCTATTTTGATATTTTAGACTTTTCCATTTCATAATTTTATTTTTCTAGCTTTATTTCCTAATTTCTTGTATTTTAGGTAATTATTAAATAATTAAAATAGTTTTTAATTAATAATAATTAATTAAATAGTTGTAAAAATAGTTTTCTTTTTCTAAAAGTTTCTTTTATCATTAGGATTGTAAAATATCATTTTCATATTTTTAGGGTTAATATTGCTTTAGTTTCACTTTTTATTTTCAGACGTCACGTAGATTTTAATTTCGCTTTATAAAACATAAAACAAAACATCATTTTAAATATAGTGATAGCGTTTATTTAATAGATTTTATCTTTTAATTTTCTTTAATTTGCATTTAAGCCGTTTAATTTGTTGGCTTTTACGTAGTTATAAATAATTCACAAATCCTTTCCGCTCAAATTCTCGATCACTAAACGCTTGATAATCCATCAGACAACTCATTGGGACATAACGACCGGGAAACACCATACTCCCTGATCTTCATTGAGTTCGTGTTCAAACTATTTTAAGGTTCTTACTATCCGCCATTCACAAATGGCGGGCTTGTGAGAAACCTCGACGGTTTTGACGATCGTCAAGCACCTCATAACTCTTCCCGATGAGTAAATAAGAGCCAAAATGGCAAAAACATGTCAAAATTTGCACACCAGATTTCATTTGGGAAAAACCCATGGTTATGGCCATTTCTGGAAGTCGACTCAGTTTTATAAAATGTAGCCAAGACCTAAACTTAAAGTTTGGCAAAAGCGGCGTGTCAAAAAAACTTTTAGAACTCAACTTATGATCGTTTTGGCAGGACAAAAATTTGCAGCCAAACTTTCTGCAATGAAATATAAGTATATACTTGTAATTAGACCATTGATATAGGTAAACTTTGTACCTTAGACTTGATTAAGCTTAAGAAGTCGTTAGAGAATATAAAATATGAACTTGAGCTTTTGAATCACTTAAAATGACTTATGGTTAAAAGTTATGCCTAGTTAAGTTTTACTAGATGAAAATATAGTGTTGGAACAAAAGCTTGTTGACGATTTTAAATCATGATTTTGACCCTTTTCGGTCCGAATCAAGAAAAGTGTAAAACACAAGTTGCTCGAATGAGTTTTTCTACAAAACTCGGAGCACATAAGAAGAAAGTGAACTAAAAATCCTAAAACTAAAAACTAAACCGACATGTTGTTGACTAGAAATAAACCTTAGTAAGAAACCTTAAGTGATATATTGATTCTTTGAGGCCAAAACAAAGCCAAGGTTAAGCCAAGGCTGATGTCTCAAGGTATTTTAACTTAAATATAGTCATTAGGTTTGACATTAATTTTTGTTTCAAGTTGCTTAACCATAAATTAGCCACACGGCTAGTTTCGGTTTGTTAACCCGAAACTTGTTTCAAAAACTTGTTCATTAGATTGAATTTTACTAGACTTTGACAAAACTAGATAAATGACCATATGACATATAAACTATCTAAATACCATTTTCACAAGTATTAACTCTTGTTTAAACCTATGAACTTATATTAACTTAAAAACTATTTTTGAAACCTTTGTATTTCACGACATTATAATATGACACACCGTAATTATTTTCATCACAACACTCATTGAGTGAATAACATTTATACATAATAAATGTTATGCTAAACAACTTCACGACCTCTTGATTTTAATAGCCAAACAACATTTAAGGAATACTTTAACTTAAGAATTCATGTACAACATCATAAACCAACCAACTACATATACTTGTACACTTATATCGTACAATATACTAAAACACGAATACTATGCTTTCTTAGGTAATTGTTAAAGATCGTGATCTTGTCATACTCTACGTTGATAACATTATATCGTTACACTCCGCTGCTGATCACTACTGTGAGTTCATAACCCCACTTGTTATTACTTAAATGTTTTATAAACCCTTGGGGGTAATACATGCTTTATTTTAAATCGAACACATTGCTTTGAAATTATACTTGAATGTATTATTTGCACTAAGTACCACTATTGCCAATCTTAAGTCTCTATTATCATAAACCATTAATCACTTGCGGGTGAACGCGAATAATGTGGATAGCTATTGGGATTGACAAATCCCTTTTGTTTGACCAAGTTCGGTAAACAAACGCACTATATTTGAAGATCCATAGGCTAATTGGCAAATTACCTACTAGGGCAAATGTTACTATTATATCAATTGCGATTGATAAGCTGTTAACGTTTAGGTGTCATGAGCTTAGTGCAATAATATCTGTTTTGTTTTCTAAACTATGAATGTGAGACTAATTACCTCACTTTACGAATATTGTGTTCAATTGATTTCCTAAACTCTATGAATTTCACTCAACCATTGTGTTGACAGTTTTAAACATGTATTTAGGTCCATATGGTACGAAGCTGGCACGGAAGCGCACGGATACTCAAGAAGGCTATAACTTTTATTATCATTCGAAAACCAATTTAATGTATTTTGTAAACTTGGAACCATTTGGGACCTCATTTTTGTAAACTCGATATTTATATAAATCGAATGATAAATCTTTTAAAACGACTCAATTAGATTTTGTTTTCTATTGTTATGATCATTGTGCCATGAAGTAACACCCGCTTGAATTTCACGTATCACGAAATTGGGGTGTTACTGATTGGTATCGTAGCCTTAATTATAGAGAAACGGGTCTAATGTGACCTAAACTATAACTACTTTTACAAACAAAAACATTTTATATCCTTCCGTTCTTCATGCTTTCCATCCTCCAGACGATTATGTGACTTTTAGGCATTTTAAGCTATACAAACATACTAGTATATTGATATATACACTCGACATAATTTCAATAATAAACGATGTACTAAACATATCTGCGTATGCCTATTCTAAGGCATTACGACCCAATCATATTTTTCCAAATCATGTATTTACTCATGCATTTTAGGATTATGAAACTTCCTCCAAGACATTGTAACTGATTACAATGGTCTTTCCTACTTCTCAGCCATTGTGAGATACAATGGTCTCGTTCATTTTTCAAGACATTTCAAATCCTACAGTGGTCTCTATTACACTCTCGGACATCAGAAATCCTACATTGGTCTCCATTACATTCTCGACATCAGAAATCCTACATGGTCTCAATTACATCCCGCATAATCGTAAATCCTATAGTGGTCTCTATTTCATCCTCGTATTTGTGAGTGAAACAAAGGTCTCATTTACTTTCTCTATTATTGTGAGCTACACAAAGGTCTCAACTATTTCTATTACATTGTGAGTTGCACAATGGTCTCTATTATTTCGGACATTGTGAGTTACACAATGGTCTCAACTATTTCTCAGACATTGTGAGTTGCACAATGGTCTCAACTACTTCTCAGACATTGTGAGTTACACAATGGTCTAATTTACTTCATAGACATTGTAAGTTATACAAAATCTCTAGAAATTATCTTATAAACTTTATATGATATTGTTTTACATGAAACCTGTCACAATCTATCAAATTCCCTAATGGAAATACAAGAAATGGAATTTCTAAAGGACAAACTAATTCATCATCTACAAAAGCTGAAGTTCAGCAACTTTCTCTACATTCATCAAAATTCTCTTTTGAAACCTTCATTGTTAAAAGTTTGTACTCCTGGCCAAGTATGAACTATTTTAGAATTACTTAAAATTTCCGTTCCACACATACCTACCCATATGATAACGCTCAGATTGTGCATGTTTTTAGTAGCGTTATGTGTGCTTTTATATATGTTATTTGGTTATATTTGCGTGATTATAATGCTTAAACGCATCAATAGATGTTTGTCTAGTGTTTATAACCAAGTGCAGGGAAACGGAAGGAAAATAAAGAAATGTTTAGCAAAATGAAGATTTCCGTTTCAGTAAGTCTAAATCAGTATCTTAAGGACCTTTGAAGACCATAGTGATTGAAGAACCAAGTTCTACAAGATAAATAGAAGAAAAATCAAGTTTTCTTAATCAGAAATCAACCGGATCGGTTACAACCGAACCGGATCGGTTGAATATGACCGAACGACATTATGACCATCACCAACCGCTCGGTCACAACCCGCAACCGGAACGGTTGGCCACTTTAGAAGACCAACCGGATCGGTTGGTCGATGACCGATCCGGTTGGAGAAGCTGCATCTGCCAATCTTCATCACTAAGTCTCTCCTTTGCATCCAAACGATTCTAGGTCCTTCTCTTGGTGTATTATAGTCCCTTCCTTACTCCTTGGAGGCCAAGTTCAGCAATTAATACCCTAGGCTTTGGAATTAGTATAAATAGAGGCCAATTGTGAGCATATGAGATACACCTCAAATACAAATCTCTACTCATCAAACAAAGCTTTAAGCTCTCATAATTCGTCCTTAGAAGTCCATAGAAGTTTGGAGTTCGAAGTTCCACATTTGAGGCTAAATCGCCAAGAAGTCTACCCCAATACTTTGGGAATCATTACTTCACCATTTGTAATCTTATTCCAAGCATTGTAAGACTTTTAATCATGTTTTCTAATGTTCAAAGTTCTGAGTTTATGTTCATGTTTGCTATGAGTGGCTAGTTTCTTTATACACTTGCTTAAATGATGTTGATTATCATATGATTAGTTAGTGATTATGTTAACATATTTTAATTCCATTTCAAGTTGATTCTAAGATCCAATTGTGCTAAAGTTTCATAGTGACATTTGTTAATCAAGTTTGGCTAATTGGTAGTAATCGTTGGGGTCGAAAGAACTTATTGTTATTCAACTAGTCATAATCATTTTGTCTATGGATGATTGTTTTTACCCATTATTCTTGATTATACAAAGGAAATAAGGTGTGGTTGTAAGAAACGCTTTTTATTATCAAATTGGATTGGTTGGAAACATCTAAAAGGTCGTAAGATTAGTTGTTGAGAATCAATTGTAGCCTTTGTCTATGATCGGTTACCTTTGTATTGACCATTTCTTAAGCAATTTGATGAACAATTGGATGTTTTTGTGTTTAAGTTTATGTATGTAGACTTATGAAACTTGAATTGATCTTGAATTGATTGGTTAAACTTAATGCTTGTTTTTATGAACTAAAATCTTGACGAAGGTTTAACTTGTAAGAACAATAGATTAGTCTTCCAACTAATTATCATAACCAACATGTTAAGAGGTTAACACAATCACATTAATCTATGATATGAAACTAGTTTAAGCAAGTGTAGTTTTTAATCATCTGAATTTCATTATACCTATTTGCTTTGTTATATGTTTTGGATAGACTTTGTTAATTCAAACTTGTGTTTAGATTCACTCAAATCCCTGCGAACGATCCCGACTTACCTTCATAATCTTGCTATAACGGACGAGTATACTTGCTCGTATGTGTTATTGGTAATATTGGTAATTCTCCTTTTATAAATTTAAAACTTGTACACAACCAGCACATCACCATACTATCTTCTATGCAATGGAATGTGAAAACATAGGTTACAAGTCTTTTATGGCCGGGACTTGCAATTGAATGGTTTGATATCGCCTTTGCTTAGTGGACAATTTCTCAAAAGCTATGGAAATATCACAAGTATACCTAATTTAGGTATTTGGAAAATTTATCGAAACTCGGCTAAATATAGCCTAATCACCTATATTTAACCTAGGGACAGTGGAACATATTCTGATTAACTATGTTCGAATTAAATTTTTCAAACACTGAGAATAGTTATACAAGGGTTATATTCAGGTTAATTTCCTACTTAAACCCGATAAACCACTTGAATTCATTAAAAATATCTAGAGACATGATAGTGTCTTACCACTCAGCGAGATCTTAATACTTATTTATACTACCTAATTTCATTCTTGAAAATTTTCATTTATGAAATAATCCTAACTACTATCTTGGGATAGTCATCAAATCTTCTCGTCATTTCTTAGAAGTACTAGCTCTGCTTAAGTTTCAAGGATATCATTCACCATAATCCTTTAAAATTCACTTATGATTTTAAAGCAAACTTGACATCTCTACCGAAGAATAATGGTAAACATACATTACACTCTCCTAATAATCAACATATAACTTCATTATCTGAACCCCATTATAAGTCAGTATGTAAAACTTCACAGTATCACGTTTCTTTCAAACACTAGTAGACATAAACACTATACGATATAGATGCCAATGTCAATGGCGACACCGATGTCAATTTGCGGCATGTTTCGTTATGGCGACACCGATGTCAATGCCATCAAACTCAAACTTTCCCATCATCACCGTCGGAGATGCTAAAGTATGGTACAATGAATTAACCCCACGAATCATCAATACTGGGAGGAGATGAGGCAAGCTTTTGTGTCGATTCTTTCCACCGCCATGTTTGATCGATTAATGGGAGAAATTGCTTTCAACCAAAACCCAAACGAATCACTTGTCGAAGCTTGGCGAATGAAAGATTTGCTTCAGAGTTGTCATGGACATGGACTATCAAAGGAACCATTATCCAAATATTTTACCATGGACTAGATGAAATCTCTCAAGGCATCTTTGATGTCGGAGGAATTTTTCTCATAAGACTCCCAACGATACACATCAATTGCTCAAGATCGAGTACTTCTCAAAGTTGATTGGTCCAAAGATTCCAAACTAAACCTCTCGAAAACCGTTGCTTTTGTCGAAAACACCGATACCTCAAAACTCATGGAGAAGATGGAAGCGTTAACCTCAAAAATCGACTCGCAGACAAAGATATCAAATATGAAATGAAGGAAATGCGAGACGGATGCAACAATTGTGGAGGAAATCATCCATCGTCCGAAAAGGCCGATAAACCTATGGGTGGACCGAAGGAAGGAGAAGCGAAGTTACGCTTAAGGAGGATACCGTGGAGGAGGATATCGTAGTAATTATTACGGTCGAAATTGAAATTGGCAAGATCGCCGACTGCGGATGACAACCGTGATTCTCAACCACGAACCGACGATCCACCACCACAAAATTCGACAAAATATGGAAGAAACCGAATTCGAAAACCATGAGAGAATTCGTGGTCGGTCAAAAATCCGCAAATGATTTTATCAAAATCAATTTTTCAATCTCAAAGCCAAAGTTGAGCAAGGACGTAAAAATCATCAAGCATCTATCCAAGATCTTGAAAACAAGTTTAGCGGATCGTCGACCAACATTCCTCTGACCATCCGGTTCATTGCCAAGTAATACCCAATCCAACCCAAAACCATCAAATGATAAGACATACCGTCCACCACAAACAAGAAATGAGCATATCAATGTCGTCTTCAAGAAGTGGTCTCGTGACGATCCACCACCAAATCCTAATACTCATGTCACCGTTGATAGTGAGGATGAAACCGAGGAACCAAACACAACTCAAACTACCAAAAGAAAGACATTCCATCCGTCAAGGCGATACACCAAAAATTCTTATCCTCAACGCCTAAAGAAAGAAAAGATGGAAGAGCGTTATAAGAAGTTCATTGAAATAATCAAAGAGGTTAGACTCAATGTTCCTCTCGCTGATGTCTTAGCCGAATGCCCAATTACGGAAATTTTGAAAGAACTTCTCAATAACAAAAGCAAGCTTGAGCAAATATCGCAGCCTTTTCTTAACGAAGAATGCTCACTATTGTCCAAAACAAGATCCCACCAAAGCTCGGAGATCCTGGAGCTTTCTTATTCCATGTACTGAATAATGTTAAATGTGATGCTTTGGCCGATCTTGGCGCAAGTATCAATTTGATGCCTTATTCGCTATATTCCAAGTTATGCAATAACACTGAAACCAACAAAATGAGCATGCGATTAGCAAATCATTCCTACCAATATCCTGTGGAATCACGAGAATATGCTTGTTCAAGTCGGTAAATTCATTTTTCCCGTGGACTTTGTGATCTTGGAAATGGAAGAAGATAGTAAAGTTCCACTCATCTTAGGAAGACCTTTCCTAAATACCGCCGATGCAATCATCAAAGTGAAAGGAAAAGAACTTAAACTTGGAGTTGGGGAAGATCGAATCACTTTTATAATCGATAAAGCAATGCGCTATCCACATTTCAGTGATGACACTTGTTTTAACATCGATATTATTGATGAAGTCACTGATGAAGAATTAGACGCATTACTTAACGAATCCGATCCATTCATGACTACTTCTGAAAAAATCAATGAAACAGATTTTGACAAAGAGTTGATGATTTCATGAAAGTAGAATTCGAATGAGATAACTCAGAAGAAGAAGAAATGGAAGAAGAGAAGAAAATTTTGAAGAAATAACTTTCAATAACGAGATGCGAATTAAACCTCTATCAAGAACCACCCACGTATCTCGAACTCAAACCTCTCCCGATCATCTTGAATATGCTTACTTGGAGGAAAACTCTTTCTTCAAAGAGTCATATCTTCATTGCTCGAGGATAGTGAGAAAGAAAGTTTAGTTTCGTCCTCAAAATCACAAACAAGCTTTAGCTTGAAAACATCCACATACCGTGAATTAGTCCCACTTCGCAAACACAAAATCAATTTTGAAGAAGGATTAAACCTGTGGTAGAACGTCAACGTTGACTCAATCCCAACATGAAAGAAGTTGTTAAAAGGAAATCATAAAACTTCTCGATGCTTGGAATCATTTACCCAATTGAGGATAGCCTTGGGTAAGCCACATTCTCATTGTGTTCCCAAGAAAGGAGGAATGACGGTTGTGACTAATGAGCTAAACGAACTAGTTCCAACTAGAACTATCACCGGTTGGCACGTTTGTATTGACTATCGTAAATTAAACAAAGCCACCAGAAAAGATCACTTTTCGCTCCCATTCATGGATCAAATGCTTGAAAGACTGGCAAGAAATAAATTCTTTTGTTTCCTCGACGGATTATTAGGATATTTCCAAATTCCTATCGATCCTAACGATCAAGAAAAGACCACTTTCACTTGTCCTTTTGGAACCTACACATATCGGGCGATGTCTTTGGTCTTTGCAATGCACCCGCAATTTTCAAAGGTGTATGATCGCCATATTCAAGACATGCTAGAAACCTCCATGGAAGTTTTCATGGATGACTTTTCGCCTTTGGAGACTCGTTTGAAGCTTGTCTTTCTAATCTCGATAAAATGCTCGAAAGATGCGAAGCTGCACATCTTGTCCTTAACTGGGAAAAATGTCACTTTATGGTAACTGAAGGAATTGTTCTTGGCCACAAAATCTCCAGTGTAGGAATGGAAGTAGACAAAGCAAAGGTCGATGTCATCTCAAAACTTCCACCACCAACTAATGTCAAAGCCGTTAGAAGTTTTTAGGACATCTGGTTTTACCGCCGATTCATCAAAGATTTTTCAAAATATCTCGTCCGATGACAAAACTTTTGAGAAAGAATCTATCTTTGACTTCAATGCAGATTGCATAAAAGCTTTCAAACACCGAAATCTCAACTTACTAGTGCTCGATCATGGTTTCACCTAATTGGTCACTACCTTTCGAACTTATGTGCGACGCAAGCGATTTTGTTTGTTGGAGCCGTCTTAGGCCAACGTGAAGGAAAACACTGCCTATATATTTTGCTAGCAAGACACCGAATAGTGCTCAAGAAAATTATACCGCCACCGAAAAGGAATTATCGTCCGTCGCTTTCACATTCAAAAATTCGATCATACCTCGTGCTCTAAAAATAAACGGTATTTTACCGATCATTCAGCGCCAAGTATCTCACATACAAAGCAAGATGCTAAACCACGCCTTATTCGATGGATTTTGCTACTCCAAGAATTTGACATCGAAATCAAAGATAAGAAAGGAGCAGAATCTTGCCACCGATCACTTATCTCGCCTTGAAAACCCCAATCTTGAGGAGTTAAAAGAAGAGGAAATCGATGATTATTTTCCGATGAAACTCTCATGACCATCGATGGAACCGACGATCCTTGGTTTGTCGACTTTGCGAACTACCTCGCAGGAGGAATTCTCGAAAAGGTCTAACTCATGCTCAAAGAAGCAAATTCTTTTCGAACTTAAATACTATTTTGGGAAGAGCCATATCTTTCAAATGTGTCCCGATGGAATGATCCAAAGATGTGTTTCGGTTCCAAACCCGAAAAATTCTTGACGAATGTCATCATGGCCCAAATGGGGACATTATGGTCCTTCCACCACAGCTAAAAAGTTTTGATGTCGGATTCTATTGGCCAACAATATTCAAAGAAGCACACACACTTGTTCGTAATCGTGACGCTTGTCAAAGAACTACCAATCTCTCTCGTAGGGATGAAATGCCATTAACAAGCATTCAAGTGTGTGAGATATTCGATATTTGGGGAATAGATTTTATGGGACCTTTCCCAAATCCCACAAATTCAATACATTCTCGCTGCTATAGATTACGTGTCCAAATGGGCGTGTTCAAGCTTTACCAACAAACGATGCTCGTGTCATCGTTAATTTCCTCAAAAGCTTTTCATTGTTATGGAATTCCCAATGCTTTGATCGACGATCGAGAACCCATTTCGTAACCAAAAATGGAGAAAACTATGAAAAGATATGGAGTTCATCATCGATTCATGACGGCCTATCATCCACAAACCAAAGGTCAAGTTGAAAATACCAACAGAGCTCTCAAAAGAATACTAGAGAAAACAGTGAAGGACAATCCTTCAGTGTGGGCAAAGAAACTGACGATGCTCGTGGGCATTTCAGACGGCTTATAAAACTCCGATTGACACAACTCCTTGCTGCACTCTTGCATGGAAAGACTTGTCATTTGCCGCTCAAGTTGAACATCGTGCTTATTGGGCTCTCGAAACTGTAACACCGATCTCAAAATAGTGGAGAGAAAAGATTCTGTAATTGCACGAACTCGATGAATTAAGACTCAAGCTTATGAAAATTCCAAACCAGTATAAAGCTAGAACAAAAGCTTATCACGATAAAAAGCTACGGATTCGGAAAGAATTCAAAGCCGGAGATAAAGTTCGCTTTTAACATGAAATTCAAATTCAAAGCTCTAAATTACACCCAAAATGGTTTGGACCATATGTCGTTAAACATGGATATCCATCCGGTATGTCGAACTCTATGACAAACAGTGGTGGAAGTTTCATTGTTAATGGGCACCAATCAAGTTATATTACGACAAGGAGCAAACGAATGAAGTTTGAGTTGCAACAGCTTCCCATGAAAATGAATTGAAACTATCACCTTTGTAGCACCATTTCCGTGAAGAATCCCACAAATTGTTCCATGGAAACCATCACGAGTTCGTCTGGGACGATATTGAAGTTACCGTGAGAATTCATGTACATCCCTAACTTTTCAAAATGTTCAAGGCTACCCTACGGCCAAATGAATTGGGAAGATTCGAGTCGCCGATGACTCGGTAATAAAACAAGCGCTTCTGGAGGCAACCCGTGTTTTGATTTTCGTGGTCACTCCCAAAGTTTAAACCTTTGGTTGAACTTAAGTGTGGGGTGCCACCTTTAATAAAACCTTTTGTTTGTTTATAAGATTGTGTGCAAGTGATGATTTCTCCAAAGGACGCTAGGAATGAAGAAAGAATTTTAAGTCGATAAACTCGTTGACATATCCGTTTCATATCTATTTTCCCTATTTGAAGTTCGTTTTTCATTAAGGACAATGTCTAACTTAAGTGTGGGGGTGAATAGGAAAAATTAGAGTTTTCATGCTTAAATTTAAAATTTTGTTTGCCCTTGTGATCTAGTTGTTTCACACTTTTAGGATTATCTATTAAAATAATCGGATCAAACCACGGTAATATTTGAAATCGCGAGATGTGTTCGATTACTATTGCAATCCATTCTGGGATCGATAAACATTTGCTAGCACATATTATACCCTTTCCACTAAATTGTGAGGATTTGAGCCTATTTCTTATTAGCATACATCTGTTATGCTTGGATCGTTTGTTATGAGTGTGCCGGTGATTTTATTTATTCTAGAACTTGTGCTTGTAAATTATTACCAGATCGCAGTGAGATTGCATTCGTGTGATATAAGTGAATTCGTGTGATAAAGAGGCACCTTAGGATTTAACCCAAATGGCCTTCCATTTTACATATAATGATATATTAGCTAACCACATTGGTTAGTTAACCACCCACATGGACCCATTTGTAGTGCTCATTTTAGCACTAGATACCCTAGTTACACCTTCGAGCCATCCTTTTCATTTTGCTTCACCCGTAAAATACAAAAGATTTTACACTTTAAACCTTAGCCTATCCCGTATCAATGTCTAACGGTTGGTTTCAACACCGAAAGTGAAGATTGTTCAAATGATTATGAGTACCACATCCTATGAGATTGATTGAGCCATGCTTATGTTATGTTAAAAAAAAAAAAAAAAAAAAAAAAAAAAAAAAAGTTATGTGTTGAAAGTATGAAAATAATAGCCAATGTGCTATGATCGAAGAACAATTGTCATGGCAAAGCGAAAAGTCAGGAAAGTGGAAAAGAAGAAATTGAAGCTATACTCATTTATTTGGTTCGTGGAATGTTTGGTAGCTAACAACGCGTATTAGACTTGATTTCATTTTATTTTAACACCAATTTCATAAACATCTCCATGCCTTATCCATACCCTTAACCCTAAGCCATATCATTATAACCCAATAAAAGCCCTCTTTAGATGTTTTACTTGGTGCTCACGCCACGTCGGTGGAGTTTTGTTTCTTGTACAAGCTTATGGTAATAATCTAATCATGATGAGCAATGAGTGTGATTTATCCTGTTACTCCACTAAAAATGAGTGATGGAGTGAATTATGTTTCGCCTTTTCGTGAGGTGTTTCAAATGTTAATCATGCAAGAAAATCATTGGATATTGTCAAACATCTTGATGTTTCACCTTTATAAAGCATAATTGATGAATCATCTCGTATTTATACTTGGTTGATCCGCATCACATTTTCATAATCACGATATTGTACCGGTGGATGTTTTTCCTAGATATGCTCGAGGGCAAGCAAAGTTTAAGTGTGGGGAATTTGATAACGCCGATTGTGCATGTTTTTAGTAGCGTTATGTGTGCTTTTATATCATTATTTGGTTATGTTTATGTGATTATAGTGCTTAAACGCATCATTAGATGTTTGTCTAGTGTTTATAACCAAGTGCGTGGAAACGGAAGGAAAATAAAGAAATGTTCAAAGAAATGAAGATTTCGTTCAAGAAGTCTAAATCAAGATCTCAAGGACCTTTGAAGACCATAGTGATTGAAGAACCAAGTTCTACAAGATAAAGAGAAGAAAAGATCAAGTTTCCTTAACTCAGAAATCCAACCGGATCGGTTACAAGCAGTAACCGGATCGGTTGAATATGACCGTAAACGACATTATGACCATCACCAACCGCTCGGTCGCAACCCGCAACCGGAAAGGTTGGCCACTTTAGAAGACCAACCGGATCGGTTGGTCATATGACCGATCCGTTGGAGAAGTTGCATCTGCCAATCTTCATCGCTAAGTCTCTCCTTTGCATCCAAACGATTCTAGGTCCTTCTTGGTGTATTCTAGTCCCTTCCTCACCCTGGAGGCCAAGTTCAAGAATTAATACCCTAGGCTTTAGAATTAGTATAAATAGAGGCCAATTGTGAGCATATGAGATACACCTCAAATACAAATCTCTACTCATCAAACAAAGCTTTAAGCTCTCATAATTCGTCCTTAGAAGTCCGGAGAAGTTTGGAGTTCCGTGTTCCACATTTGAGGCCAAATCGCCAAGAAGTCTACCCCAATACTTTGGGAATCATTACTTCACCATTTGTAATCTTATTCCAAGCATTGTAAGACTTTTAATCATGTTTTCTAATGTTCAAAGTTCCGAGTTTATGTTCATGTTTGCTATGAGTGGCTAGTTTTTATACACTTGCTTAAATGATGTTGATTATCATATGATTAGTTAGTGATTGTGTTAACATGTTTTAATTCAATTTCAAGTTGATTCTAAGATCCAATTATGCTAAAGTTTCATAGTGACATTTGTTAATCAAGTTTGGCTAATTGGTAGTAATCGTTGGGGTCGAAAGAACTTATTGTTATTCAACTAGTCATAATCATTTTGTCTATGGATGATTGTTTTTACCCATTATTCTTGATTATACAAAGGAACTAAGGTGTGGTTTTAATAGAAACGTTTTTTGATTATCAAATTGGATTGGTTGGAAACATCTAAAAGGTCGTAAGATTAGTTGTTGATAATCAATTGTAGCCTTTTGTCTATGATCGGTTACCTTTTGTATTGACCATTTCTTAAGCAATTTGATGAACAATTGGATGTTTTTGTGTTTAAGTTTATGTATGTAGACTTATGAAACTTGAATTGATCTTGAATTGATTGGTTAAACTTAATGCTTGTTTTTATGAACTAAAATCTTGACGAAGGTTTAACTTGTAAGAACAATAGATTAGTCTTCCAACTAATTATCATAACCAACATGTTAAGAGGTTAACACAATCACATTAATCTATGATATGAAACTAGTTTAAGCAAGTGTAGTTTTTAATCATCTGAATTTTATTATACCTATTTGCTTTGTTATATGTTTTGGATAGACTTTGTTAATTCAAACTTGTGTTTAGATTCACTCAAATCCCTGCGAACGATCCCGACTTACCTTCATAATCTTGCTATAACAGACGAGTATACTTGCTCGTATGTGTTATTGGTAATATTGGTAATTCACCTTTTATAAATTTAAAACTTGTACACAACCAGCACATCACCATACTATCTTCTATGCAATGGAATGTGAAAACATAGGTTACAAGTCTTTTATGGCCGGGACTTGCAACTGAATGGTTTGATATCGCCTTTGCTTAGTGGACAATTTCTCAAAAGCTATGGAAATATCACAAGTATACCTAATTTAGGTATTTGGAAAATTTATCGAAACTCGGCTAAATATAGCATAATCACCTATATTTAACCTAGGGACAGTGGAACATAGTCTGATTAACTATGTTCGAATTAAATTTTTCAAACACTGAGAATAGTTATACAAGGGTTATATTCAGGTTAATTTCCTACTTAAACCCGATAAACCACTTGAATTCATTAAAAATATCTAGAGACATGATAGTGTCTTACCACCAATGAGATCTTAATACTTATTTATACTACCTAATTTCATTCTTAAAATTTTCATTTATGAAATAATCCTAACTACTATCTTGGGATAGTCATCAAATATTCTCGCCATTTCTTAGAAGTACTAGCTGTTTAAGTTTCAAGGATATCATTCCGCCATAATCCTTTAAAATTCACTTATGATTTTAAAGCAAACTTGACATCTCATCAAGAATAATGGTAAACATACATTACACTCTCCTAATAATCAACATATAACTTCATTATCTCGAACCCCATTATAAGTCAAGATGTAAAACTTCACAAGATCACGCTTTCTTTCAAACACTAGTAGACATAAACACTATACGATATAGCCTTCATCTCAAAACTACCTAATACATGATCGATTTTGGAAGTGGTTTGGACAACCACTTGCCACTATCAAGACTTTACTACAACGACAAATATCACATCATTATAAACCATTTCATATCAACAATATCTTATACCATTGATTAACAACAATTACCGTAACAACAACAAAACTATTCCATTTAAGGCACTATATAGACGAAAGTGTTAGTAAACCATTTGTTGGACTAAGGTGTTCAGAGATCACACACGAAACAACTAATGAAACCATACAAACACAAATTAGGCTGCATGCCGCACACTATCGCCTAAAACAAAATTTTCAAAGATGTAAGGCGTTAATATTTACCAAAAACTTCATGTTAATATGATTCGTTTTGAGAATTGGGAAAAGCCAAACTTTAGGTATATCGGACTCTATAAGATTTTAACAAAACCCTTTAGATTATCAACTTAAACCACCCCCAAAAACTTAGAATGGTACATAACATATTCTATGACCGGAAACTTGAGAACGCAATGATTAGAATTCGACGCATATACCCACATTTTTCCTAGACACTTCAACATCAGATGACACACACTGAATTCCGGGACGGAATTCCCTTAAGGGGTAGAGACTGTAGCAACCCGTAATTTTTCATAAGGTAAAATGACTATTTTACCCTTTGACTTTTTAAAGTTGACTTTTGACTTTGACTTTTGACTATTTGACTTTTACCGTAACGTAAAAGCAAATACGATAACCGGTAGTAACTGGTAATTTTCCTTGTAACCAACACAAGACTACGATAAGTCTATATGTTCAAAATACTTTATTTTCACCAATAAATCATAATTTATATGAATTATTACTAATTTATCATTTTTAAGTATATATTTTACTCTTTATGTAATACGCGTGCTCAAACCTACGTTATTAGGTTTTAACAACATAGACGCACCCTATGAGACTTATCACACATTTAATATACCTAGTTAGAGTATGTTGATAAGTTTAGACATTTTTATAAGTATTCCATTTTTACGTTACCCGATTTTAAGTTTAGTGACTTAAAGGCTTAATATTAGTAATTACCGAGACCAAACTACACCTCATAAGCCAAAAACAAGGTAAAATAACACAAACTACCACCTCATAAGAGAGGTGGCATGCAATAGCAACCTCACAAGGCCACTTGGCTTTGCCTAACACACTAAGTCTCTAAACTTGCCACATAACCACCCTTGTCCCCCACTTAAGATAACTTCACCTTATTCCTATCACTTTTACATGCAAAATGACTAAAAATCCTCTCATCTCCCTCCCTAGGTCGTTCATCCCTTAATCCCAACTCACCATCATCCACTTTGATTCATACCATAAGTTACACTAAGAAGATGATGGCCTAAGTGAGCTCTATATAGTCCAAGTGTTGTTTCGGTGATTCCATGGTTAGTTTAAGAGATAATCAAGAGTTCAAAGGCTGAGGTTAATAGTATTATTTGGTTACTAATAAGGGTTAGAATCAAGTGGTTTGAAGATTCAAGACAAGGATTAAAGATTAGAAGGGTTAAGGGTTGAATTGTTCTTGTTGTACTAGTAACTTGTCATCCTAATCCTTGTAAGATTTGAGTTTATTTTCTTGTCATTCAATATGATTGTAATAATCTCTATAATTATTTGATGTAATTTGATATAAGTAGTATATATAATATGGCTTAATTGATGTTGTACATGAGGTTGTGACCATAAAAACAAGCTAAAACAAGTCCTAGGTAAGTTCTATGAACATGAATTCTGAAATAGTCATAAAGTTTGATTAAACTGATCATCTAAGTAAACCTTGAGGTTAATTCAGTAATATAGGCTTTTAGAACTGTTTCTTACGGTCGTTTCGCCGGGTGGCGCACCTCATAACTCTTCCCGATGAGTAAATGAGAGCCAAAATGGCAAAACATGTCAAAATCTGCACACCAAATTTCATTTGGAAAAAGCCTATGGTTATGACCATTTCTGGAAGTCGACTCAGTTTATGAAATGTTTCCATGACCTAAACTTAAAGTTTGGCGAAAGCCGCGTGTCATAAAAAGTTGTAAAACTCAACTTATGATCGTTTTGGCAGGACTGAATGTGCAGCCAAACTTTTTGCAATGAAATATAAGTATATACTTGTAATTAGACCATTGATATAGGTAAACTTTGGACCTTAGACTTGATTAAGCTTAAGAAGCTGTTAGAGAATATAAAAATATGAACTTGAGCTTTTGAATCACTTAAAAAGGACTTATGGCTAAAAAGTTATGCCTAGTTAAGTTTTACTAGATGAAAATATAGTGTTGGAACAAAAGCTTGCGACACGATTTTAAATCACGATTTTGACCCTTTTCCGTCCGAATCGGAAAAGTGTAAAACACAAAGTTGCTCGAAATGAGTTTTTCTACAAAACTCGGAGCACATAAGAAGAAAGTGAACGAAAAGCCTAAAAAGGGCAAAACTAAACTGACACATTGTTGACTAGAAAACAACCTTAGTAAGAAACCTTAAGTGATATATTGATTCTTTGAAGCCAAAACAAAGCCAAGGTTAAGCCAAGGCTGATGTCTCAAGGTATTTTAACTTAAATATAGCCATTAGGTTTAACCTTAATTTTTGTTTCAAGTTGTTTAACCATAAATTAGCCACACCGCTAGTTTCGGTTTGTTAACCCGAAACTTGTTTCAAAAACTTGTTCGTTATATTGAATTTTACTAGACTTTGACAAAACTAGATAAATGACCATATGACATATAAACTATCTAAATACCATTTTCACAAGTCGTAACTCTTGTTTAAACCTATGAACTTATATTAACTT
The DNA here is from genome assembly GCA_022545495.1 of Chrysanthemum lavandulifolium. Lineage (NCBI taxonomy): Eukaryota > Viridiplantae > Streptophyta > Magnoliopsida > Asterales > Asteraceae > Chrysanthemum > Chrysanthemum lavandulifolium. Next base: position 203,654,142 of record CM040238.1, read on the forward strand.
AAAAACTATTTTTGAAACCTTTGTATTTCACGACATTATAATATGACACGCCGTAATTATTTTCATCACAACACTCATTAAGTGAATAACATTTATACATAATAAATGTTATGCTAAACTACTTCACGACCTCTTGATTTTAGTAGCCAAACAACATTTAAGGAATACTTTAACTTAAGAATTCATGTACAACATCATAAACCAACCAACTACATATACTTGTACACTTATATCATACAATATACTAAAACACGAATACTATGCTTTCTTAGGTAATCGTTAAAGATCGTGATCTTGTCATACTCTACGTTGATAACATTATATCGTTACACTCCGCTACTGATCACTACTGTGAGTTCATAACCCCATTTGTTATTACTTAAATGTTTTATAAACCCTTGGGGGTAATACATGCTTTATTTTAAATCGAACACATTGCTTTGAAATTATACTTGAGTGTATTATTTGCACTAAGTACCACTATTGCCAATCTTAAGTCACTATTATCATGAACCATTAATCACTTGCGGGTGAACGCGAATAATGTGGATAGCTATTGGGATTGACAAATCCCGTTTGTTTGACCAAGTCCGGTAAACAAACGCACTATTTTTGAAGATCCATAGGTTAATTGGCAAATTACCTATTAGGGCAACTGTTACTATTATATCAATTGTGATTGATAAGCTGTTAATGTTTACGTGTCATGAGCTCAGTGCAATAATATCTGTTTTGTTTTCTAAACTATGAATGTGAGACTAATTACCTCACTTTACAAATATTGTGTTCAACCGATTTCCTAAACTCTATGAATTTCACTCAACCTTTGTGTTGACGGCTTTTAAGCATGTATTTCAGTCCATATGGTACGAGGTCGGCAACGGAGGAGCACGGATACTTAAGAAGGCTATAAATTTTATTATCATTCGAAAACCCATTTAATGTATTTTGTAAACTTGGAACCATTTGGGACCTCTTTTTTGTAAACTCTGATATTTATATAAATCGAATGATAAATCTTTTAAAAACGACTCCATTAGAGTTCGTTTTCTATTGCTATGACTGTTGTTCCATGAAGTAACACCTAGTTTGAATTCCGCTGCGTGTCACGAAATTGGGGTTGTTACACCACATGTATGGACTTTGATGTTTACCACTTATGTGAACTTGCATACAGACATTATACTTAAACACATAATTGTCTTGAAGTTAAAACATGATTATTGGATAGTCCATTTACTTTCATTAGCCTGACTTGATTGCGTTGCTATAGCATCATATATTTCTCTAACAGCATGATCATGTGTTGCTTCTATGACTGGCTGACTCAAAGGATGTGAAGAAGATTGGTTGCCTCTAGTCTTATTTGGACTCATTCTTTCTGCTATAACTATTGTCTTGTCCATTTTGAGGGTGAACTTCCACTTGAAACACTTGAACTAGGACCAGCTTGAGCAGCTACATTTCCATCTTGCACAGGTCCAACACTTGACCCACCTTGCCCATGACCAACAATTGCTTGACCAACACCAGCATCAGCTTGACCAAGCACATGTTGCACTTGACTAGCTTGACCAACACCAGCTTCTTCTTGACCAGTTCCACTACCACTAGCTACATTACAAAAGAACTTGTAAATTATCTATGATATTTAAAGCAAACAAACAGTTAAAAATTGAAACTTAAATAACTATTTGTTCTTGGAGCTTGACATTGTCCTTTGCATGTAGTCTTATTATGTCTAATGTTTCCACGGGATTGACAGCTAATGGTTCTCCATATCTTGCTCAGTTTACCATTTTTAAAAAGTGGTTCATCTTCAAGTTTGAACCTCTTTATTTTCTTCTTTGGTCTGCCTATCAAGATATGATGCTTTGGTGGCAAAAGTGTTGTTGGACATGTGGACTTCTCCCAGAAGTTGCTTCCTCTAATTGGTTCCACTAAGTGAGAGTATACTTCCTTCAATGTAGTCAACCAATAACAAGGATTTACCCAAGATTTTTTTTGGTTAGGGGGTGTTCCTAATTCCTTTCCATTAAAAGTCATATTCCAACAAGTTGCGACAACATGCTTATAAGGAATCCATGTCAATTCCCATTTCCTACATGAACATCTCTTACTCTTTACATCTACAACACACTGATCACCCCATGCCCCTGATACTTGATACATAACTACTCCATTACATTCCACTTTCAACAAATGAGCCTCTTTCTTAATAGCTTACATGAATTTAGTTCCAGTAGGGGTCAAATGACCATAACTTTTGGGTTTCAAAGACTTTCAGATATTGATGTTGCTCATATGGTTAAAGATTAAAGACTGCTAGTGTATATTAATATTGCTGGAAACTTCAAAGGAAAATAGACTAAGTAGTAATGCTGCTAGAAAAAAACTTAGTGCTGCTAGTACTAAGTTACAACTGCTGAAGAGTTAATGCTGCCATAGTAAAGATTAGTGTCGCTGGTTGTTAGTTAATGTTGTTTATGTTTTAATTCGGTTAGATATGTATAGAATTTTTAGATAAGTATGTAAACGATTTGATATACTTAGGAAAGTATTCTTATCTTGTAGAATACGTATTGTAACCCTAATAGGACTCCTTAGGCTATAAAAGGAGGTCCTAGGGCATAGAGATTATTACGTTTTTATTCATAGATTCAAGTTTGTAAACCCTAACACTTGTGAGAGTATTCGTATTATAATCAATAATATTGAATCTTTTATTGTTAATTGTGTTCTTCTTAATATTTAATACTATATTTCGCATAGTGTTTGATAAATTCAAAACAGTTTTTAATCTAGTTGTGTTAGTTTATCTAGCATAGCTAAACCTTTACAAGCTAAGGGAATACAGTCAAGTACATAACTGGGATCAACAAGTGATATCAGAGCTTGTGGTTCTAGATGTTGTGATCAAAGAAGAACATGTTTTAATATACAATATTTTGCTGCTAAAGATTGATCAAGACTCTGTGCATATGGTTGTTGCATCAAGGGTTCCAATGCTCAAGGCTGGTGAGTATGAGATCTGGAGAATGTGTATTGAGCAGTATATCTAGATGCTTGAGTTCCAACTCTGGTAAGTCATTGAGAATGGAACGATCCACCAAAAACAACAACATCTCCGAAGGTGTTGTGACTATCTTGTCGATGAGTGTCTAAATACTCATCATTTTTGTATCATTTAACCGCAAAAACATCCGAAAACACTTTAAACGCATCAAAATGATAAAAATATCACAAATAAGTGTTTTATGTGTTTTAAATGCAAAATATCAAAATCCGTGAAAACGTATCAAATTTGCATAATTGAGCTTTAGTCCCCAAGTTTCAAAAGTTGTCAAAAAGTCCACGGTAAATCTAAATAAAGAGAAATGTTATTCAAGGTCCCTGAAATATTCTAATTTGTCAAAATGGTCCTTGAAGAAATCTTTTGTAAAATGGCGAAAAGGTCCCTCGAACTTTCAAAATTGGCGTAATTAGTCCTGAAAATGTGAAAATGGCAAGTTTGGTCCTTATACTTTGTGAGATTGTCAATTTTAGTCCTTGGAACAACTTTTCGGCTTTGGCGAATAGGTCCTTGCAATTTCGAAATGACAACACTAGTCCTTGTCTTTATTAATACCTTTACACCTATTTTGACTTGTCATAACTCAAATGGACCCCTGCCAAAGCTATGTGACCCCTGCCTTTTGACCCTTTCTCTCTTTTTGACCCCCTGGTCAAACCACCAAGTCAAACAGATAACCAGAGGTTTCCCTCCCACCAAGTCTTCCCCTCTCCACTTGCCTGTACACCCTGCAACACCTTACCAAATCACTTTCACCCATCACCTTATCTCCTCAAAATCACTCACCTCATCATTACAAACCCACCCCCCTAGCTGTAAAGTCAGAAAGCCCTATAAGTCAAATTTAACCATTTCCCGCCAAAATGATAAAAGTAGCCAAAATCCACTAAAGTGACCCAATTGCCCTGGAAAGTGGTGGGATTCTCTCATAAGGACACGTGGACTCAGATTGAAGTATAAAAGGGGAAGAAGATTGAGGAAACAGGAGTAGTTAGTTTGATAATTTTTACCTTAATGTCGTTTTTTTTAAATGTTGTAGTTTATATCTAGATAATGTAATTTCAAGTTCCTGTGAACCATATCTAAGTTAAACCTTCAGTGTAATGTGTTTTGATTAAGCAATTCCAAGTTCATTATGATTTTCAAACTTTAAGTTAATCTGCAAATTTGATCTACTAGTCTTATGCACAAGCTCTTAGAAGCTTATTTCTAAACTTAACTAAGCTTATATAAGCTATTTAAAGTCTTTTTGAAAGCTCAAAAGTCAGTTTCAATAAACTTTGCTTCATGGTCAATAGAAGTCAAAGAACTGGTCTAGAGTGGAAATGGTGATGAAATTGGGTTAATACAGTGGTGGATAGGTTAAAATAGATTAGTAGTATATTGATGTTGGGTTGGTTTTAATCAGCACACCACTGGGTTCATATGAGTAAGTCTACCTATTTTCAATTTTCAAGTCATTTTGTAATGTATGCTTGTTCATGTATCCGCAAATACCAATGATTTAAGTGTGTTTACAAAGTTGTAATATGGTCATGAGAACTTAGTTTGATCTTCATTGCATGCTAGTTCAGTGTCTGTGTTAATTTTAATTGCATAACAGTTGCAATAGGTGTGTTTGGAACAAGTGTTAAATTGCCTTTGTAGGTTGGTTCGTTGGTAAGCTACTGCATTACAATCTTGTATAGTACATTTAGGATCATTTGAAGTCACTTATTTGCTCATCCAATTAGTAGAAGTCAAAATTTTCTTTAAACCATCTTATCACCATCGTTGGATCTTTGAAGAATCATAAACTCATTTTGTGTTTAGACATCATAGATAAAGCTTGCTCTAGCCTCATTTCATCAAATTACATCATTTGCGTTAAGAAAGCTAGCTCAAAGTTAGCAAAAGTCAACTTTTCGCTTTTACTAAAAAGTCAAAAGGTGCAAACGGCGGTTTGAGCCAAATAGGACGAATTTTCACAAGCTCATTTCGAGCCAATTTCTATGAAACTTGTTGATTTAGAAATTGCTTCCGTCTATTTTATTATGGTTATTTTGCCAAATTTTGTAAATATTCCTTAATCCTCAAAAGGCTTGTCAAAAGCAGTCTAAGTGCCATGCAGAGCATGTGGTCTGCATGTTTTTAGACATTTATTGCAAGGGTTGCATCCGCTCATTTGAGCTTCACTAGGTCTAATTTTGGTTTAAACAATCTTAGCTGTGTCCTCTTCATGTCCCAATTTGTAGTTTTCCATATTAGCTTCTTGTGTGGCTTATGCATAAGCTCAAACATACTACCCTTTCTTGCTTTTTTAGCTTATATCTCAAATCACCAAACCTCATTGCAATTGCTTATCGAAGGTTAGGCTTGTTGATTCTTATTCCATTTTGCTCTTTTAGCTTATTATAGCTTCCATATCAGTTTGGTACCTTTTGGTGTGATATTAGCTTATCAAAGTGCTTATTTTTAAGCACTTTCCATAGCATTTGCTTATTCCTCCACACATGCACCTGTTTTTCTAATTTTCCTAGCTTCCTATTATCATTTTAGACTTTTCCTGAAATTTTCAGATTTTTCTAAGTAGTTTTGCTATTTTTCTCAATTTAAATTAGTTTTTAAGTATTTTTAAATAGCTTTTAATACAAAAAATTAGAAAAAGCTTCAAAAAAATAATTTTTCATTTTTATTAAGTTAAGATAAATATAAAAACCCAAAAAAGTATTTTTCCATATTTTTCTTAGTTAAATTTGTATTTTTAAATAATTTAATTAGCTTTAAATAGTTTAAAATTCATAGAAAATAGAAAAATAATCATAAAAATACAAAAATAGTTTTGAAAAGTCTATTTTGATATTTTAGACTTTTCTAAGTCTTAATTTTATTTTTCTAGCTTTATTTCCTATTTTCTTGTATTTTAGGTAATTATTTAATAGTTAAAATAGTTTTTAATTAATAATAATTAGATAATTAGTTATAAAAAATAATTTTCTTTTTCTAAAAGTTTCTTTTATCATTAGGATTGTAAAATGTATTTTTCATATTTTAGGATTTATATTGTATAAGTTTCACGCTTTTATTTGACGCGTTACGTAATTTTGTTTTAAAACGTAAGTTTTAGGTTTTAAACGCTCATCATTTTAAATATAGTGATAGCGTTTATTTAATAGATTTTATCTTTTAATTTCCTTTAATTTGCATTTAAGCCCTGTAGTTTATGGGCTTTTCCTTAGTTATAATCATATCACAATCCTTTTTCCCGCTCAAATCTCCCATCACTTTACGCTTGACTATTCTCGCACATTTCGTTGGGACTTAACGACACGGGAAACACTATACTCCTAAGATCTTCATTGATTTCGTGCTTAAGCTTTTAAGTTTTCTTACGCTTACGTGAGAGAACTTGACGGTTTCTTGTATCAAAATTTTTCATGCGTACGGGGAGCGGTGCTAATAGTCTTACGCTTAGCAGTTAGTTGTTTGAATACTCACTCTTTGTTTATACCATCCATCTCATATGTTTATATTTTCTTATCCAAAATACCAAAATACTCTTCTTTAACCTCAAAACCATTTGATTCTCTTCTTAATCCTCTATATGTTTAATTCTTATGTCGACATTCGTCAACTTCATCACAAATATGTGTGTGAATGTGGAGGTCCTAGTTCAAGCGAATTTTGCAATTGTGCGAATTATCCATCAAAATGCTTTTCTAAGTTATTTCGACCACCACCACAACCCGAAATACATTCTAATCTTGACAAACCGGTTCAAACGCTTGAGCTACCCTAAGCACCCATCGAGGATTACGAGGACACTTTCTTTGAAGATAGAGCCCGTAATCTAATCGAACAAATTCAAACCGATGAAAAAGGTCAAAATTAGAATTGATTACGATGAACCCGTTCAAACACCGGTGACTAGCAAGAATGACTTGCCTAATCTTCACACTTCTCAAGAACCAGAACCGGAGACCATAACTGAAGTGGTGGAAATTGCTAGCTCTCAGAGCACACCACTTGTCCCACCTCCGGATTTTTCTGAATGTTCTTCGAGACTTGATAGTCATCCGGATCACAATGTTGGTTTTGTTGATCCTTTGAATAAACTGATTCCTCTTCATAACTTTCAAATGCAATCGTTTATTCCTTGTGTCGGTTGTGGTGAGCCTCTCTATGGTTCACCACGTCGTTGGTGTACTTGTGTACAATGTGGTAATGATATTCATAACGGAGTTGCTTATTTTGTGGTTCAAGGAATTCATTTGATTATGATCCTAATCGAAACTCATTTAACGACTCCTCAAACTTTTCCAATTACCCACCCCACCGACCAATATTCATATGATCAACACTTACATTGTGAATCTTGTGGAGGTCCCCACCAAGGATTTGAGTGTCAACTGAAACACGCTTGTCTATGAACAGTTTTCCGATGATGCTCGAACTTTGGATATGACCAAAATCCATATGATTCACTGTCTGCACTCAACAGCTTTCTTGTTGTGAGTACGTGGAGGTCCCCATTTCAGCTCGATTGTCAAACAGGGAATCCAATTCCTTGTAACAATTACGACTATCCATATCACGACCAACCTCCACAGCACCATACGGTTCAAACTCCACCTGAGCCGTTGTCTCATGAAATCTCCCAGGATCTTGAAACCGCAATGAAATCACTTAATGATATGATGCAAAACTTCAAGGATCAAGTGAGTAATGAAAAGTCCATGGGAGAATTGCTAGCCGAAGAGCAAAAAGCCCGCCAATCTAGGGAAGAATCATTAGTCCTAGAGCAAGCAGCTCTAAGACGTTCCCAATTTCTTAAGGCAGCTCTTTATGATGATGACGAGGAGAGTTTTTATCCTTTTAGAGATAATATTTCTCAACTCCCTCAGTCAGCTGATATCCCAGCAGTTGAGATTTCATCTCAAACAACTGCTTTCACACCAGAGGTTCCCACTCACTCTTTGAACATGGGGGACGAGCATCTTGACACTGTTCCTGAAAAGGAATCGGACGAATTCATAAAGTCTAGTGTTGAGGACCTTGTCCCAATTCCAGGAGAGTCACAGGGAACTCTTGATCATGTGTGTGATATTCCTCCTCCTCTTGTCTTCCAAGATGATCATGTTGAGATGTCCTCCGATTCTGATGATGATGAGTCATTATCTTGTGGAGACATCATTTATGTGGAAGACTCACCTTCAGAGCTTGTTAGCTTAGAAGAAGAGAATGATGAAGTTACTGACAATGAAATCAAAGATGAAGCTCTTCGAGCAACATTATTGAAGGTCAATCTTCTCATTTCTAAAATCGAGGCTTTCAAAGAGAAACCTATTTCATCTCCTATCCCATTAAGGATAGTGACATTCTTCCGATGATTCTATTCCGAAATGAAAGCCTCTTGTTTTGATAATATGGGAGAGAAGATTAGTGGCGTTACCACTTTTCATTCTCACAATTCTCTCCCGATTATGAATCATGTACATTAGAGGAGTTCATCGGTGAACCCACTCATATCAATTCGAATATGATTCATTCACCTTCATGGAGTTCTCGGATGAACTCACTCATATCATATCTCCGCGGAGTATGATAACTTCTACTGATCTAGACACACCGAGATATGTCTAGACCAATTGAGCTTAACCGAGGAGATTCATGAAACTATGAATTCTCCTATCGAGGATGAAGAGTTAGTCATGATTTGTATCATGATTTTCTTTCTCTCTTCACCTATCCCGTAGTTTCTCTGTTCTTCACTCCTTCGGGAATGAAGACATTATCTTTGATCCCGCATTTTCATGTACCATTTGTGAGCGGTTCTATGTATATCTCATCGGTGTGGAACTTTCTCGTGCTTCAAATGTTTGTCCAAACATCTTGAATGAAAGTTCGATGGAGATTGTTTCTTCCACTTTGCTTCCCATGAACCAATGAATTCGGGTCGAGTCAAGCTAGCGACTCGGTAATCAAAAATAAGAGCTTAACATGGGTTTTCACCCATGTGTACCACTAGTGTGGGGAGATGCCCACATGTTGTATATAGATCTAAAAATGAATGAAAATTGTAAATACTAAAAAGAGAATAATTGTTGTGTTTCCACACTTAGCTAGTAATGTTATCTTTTACGTTCTAAGTTTCGGCATAACAAATTTGTACTTTGAATATTGAGGAAAATATTCATTTCTAAGTGTGGAAATTCGCGAATTTTGATCGTAAATGTACCCTTTTAGTCCCTTTTTCCCTAAAATGGCCAAATTTTAAAATTTTTTAGTGGAAGTACTATGTACTAAACACAACAAATGGTAATCATCCACCATGTCTAACCCACATAAGGATTGGCTAATCCAGAGCAAACGGCTCTTGGTAAAGATATCTCAAATCGTTGACGGCTTGCAATTTGCCCAAAATTGTATGGTATTCACCACCATATCCTTAAAAGTGAAGAGTTGGCTAGCCATAAGTTTATGGCTTGTGGTAAAGGCGATGGAAAACCATAATTGGTAATCACTCACCAAAGATAATATTGATAATTTATCTAAGAGTTGGCTAGTCCGAAAGGTACGGCTTCCGTAAAGACAAATCAAACCGTTGAAAGTCGGTGGTTTGCTCAAAATCACATGGTTATCGGTGTACCAAGGTTCTTACTTGAATCGAAACATTTGGCTACTCGAGTAATGGCTTTTGGTAAAGAGATAAAATCCATTAATTTTCTCAAAACATTGCTAGGACTAGCAATATCTTAGTGTGGGGATTGATGAGTGTCTAAATACTCATCATTTTGTATCTTTTAAAGCTGCAAAACATCCGAAAACACTCGAAACGCATCAAAATGATAAAATATCACAAATAAGTGTTTTATGTGTTTAAATGCAAAATATCAAAATCTGTGAAAAACGATCAAATTTGCATAATTGATGCTTTAGTCCCCAAGTTTCAAAAGTTGTCAAAAACAGTCCTGGTAAATCTAAATAAAGAGAAATGTTATTCAAGGTCCCTGAAATATTCTAATTTGTCAAAATGGTCCTTGAAGAAATCTTTTGTAAATGGCGTAAAGGTCCTTCAACTTTCAAAATTGGCGAAATAGTCCTGAAAATGTGAAAATGGCAAGTTTGGTCCTTATACTTTGTGAGATTGTCAATTTTAGTCCTTGGAACAACTTTTCGCTTTTGGCGTAATAGGTCCTTGCAATTTCAAAATGACAACACTAGTCCTTGTCTTTATTAATACCTTTACACCTATTTTGACTTGTCATAACTCAAATGGACCCACGCCAAAGCTATGTGACCCCTTTTGACCCTTTCTTTTTGACCCCTGGTCAAACCACCAAGTCAAACAGATAACTGAGGTTTCTCCCACCAAGTCTTCCTCTCCACTTGCACTCAGACACCTGCAACACCTTACCAAATCACTTTCACCCATCACCTTATCTCCTCAAAATCACTCACCTCATCATTACAAACCCACCCCCAGTAGTAAAGTCGAAGCCCTATAAGTCAAATTTAACCATTTCCCGCCAAAATGATAAAAGTAGCCAAAATCCACTAAAGTGACCCAATTGCCCTGGAAAGTGGTGGGATTCTCTCATAAGGACACGTGGACTCAGATTGAAGTATAAAAGGGGAAGAAGATTGAGGAAACAGGAGTAGTTAGTTTGATAATTTTTACCTTAATGTCGTTTTTTTTAAATGTTGTAGTTTATATCTAGATAATGTAATTTCAAGTTCCTGTGAACCATATCTAAGTTAAACCTTCAGTGTAATGTGTTTTGATTAAGCAATTCCAAGTTCTGTTATGATTTTCAAACTTTAAGTTAACTGTGCAAATTTCAGTCTACTAGTCTTATGCACAAGCTCTTAGAAGCTTATTTCTAAACTTAACTAAGCTTATATAAGCTATTTAAAGTCTTTTTGAAAGCTCAAAAGTCAGTTTCAATAAACTTTGCTTCATGGTCAACAGAAGTCAAAGAACTGGTCTAGAGTGGAAATGGTGATGAAATTGGGTTGATACAGTGGTGGATAGGTTAAAATAGATTAGTAGTATATTGATGTTGGGTTGGTTTTAATCTGCACACCAGTTGGGTTCATATGAGTAAGTCTACCTATTTTCAATTTTCAAGTCATTTTGTAATGTATGCTTGTTCATGTATCTGCAGTCACCAATGATTTAAGTGTGTTTACAAAGTTGTAATATGGTCATGAGAACTTAGTTTGATCTTCATTGCATGCTAGTTCAGTGTCTGTGTTAATTTTAATTGCATAACAGTTGCAATAGGTGTGTTTGGAACAAGTGTTAAATTGCCTTTGTAGGTTGGTTCGTTGGTAGCTCTTTACAATCTTGTATAGTACATTTAGGATCATTTGAAGTCACTTATTTGCTCATCCAATTAGTAGAAGTCAAAATTTTCTTTAAACCATCTTATCACTTCTTGTTGGATCTTTGAAGAATCATAAACTCATTTTGTGTTTAGACATCATAGATAAAGCTTGCTCTAGCCTCATTTCATCAAATTACATCATTTGCGCTTAAGAAAGCTAGCTCAAAGTTAGCAAAAGTCAACTTTTCGCTTTTACTAAAAAGTCAAAAGGTGCGAATGGCGTTTGAGCCAAATAGGACAATTTTCACAAGCTCATTTCTGAGCCAATTTCTATGAAACTTGTTGATTTAGAAATTGCTTCTGGTCTATTTTATTATGGTTATTTTTGCCAAATTTTGTAAATATTCCTTAATCCTCAAAAAGGCTTGTCAAAAGCAGTGCAAGTGCTGTCTGCGCAGAGCAGTGGTCCTGATGAGTTTTAGACATTTATTGCAAGGGTTGCATCCTGCTCATTTGAGCTTCACTAGGTCTAATTTTTGGTTTAAACAATCTTAGCCAGGTCCTCTTCATGTCCCAATTTGTAGTTTTCCATATTAGCTTCTTGTGTGCTTATGCATAAGCTCAAACATACTACCCTTTATCTTTTTTTTAGCTTATATCTCAAATCACCAAACTGTTGCAATTGCTTATCGAAGGTTAGGCTTGTTGATTCTTATTCCATTTTTGCTCTTTTAGCTTATTATAGCTTCCATATCGCTTTGGTACCTTTTGGTGTGATATTAGCTTATCAAAGTGCTTATTTTAAGCACTTTCCATAGCATTTGCTTATTCCTCCACACATGCACCTGTTTTCTAATTTTCCTAGCTTCCTATTATCATTTTAGACTTTTCCTGAAATTTTCAGATTTTTCTAAGTAGTTTTGCTATTTTTCTCAATTTAAATTAGTTTTTAAGTATTTTTAAATAGCTTTTAATACAAAAAATTAGAAAAGCTTCAAAAAATAATTTTTCATTTTATTAAGTTAAGATAAATATAAAACCCAAAAAGTATTTTTCCATATTTTTCTTAGTTAAATTTGTATTTTAAATAATTTAATTAGCTTTAAATAGTTTAAAATTCATAGAAAATAGAAAAATAATCATAAAAATACAAAAATAGTTTTGAAAAGTCTATTTTGATATTTTAGACTTTCTAAGTCTTAATTTTATTTTTCTAGCTTTATTTCCTATTTTCTTGTATTTTAGGTAATTATTTAATAGTTAAAATAGTTTTAATTAATAATAATTAGATAATTAGTTATAAAAATAATTTTCTTTTTCTAAAAGTTTCTTTTATCATTAGGATTGTAAAATGTATTTTCATATTTTAGGATTTATATTGTATAAGTTTCACGTTTTTATTTGTACGTTACGTAATTTTGTTTTAAAACGTAAGTTTTAGGTTTTAAACGTTCATCATTTTAAATATAGTGATAGCGTTTATTTAATAGATTTTATCTTTTAATTTCCTTTAATTTGCATTTAAGCCCCTGTAGTTTATGGGCTTTTCCTTAGTTATAATCATATCACAATCCCTTTTTCCCGTTCAAATCTCCCGATCACTTTACGTTTGACTATTCTCGCACAGCTCGTTGGGACTTAACGACCTGGGGAAACACTATACTCCTCAGATCTTCATTGATTTCGTGCTTAAGCTGTTTTAAGTTTTCTTACGCTTACGTGAGAGAACTTGACGGTTTTGCGCGCATCACTTGCCTCTTACTACTGCTGAAGAAAAAGGTAAAAGAAGATTGGAAATTAAAGAAATAAGTACTTTGATGATGTCCATTTCTAATGAACATCAGTTGAAGTTCAAATCCTTTAAAGATGCCAAGTCTCTCATGGAAGCTATTTAAAAGAGGTTTGGAGGTAATGATGCTACAAATGTTGCTTCTACATTAACATGTGTCTCTGATTCATTGACCACATGGACATTGGGAACCTCAGACACAACAACCTCTCCTTGTATTTCATTTTAGGGAACATTTAGGTCAAGATTTAAGTCTAAGTTTAAATCCAATTCATCAACTCCAAAATGATCAGCATGACTTAAACTAGAATTGTATACATTCATAACATCAACATAACTAAACTTTGCGGCCCCATTCATTATCATCAAAGTCTATACACCTCATTACATCATCCATCCCATCATTTACCACATCATTAACCATTGGTTTCACTGGGGTGAAAGTAAGGTTTATAGTTTCAAACTGTGACCCTATATGTGGAAGGTCATTGACTTGGTTATCACCATATTCATTCCGAGTCAATTGTGTATATGTGAGTTCACATGTTCTATGGATACCAAACAAACCTTGAGGTATAGACTTAGGTAAAACAGAGTTACTATCAGAGTCTTCCTTAGTAGGTGTACTACTATCTCTACCATGATGTCATGTCAACAACACTTTACCATAATTTTTTCTTTAGAAGCACTAGTACTAGGTTCACTAGACATATCTTCCTCATACTCTTATATTGTTGCCCTAATTTTTACTGGTGACATTTTGTAACAATTAAGTCTAGTATAACCATGCTCTATATACACCTCTATAAACTTTAAACTCAAAAAAAGGGTAGTCATACAATACACATCCTCTTCACATCCCAAACCATACAACCTAGCATCTAAACTACTCATGGGTATTAAATAGTGATAAAATAGAGGATCATTCTCATATGTGTAGCTTAGCTGTTTGACCATCTTATCTAACTCAAACATCGAGAAAACTTCAATTTCAACCCTATCAAAGATATCTTCTTGATCATCAATGTATTGTCTACCATGAAACCTCCTTAATGACCCACCATAGTGTATGTGTATGGTGAACAAATTTGGTGCATACTCTGCATAAAAAATGCAATTACTTAGTAAATCAACAAAAATAAACACAAGTTCATAGCAAAATATAGCTCAGATCAACTGGATTTCAAGTCATTATCACATGTCTTCTCGCATTCGATTTCCAAGTATTTGGTTGTTATAGTCACCTTTTTTTTCCTCATCTTGCATGTTGTTAAAACCATTGTTTGCACAGATTTGTAAAGATAATTGTTCAAGTTTTTTAGTCAAAGAAAGTATATGGATGAGAGACGAGAGATTATATGGGTGGGTGTGGGCGGGAAAATGTGAAGTGATATGCGGGGATAAGAGGAATAATAAGAAGCATAGAGAGAAAAAAAATACAAATCTTGCATTTACCAAAAAGTCCCTCTTGTCCAAGTCATTAACAAGAATACGTAACCGATTTTATGTATAACGGGCTCGGAGGACCAAACGGGTCACGGTTTGCCCAAAACGTGACTAACCGTGCAACAAAACGTAAATGGGAGACTAAATATGGTTACGGGGTATAGTTTGGGGATGAACCGTGTCATAACTTTTTTTTTAAGTTATTGTAGTTACTAATTTAATATGTCTATGGTATTATTTGATAAAAGGAATTTAATACTAAATTTCTTTATATTATTATATCAAGTTATCAACCTACCCCTTCACAATATTCGACTCATAATTTATTGGTAAACAGATTATTGTAAGGTGACATTTGGTTTGTAAAAAAGTTTAGAATCAAAGTTCGATTTGATTTATGAATGAAAGCGAATGGAATAAAACAAAAAGTAATGTTTCATTTAAGAATTTATTTTAATTCAAATATTAAAAAAATGAGAGTGTTAGTAGTATTTTTTTATTACTAAAATTACTTAATAAAAATATAGATTCTAAAAATATAATGATATATGTTTTATCATTGGGATTGATACAATGAAACCATACCTTTTTGCCTCGATTCTCTATTGTTTCATTATTGGCCCCTTTTATTATAAATGTATTATGCCAAATGATCATTTTTGGGAATAAACATATCACTTGAATCTGAAAGTGTTATAATAAACACCCCCTAAGTCTTGTATGGTAATAGTTAGAGCATTTACAGCAACATTATTTTGTTGGGGTTGGAGGGAAATGAGGTTGCGATGGTTTTGGTGTGATGTCTTGGTCGGCTAGCTCGTGATCATGAGCCCAATCTTAGTCATGGGTAATCATTGTTGAGGGATCAAAGTTTTGAGAAAACGATAAAAGAGGTATGTTGATGTGCCAACAATGATAAGCATAAATCACCCACCATATAAATGTTATTAATAGTCCTTGCTAAATTAATAGTTACACATGGAAAGTTTAGCATGAAGTGTATGGTAATTGCAAAATGAAAAGGAAAAGTCTTTTTCTTTTTAAAAGGCAATGAACATACCAAGCAATATCGTTTTTTTAACAAAAGAACTAGCAATAATTACAACACAATTTTAAATTGAAAAAAAACAACGAAACTATTAGCATAATATTATATTAATTTTGTAAAAGAAATAATGTAAATTACGTTTGGCCCTCAAATTAATAAGACTTATTGTTGAAGTTCGTCCATACTTTAACTGACGGTCTTTACAAAAAACGACTTTACCAAACATAATTTCAAGTGGCACACTTTAACGATTTCAATGTCTAGCAGGACAATTCTAAACCCTTTAATGGCGACACCCTCAACATACTTACGAGATACGACCAAAACTATAGATCCTAAGGTTATGTTTGGCATTATTAATAGTTGGAGCTTATGAGAGCTGAAGTTGGAGCTTTTATTTTCATATATGTTTGGCAAAGTAGCTAAAGCTAGGGTGAGCGTGACTTGCTTTGGTGCGGTTTTGGTAAAAATCAAACCGCATCCGTGATTTGCCGTTTTACAAAATGAGGATCCGCAATCACACTTTTTTTTGTTTCGGTTTTTACGGTTTGGAATCTTTTTTTTCTAAATTACTTTTTTGGTATATATTTATTGTAGAATAAATATATCACAAAGCTACAAGAAGGGTTCAAACTGTTTAGATTTATATCATTCAAACATATTTAAAAAAACGAACAAACATTATTATTTCATTCAGATTCATACATTTACGTTTCAGATTCAAATTCGGATGTGCGAATCAGATTCTCATTAATAGCATCTTAAACAAACAACAACTAAAGCTTAAACGATCCAAACACATGATGTAGTCTCAAAATTCCTTTGCTGAAAGGTTTCGATTACACTTATGTTTACTTATGCAAGTCTAGGTACCACGCACGCTATCATTAGATGTAGTCTAAAAATACGGTAATAACTTAGTCAACTATGGAACCCTTGCAATCTAAAATCACACTACACCTAATTATTTAAAAATAATCACCCGGCTGAAAGTATAAAAACTGTTGAAAAGCCAACGATACCCTAAAAACTAAGACGAAATTCATCATAGCCTCAAAGTAAATAGTCTCGGCTACACAAGCGTGTACCAATCGGTGAAACAACAAGATGTAGGGACAATTAACGAAGAAAATACGGATGTTGTAAGACCACTATGCACCATTTGAAAACCATAACCCTTGTCGACGTGTAACCTCTAAACTTTGAACCTTTCTGAGACTACTCTATCTGACTATACTCAACCACAACCCGAACTTACTTAAAGGGATTAGGAAAGCTATACGAGGATATGCTTTTCAAAATAGCATTTTAATATAACCGAACATGAATTTTGATTTTTGACATAGATTCTTGTTCTTTTTTGCTACTTATTCCCTTGTCAAGTTGCATATTCATTTTTGATGTATGATTGTGTAATTTACATATTTTGTTATGGCAGAATTTGATAATGTTAACATAGACCAAGAATCAATAGACGAATCTAATATATTCCTGTTGTTCCATTGAACTTTCATTTCTCTTGAAACAATATGTCTTTAATCACGAGTAGTGTTTTTATTCATATTTGCTAGAATAGATACGATAATTTATGTGATATGAATATATCAATAAATTTTGAATGTTAACTTTCAACTTTCCATTGTCTTCTTTTTAAAACAGCAAATATGGTGCTTCATTACAAAATCGAGTAAAGTCCAAAATACCTCCGTGTAGTTTGCTAATTGTAACACCATACATCCTAAGTTGACACATTTACATCATTTTTTTAGTAAAATCAGCAACCATACATCCAATTGTTAGTAAGGTCAACCATAATACATTTTTGATGACTAACGCTGCAAATTATTTCTCCGTTATCTTCTAACGCGAGAGAAGATATTGCATCGTTAGTCCTCAGGGATGTATAATGTCTAACAATTTTTTTATTTATTATTATTTTTTAATTAACTAAAAAGGTAAACAGGGCTCCACCTCGGGTCTCCTCTCACACAAAACAACGCCTCAACCACTGGAATAAGCATCCAGTGGTGTTAATATACCAACTCAATTTTGTTTTAGCCATTTTATGTTCGGTTTTATAGCATATAAATCGATTTAAGTTTGGGTCGGCCGGTTCATGGTGAATTGGGCCGGTTCTTCGGGCGGGGTCGGATCCGTAGGACTCATTTTTTCGTGTTTATTCTTCTAATATCATCGGGGATTCATTTGGACTTCGATAAAAATATATACGTGATCGATGAAATTTCACGTTTTTTCTTCTTTTTTAATTCTTCATACGTACAAAGTAAAATACTCGTTCGAAAATTCATTATTTTACTTTGTAAGTATGAAGAATTAAAAATGGAGCAAAAACGTGAAATTTTGGACAAGTATCAATCACGTATATATTGTTATCAAAGTCCAAATGAATCCCCTAGGTTACCAGAAGAAAGTGAATGAAAAAACGAGTCCAACGAATCATCGGGTATTGATTTGGAATTCATTTAGACTTCAATAAAAATATATACGTGATCGATACTTGTCCGAAAATTTACATTTTTGCCCCATTTCAGTTCTTCGTACCTAACATAGTAAAATAACGGCTTTTTAGACGAGTATTTTACTTTGTAGGTATAAAGAATTGAAAACGGAGCAAAAATGTAAAATTTCGAACAAGTATCGATCACGTATATATTTTTATCGCAATACAAATAGATCTCTGATGATACTAGAAGAAAAAGCACGAAAAATGAGTTCTACAGATCTGGCCCCGCGCCAAGAACCGGCTCGGTTCACCATGAACCGGCCGACCCAAACTTAAACCGGTTTATATGGTTAAAACAAAATTGAGTTGTTATATTTACACTACCGGATGCTTAGTCCAATAGTTGAAACGTTGTTTTGTGAGGGAAGGGTCCCGAGTTCAAGCCCTGCTTACCTTTTTAGTAAATTTAAAAAAATAATAATAATAAATAAAAAGAAAAAGAAAAAAAAAGAACGTTAGACATTATAATGCTACAAATATTTTCTCTTGCTTTAGAAGATACCGGAGAAATACTTTGCACTTTAGTCCTTATGAATGTATGATGACTGACTTTACTGATGAAAAGATATAAATATGTCAACTTATCGACTAAAGATATATGATGTTACAAATAGCAAACCACATATATGTATTTTAGACTTTACTTTTACAAAATCCAAGTAGAGAAAAGTAAGCAATATTTAATCTTCTTGTAGCCAGTTTTTCATTTTTAGTAATGCCATAAGTTGAAGATATGTCATAATTCAAGTTAGTACTTTATTTTAGGTAAAAAGAAAATAAACTGAAAGGCCTCTAGATTACAATTCGCATTCATAAGTTTATCTTTTTCAACATGTATCAATAATTTAACAGGAGTTGATTTGTACATTATTATTATTATTATTAATTTATTATTATTATTTTTTCAATCTATCACTAAATCATGCATAATAACGTTATCAGTAGTGTAATTTAATGATGAATGACAAAAAATGATGCACAAAAACTTCTCTCTATCAAGTTAAACTTTTTTATCGACAAATTATCTTTATCAAGTTAAACTATTTTATCAACAAATTATGATCATCATCCCGTTAGGGAGGAGGGAGTGGTACCCTAATATCATGGGAGTGTCACATCACCTCTATCCAATAAAAACCTTCCAACTCAAAACTACCCTAACACTACCCTACGTGGAGAGTGAGCTGATGCTAATCTTAGAATTCCTTTTTTTTTTTTTTTTTTTTAAATACATAAAATCACATAATATTTAAAATAAAACATATCATTTCATTAATAATAAAAACATTACATAATACTTAAAGATTTGAAACATGTTTATATTTATCACATTAATATTATTGGATTTCCTTCAAAAATAATTGTAAAAACAATTGCCCATTTTAACAATTGGGTTGAAAATGTCTATATTTAAAAACAATGGCCCATTTGAAACATTAATCATCTTCTTCTCCGATGCATAAAACCAAACCACCATTATCTATATTTATCCCATTTCATCTTCTGCTATCTACAAGACCTGCAAAAAAAAAAAAAAAACAAAAAAAACGCAAACACAAAGCACACAACGCTCGGCTTCCCAACTCGAATTTCAAACCCGCCCCCCTAACCCGCACTACACGGAATGGTGTAGCCGAGCGGGTTCACGAGCTCGCTTTGCAACCCGACGTCGGTCATGTTTGGCAACAAGAATTTAGAAGCGTTTAGAAGCGTCAAGCGATAAGCGGTAAGCGGTTTGATTGAAAAGCTTGTTTGGCATCAAGTTGTTAGCATTTCTATTTTCTAGGAACGCTCTTATTTATAATGCTCATTCCACTAGCATTTGAAATGTGCAACTAGCGTTTGTGAACCAAATGACTAACATGTCCTTACATTATAGCATGTGGTTTTTCTTATCAATTTTATGTTAGCAAAATAAAAAATGGATTTTGTCGTTTTCATTTTCAAGTCTGTGTGTTAAGACTTTTGAACATACTTTGTTTTGGAAATATAAATTTAATTCTAGCTTACAATAGTCTATATGATATTGATATAGAAGTATTGATTATCTTAAAAGTAATAACTTTAGTATTTATTTTATCACTATTGATCGTGCAATATTTTTTACGTTATTTTACATTTTGTTATTGCAGTTACAATTACGTGACCAAACACTCTTATAGAAGTATTGTTTGTTAAATTATTTTTTTAATTTGTACATGCCCTTTTTTGTAATTTTACACTTTATAATTACAGCTACAACTACGTTACCAAACATATTTTCTAAACAAACATTCATCACATCGTTTATCGCTTCTTCTAGCCTTCTTATACGTGTCGTCAAACATAGCCGTCCACTCCGTCTGACCTTATACAAACAAATGATCCCTAGTTGGCTACTTTATTTGACTTTTCGTTTTCTCACGAGATTTACTCCTAGATTTCGTTGACTTTGACAACCTTATAAGCTAGATACACCAACAACGGTAAAATAAAAATAAAAAAAAGTTACTGTCCACAAATTAATTTTACTTCCCAGCAACTCATAACGTTAATAACAACCATCAAAAAATAAAACAAAACACATTGTTTACAGGTACAAAAGCTGTCAATCTTGATAAATACGGAGTACTTGTATCTTAATAGTACTTTATGTTATATAATAATCTCATCAGTTAAATGATTGTTAGTTCAAGTACTATTTAAAATAAGTGAAATATATTTATAATTTAAATATCGTGAGATAATTAAAAATTGTTTAAAAAAAAACAAAAAAAAAAACCGTATATCTTTATCAAGTAATACGTGTATAAAGTCAAGAAAATTGCAACACTAACACGTCAACCACACAACAAAGACTGTTACCACCAACCTGTCATACTCTCACACGCAACTAACTCTTTGGTGACCTCTCAAATTCATCATCAAACACTACACAAAAAACACAATCTTTAACTCATATCTAATTTAGCCATCTTTTCCTACATGGGTATTGTCAATCTAACAAAACCCATCATAACCATATAAAAATCTTGAAAATTTTCCCAAGATTTTATGTCCAATAATAATCAAGCTGCTTGTGATGATGTTAGTGACCAAAAAAACAGTCAGAATATGTACAAAAACAGTCAGAAAAAGGAGAAGGTTAAGGAGATGGAGAAAAAGACAAGTGGGTATGGAAGAAGAGCTAAAAGGGTAGTTCTAACTCGAATTAAAACTGCGAAAAAGTTTCGAATACGGAGTTTGAGTTCAAGTGGAGGTAGATGTTGCTTGCATATTAAGAAAAGATTGGAATCATGTACAGAGTCACCAACAAGTGATCCTAATTCTTCTGAGTTTAGTTTTGATTCTTTGAAAAGCTTGATTGAGAATAATGACTTTTATTTGGATGAATGCAATACTCATTTAAATGGTGATTTGTAAATTGCTAATATCTATCATCTGAATCATTGATTCATGACCAAATATGTTTTCTTATGTTATGTTCTTTGATCAGTTGTTTATTCTTTGGCTTTAGGTTGGCTAGTTGACTCTGTTAGTGTTAGGTAGTCACTAAATTTGGGAAAGATGTTGAATAAGTTGTGAAGGTTAATAGAGAACTAAAATAGAGTAGGTTTTTCCTTTAGTTCTGTCGATTTATAGGCAGCTAGCAGTAGTTGGTTAGTGTAGCTAATTAGGCCACTATTTATGAAATTAGTTGATACTAAAGCAAAGGTTAATCGGTGGTTTTTATTACGAAAGTTGCTAGGAGCTGTGTCCATTGTGCTCGGTAAATCTCATGTTCCACAACTCCGCAGGTGTGTGTGTTTAAGCTTGAACTTATAAGTTTATATGATTTCGGCTTATATTTTATAAACTCATTTGTTTGGGCTTATTTTCCAGTTTATAAGTCAGAAAAATAAGCCAACAATATCGGCTTATGAAATATAAGCTGAAATCATATAAGCTCATAAACCCATAGATAATCATAAACACCCCCGTAAGTACAGCAAGTTTTACTAATTTGTTTTGAGAATTGAATACTTGAAGCCGCGTTGATCATTGTGGACCGCAAAAGTGTATCCTCTTCAAGGGCCTACTTTGGTTCTTCGGTATGTGATGGATTTGTTTTGGTTTTGGTGGTTCAGAAAACAACATTTTGATGTATCACCTACTATATAATCCTGTTGTGTCGATATTGTATCATGTCCACATGGTTTTTTATTCCTTCGAATGCTGTTTACAGCCTTGGGCTTCAGGAATCAATGTAGCTGAATACAGCTACCCTTTGCTCCGTACTTAATTTATTGACTTCAGTGAGAGGCAATGTTTTGACTTATGAGATCTGGACGGATGGCCATTTCTTACCCAAATGCAATTTTGTTAAGTATTAGACTAATGCTGCAGATACTTTATTTGTCACATGGTTTAGTTGATCATTATGATCAAGTCCACGTGCAGGAAGTGTACCTCCCCGTATTCTCTGCATACGCGAAGTGTTCTCGTGTATTACATGGAACCCTTGCTTAGCAGCTACGAGTTATTATAACAATAAAGTCTAGCTACGAATAGATCAGACCCTCAGCCTACAAATGTGTACTTATCTGTTTGAATTTCTACTTCAAGTCATGCTCCCAATATTTGGGTCGGGTCAAATTCCATCCCAGTTACCAGAAATTCGGTGTGACATGTGCGTATTCTTGTTTCCTCTCTTGTTATTAGCTAACTTTTCCATAATCTAACTAAACCATAGCTGTCTTGTTATTACTCTAGGAACTAACTACTCTTTATTGAAATCATCTCATGAGTTGTATACAGATAAGAAAGGTTTGGCGAATTATTTGGATGATGTACTAGAAGAGATAACCACATTTCATTTATTGCAAGAGTAAAACTAATGGTCTAAATCTACTATAAAACTTTGTTAGATCATTGTATCCATCACAATCTACTTTTATGCAACAGAACATATAAAACAATGTACAACTCAGCAGTGGACTTATATTTGAATTAGGACTTGTAATTGTATTAGTATCGGTTTAAGCTCAAGCTCAAGTATTAGGTTTAGCCATTAGTATATCTTGTAGAGTGACATGCGATGCGATGCCATGCAGATATCTTGTAATATAAAATTTTCGGTCAATAATTTGTTTCATTTATACGTTTTTTGATAATAGTTTACCGATTAGTTTGTTTGTTTAGGGATTATAGCGTTGATAAAAGTTTGATGGAGCTTTGCTTAATTTGTATTATTTTGTTTAGTAGCTTACTAGCTTGGTTGATTTGTACAATGGGTTATTTTAACGTATTTTTATTGAAGGTGGATTTTTAGAGTATCATTAATTGTAGTATTGATAACTCAATTGATATTTTGTTGATGCATCAATTGATTGTACATTTCACATAAAACGTTGTATTCTTAATTTTCAACTATCTTAGTGTATTATTTAATTTTTAACTATCTTAGTGTAACCGATGTTTAAAAATGGCTTTGTGCATTATAAGTAGTTAAGATTAAGTAAGATATGGAGTGATGAAATAGTGGAACCTTCTTTTTTTTTTTTGAGAACCATAGTTTCTGACTCACCTCACTTCTCGTTCATAATGACGAATGATGATCCCCCAACTACTTTATCAATTATCACATATCGATAATCTATATGTCGTTAACTCAACCACTATAGTCGACTGTATTTTTTTTGTTTCTCCTTTTTAGTTGATTGCTAATTTGACTCACCTCACTTCTCGTTTATAATGACGAATGATGCTCCCCTAACTCCTTCCTTATCACATCGATAAACTATATGTTGTTAGCTCAATCACTAATCAAATTCCCATTAAACTTGATGTAGACAAAGAAAACTATATTGGGTGGCGTTACTTCTTCAAAAATCATTTGTGAAAATTTTGAAGTGTTAAAACACATCATGGGTACGTCTTCTAGTGCAACTAGTTCGGCTCCTCCAACCGCGGAATGGCTAAAAGCGGACTCCGTAGTTGAATCTTGGATTTTTTCTAACTTCATCTCAAACCCTTCAAGGTAGGCTTATTACGGGTAATCTCAAGTTTGCTAAAGATGCTTGAAATCTTCTTGAAAGTATATTTCTTGATAACAAACGGACATGTACCATTGCTTTAAAAGGTGAACTTTGTGTCATACAACTTGGTGATCATACGATTGATGCATATGTTCAAAAGATCGAGTATATTGTCACTTTGCTTAATCATCTTGGCTCGCCTTTAAGATGATGCGGTAACGTATGCAATTAATGGTTTGAGCAATAAATTTGCTCATGTGGCCAGCATAGTTGCTCATCGAGATCCCTTTCCCGACCTTGCTACGGTTCGCTCAATGGTCACAACCGAAGAGAAGCGTCTTAACTCCAACTTCTCTCACTCCCACACATAAACTCTCTTAGATAAGTTCGCTTCCAGGAGATCTGTCACTGGTTATTGTGTGTTTTTTAAAGTGTTTGATCTCATGGAAAAGTAAAAAACATAATACTCTCTCAAAATCTTCTACAGAAGCAGAATACAGATCTATGTCTACTGCTGCATTTGAAATTATCTGGATTAAAAAAAATTAAAGGATTTAAAAGTTGATATTAATTTTCCTGTCAATCTCTTTTGTGATAACAACTCTGCTCTGGAGCTTGCTGTTAATCCAGTCTTCCATGAAAGATCAAAACACTTTGAGATAGATGTTCACTTTATCATAGAAAAAATTGCAAAAGGTATTTTAAGTGCCAAAAAGATTGGCTCTTCAAACAAAACTCCATACATATTTACCAAAAATTTACCTGTTTATCAGCATTAATTTCTGTGTGAAAAATTGATATTGTTTGATATGTTTGCCAAACAGATTAAGGGGAATGTTCAAATAAGCTAACATAATATGTTTCTCAAACATATCAGCTTATCATTTGCTAATTGTGTTTGTAGTTGTGTTTATCTTGCAGCTTATTATGACAATGGCCTTTCTTGGTCAATTCAAAGTATTCTAATAATAAGAGAAAGTGTGTTGCTGCATTTATTCGAGTTATAGAAGATGAGGGGGTTATGTGTACTTTATCATCCTATATATGCCTCTCATTCTTCTAGGGTTTCAATCATCTTACTACCTATTGTATGGCAAATATACTCACACACTCACTCTCTCACGATCATTGTTACGATCCGTCCTCCTTTGTAATAGTTTGGTTATTGTCTTATTGATAATAATCTGATCTTGTAACCATTGTGTATTGTATGTTGGCTTAATCTGTTCCAACTATTGAGGTTCTGGTTTGAATAAAGACTTTGTTGTGTTTCTGTTGTTGCTTTGATACTTTCTCACATGGTATCAGAGCCTCAAGCTCATAATCACGGTTGATTCAATTTCTAGGGTTTTCTAGAAATTTGGGGATCTTTCTCCTTGATCCTTCTGGCAACAATTAAAAGTGTTTCTGGGATTCCTAAGGTGGTCAATTTTGGTTGCACCTGCTGTATTGGGTATTAATTGAAAAATTAGGGCTTGTCTATCAAACACTAATTTTTTGATTTTTGGGGCTTTTGCTACTGGCGTGATTGTTGGTTGCTTCTTGTTCACAATCAGCCCTAGACTAAGTGAATCTAGGGTGATTGTGATTTGTTCCTTCTCGCCTATTGCTCTGTAAGTCTACTTTCGCTCTTGAATAACAGTACTTAAGTCTTTGTGGGTGCAAACGGGTAGACTAACATCTTGATCTGCCACCTCTGAGTGGTACGAATACCTGCTCTCTTTATCCCAATCCACTGACTTGGTACTTGTTATTTCTTGGTTACAAGCTATTTATATTATGTCTCTTATTTCCTGTTGTTCTATTATTGGTGATGATTCTGGTTATGTTTTGTGCTTATCTGTGATATTTTTGTCTGTGTTATCTGCCTTCTCGATTATCTGCTTTCTTTTTTTCTATTATGGCTGGTAGTGATGATGATAATATAAATAATGAGGGTGGTTCTTCCTCTGAAATAAGTTTGTCTTTTGGTGATGCTTTATATTTACATCCTAATAACACCAATAGCACCCCCATTGTATTTATTAAGCTTACTGGAACAGAAGATTATAAAATATGGAGTATGGCCATGACCTTTGCTTTATGGAACCATAATAAATTAGGATTCATTTATGGTACTTGTTTAAGAGATAGCTCTAATCCTGTTCTGGCCAATCAATGGGATATCTGTAATTCTGTTGTTGTTACTTGGATTCTAAACTCTCTTAGTTCTGAATTATTTGATGGTGCCATATATGCTAAAACTGCTTATTAGATGTGGAATGACCTTAAAGAAATATATGATAAAGTTGATGGTTCAGTTGTCTTTAATTTGCATAAAAATATAAATTCCCTAAGTCAAAGTGGGTCCTCTAGCTGATTATTACAACAATCTTAATTCTTTATGGAAACAATTTGACTTAATGATCAGTTTACCACCCTGTACTTGTGAGGCTGCAAAACATTTTGAAAAACACAATCAGCTAATCAAGTTAATGCAGTTTCTCATGGGCCTTGATGACAATTATGTGCCTATTAGAAGTAATATTTTAACCAGAGATCCTCTGCCTAATGTCAAAACTGCTTTTTTTGCTGTATCTGGGGAAGAATCTCATAGAAATATTTCCTCTGGGAACAGTTCTGTTAAACCCAATGCTACAGCCTTTGCTGCAAAAACCTTTGATGGCGCAAAAAATTTTGATAACAAAAAAAGGTTTAACAACAATAACAATTTCAACAAAGGGTCTAGTTTAATACTGGTAATAATTCAAACAACAGAGGACCAAACCTAAATCTCAAGTGTACCCACTGCAATAAACCTGGCCACACTATTGATAGATGTTATGATCTTGTTGGTTACCCTGCTGGGTATGTTAAAAGGAACTTCAATGGTAAACATATCACTAGTAATAATGCCTCTACTGATGCTAATCATGTTACTGATGATAGAGCTAGCAACTTTCCTGTCTCTTTGTCCAATGAACAACTCTCCAGGCTCATGAGTCTTCTTAATGACAACAATGTGTCTTTTGCCAATGCCAATATGGCAGGTAAGTGTTTTTCAAGAACATTCTTTAATGGAAGTGTCAAGTTTCATATAAACTTCAACAAATTTTTTAATAATAACACAAATTATTTAACTGGAAACATCAGTCTTGGATGGATTGTTGATTCTGGTGCAAATCAACACAAGACTGTATCTGTAAAAAATTTAATCAATGTTTTGGACATTTCAAATCTTGGTCTAACTGTTGGACATCCCAATGGTACTCAGGCCTTAATTACAAAAATTGGTGATTTAAAAGTCAATAATGATCTGACTCTTTTGATGTTTTGGTTGTTCCTGAGTACAATGTTAGCCGTTGTCTGCTCATAAGATTGCTAGAGACAATAAGTCGTTTGTTGGCTTTAATGAATCTAATTGCTATATCTGATTTACATCAAAAGGACCTGGGGATTGGTAAACAATGCAATGGGTTATATATGTTCGATATTGATTCTACATGTAAGATTGTTTTTAATAACTGCATTTATGTCTGTTATGTGTCTAGAAATATTTGGCATCAAAGACTTGGTCATCCTTCTGACCAAGTTTTACATATTCTTAAACCCACTCTTAATCTTGATAGTCCAACTGAATCTGATCATCTTTGTGATACTTGCAAATAAGATAATCAAACCAGGGAACCATTTCCTCTAAGTGAACATAAGTCAACTAAAATTGGTCAACTTGTTCATCTAGATGTATGGGGTCCATACAAAGTCACTAGCAGAGATGGTTATAAATATTTTTTAACAATTGTTAATGACTATTCAAGGGCAGACTGAGTTTATATGCTTAAATATGATGTTTATGTTTCCATTATTAACTTTGTTTATGTTATCAAATCAATTTGAACATAATGTAAAGATTTCCAGAAGTCATAATGGAACAGAATTTGTCAACAACAAACTGCAATAGTTTTTTCATAACAAAGGAATTTTACATCAAAACACCTATGTTTATACACCTCAACAAAATGGTATTGTAGAAAGGAAACATAGGCATCTTCTTAATGTATCTAGATCCCTTATGTTTCAGGGGGAATTACCTCTATATCTCTGGCCTGAATGTGTTCTAAGTTCTAACTGCTGCTTATGTTATAAACAGATTGCCTTCTTATGTGTTATCTGGCAAGTCCCTCTTCTCTTATGTGTATGGGCATGACCCTTCACCTCTGACAAATTTGGAAAAAAGTGTCTTCATTGGTTACTCTAATGAGAAAAAAGGTTATAAACTTTTAAGTTTGGAAACAAAAAATATTTTTCATTCAAGAGATGTCAAATTTTATAAAATTGTTTTCCCCTTCAAAATAAAAAATGCTTTGGCAAAATCTATTTTTGAGACTGGTGTGTCTAAAAATTTAAATCACAAAATTTTTTTTGACTCAAAAAGTCCCAATGATGAAGGGAGAGTGACTTCTAATGATGAGGGCACAGTGTTGGGTCATCCTAATGAGGATGATGAACATGTTACAACTTCCATAGATGAAAATAGACAACCTGAGGGCACTGTATCACATGAAACAAACTCATTGATACAACCGACTCGATCGAGAATCCCAACAAGAAGAAGGCTTGCCAACCATCACTACTAGAAGGTCAACCAGAATTTCAAAAATGCCTAGTAGTCTTAATGACTTTTGATAAGGATTTAAAAGGTACACTTTTGAGGGGTCATTTAAGCCCTTAATCGACCACTTTTACATCCGTTACTGCTTAATTTCGTTCCTTTTCACTTTTTAGGTCTCTTGATGGCAAAATGCTGGAATGATGCTTATTCGGACAAAAAGGCGTGAATATGTGAAGAAAATGGCTAAAGTCAAGATCAAGACACTCATGCTGCTGGAAACGCACCCGATGGCGTCACAGATAGCGGCGCCGTCCTCTAATTGCGACGGCTCGAGTGAAATTGTTATTTTGTACCGACGGCCAGCTTTAAAGTAGGGCCACAACTCGACGGCCTAGATCCATTCGACGGCGTCGGAAGATGAAGCCGACTACGTCACAACCCCAACGTGACGCCGTCACAAAATTGACTTGGTCAAGACGAAACCCTAATGGCGGCGATCCGACGGTGTCACAATTAAAGAGGCGACGCCGCAGCTTGTAACTCTATATATAAATTCAATTTTCGACTTTTAGAGAGGTAGAATTGTGGAGTAAAACCCTAAAACGATTTTTGGTTGTCTTGGGCAGTATCTTAGGGTTCTCATACCCTATTATACATCAAGATAAGTAATCTACTTCATTGATTTCATTATGTCTTCGATTGTATGTGTGTATGTTTGCATGTTTACCTTGTCCGGCTAATTTACTTGTGTGTTTGCTTAGATCTATGAAACCTAGTTATTGAATATTGATTGGTTGTCTCTTCTCTTAATTGTAATTGGCTTAGGATTGCAATAGTCCATCGTTGTGTTTTTAATGCTTGAGTAATCTTTGTGAACATTAGTTTATAATCGCCTAGAGTTATTGTAGGCTAAAAACCCAAAGATAACCTCAAAGTTAGTTTATGAATGACTTAGTGGATTTCGTTTACTACACTTAGGGGTGACCTTAAAGAGTTAGGGAAAGCATACCCTACGACCTTAGAAGACACAACGCGTTAAGAATAAGGACGTGACAATTCAACCATCAATAAAAGATAACTAGTGAGTAATAGTATCCAGGTAGACACATTTTTAATCATCATACGAGCACACTTCAATAGACATAGACTACCCCTTAGATTAGATAATTAGAATAGTAGAGTAATCGGTAGAAGTACCACCCCCCAAATCCAATACCCCGAGATCGTACCTTTTTATTTTCTAAAAAAATATAAAAAAAGATAAAAAATAATCTTCCTCAACCCCAACCTTAGCGTAGTAATTTCTCACTAGCATTCCTATTACCCTAGAGAACGATATCAATCCCGAGGCTTACCCTAATACTACACTACAACGATTAGGTTCACTGCCTAGGTGGTTGAAAAACTTGTTGAAGAAAAGGAATTTTCCTTGACCGAACGCTGAAAGTAATGCCATGTTGAAGGTAAAGTAAAATATGGTGTTGAAAGACTTGTTAATTACTCTAATCTAGACAAAGATAATTATTGTTTTGCCTCTAGTCTAAATAAAAGTATTGAACCTACTTGTTATGAAGAAGTTATTCTTGACATTAATTGGATTGATGCTATGAATTCTGAAATTGAGGCCTTAAATGAAAATCATACTTGGGATATAACTGATCTACCACCAAATAGAACTCCTATTGGCTACAAATGGATCTTTAAGATCAAATACAAAGCCAATGGTGAAATTGATAGATACAAGGCCATATTAGTTGCTAAAGGCTTTAACCAAAGGGAAGAGATAGATTATGATGAAACCTTCTCACCTGTTGTGAAAATGTCATTTGCTAGATACCTAATTGCTTTATCTGTTAAGAACAAATGGCCTCTTTTCCAACTTGATGTTAATAATGCTTTTTTTGTATGGAGACTTAGATGAAGATGTCCATATGACCATTCCTAAGGGCTTCTGTGATGAGAACAATAAAAATAAGGTATGTAAACTTGTTAAGTCTCTCTATGGCCTAAAACAAGCTCCTAAAAAGTGGAATGAAAAACTTGTTAGTGTATTAAAGGAGAATAACTTTGATCAGTCTATCACTCATTGTTCACTAAAACTTACAATAACAAGTTTATTGCTCTTCTTGTCTATGTGGATGACATTGCTCTTACTGGAAATTGTATTGATGAGATAAGAGTTTAAAGATTTTCTAAAAACTAAATTTCATATCAAAGACTTGGGCAACTTGAAGTATTTTCTTGGTATTGAGGATCTAAAAAGTGGTAATGATATCTGTCTCACTCAAAGAAAATAATGTCTTGAACTTCTTAAGGAGTTTGTGCTTCTAGGGTGTAAACCTGTGTCTACTCCTATGGAACCTAGTTATGTTCTATCTTACATTCCCACTGCTACTGATCCTTTACTTGTGAACATAACTGGTTATCAGAAATTGCTTGGAAAACTTATCTATCTAGCCCATACCAGACCTGATATTTCATATTCAGTTCATTGTTTAGCACAATATATGCACTCTCCTTTGAAGTCTCATTTGGACTGTGCACTCAATGTTCTGAGATACCTAAAAGGAGCCAAGGTAAAGGTTTAAGATATGACTTTAGTGATTCTGATAATCATCTTGAAGGATATAGTGATGACCAAGAGATCTGTCACTGGTTATTGTGTGTTTTTTTAATAAGTGTTTGATCTCATGGAAAAGTAAAAAACATAATACTCTATCAAAATCTTCTACAGAAGCATAATACAGATCTATGTCTACTGCTGCATGTGAAATTATCTGGATTCAAAAAAATTTAAAGGATTTAAAAGTTGATATTAATTTTCCTGTCAATCTCTTTTGTGATAACAACTCTGCTCTGGAGCTTGCTGTTAATCCAGTCTTCCATGAAAGATCAAAACTCTTTGAGATAGATGTTCACTTTATTAGAGAAAAAATTGCAAAAGGTATTTTGAGTGCCAAAAAGATTGGCTCTTCAAACCAAACTGCATACATATTTACCAAAAATTTACATGTTTATCAGCATAAATTTCTGTGTGAAAAATTGATATTGTTTGATATGTTTGCCAAACAGATTAAGGGGGAATGTTCAAATAAGCTAACATAATCTGTTTCTCAAACATATCAGCTTATCAGTTGCTAATTGTGTTTGTAGTTGTGTCTATCTTGCAGCTTATTATGACAGGGGCCTTTCTTGGTCAATTCAAAGTATTCTAATAATAAGAGAAAGTGTATTGTTGCATTTATTCAAGTTAGAAGATGAGGGGTTGTGTGTACTTTATCATCCTATATATGCCTCTCACTCTTCTAGGGTTTCAATCATCTTACTATTGTGTGTGCAATATACTCACACACTCACCTCTCACGATCATTGTTCCGATATGTCTATTCTTTGTAATAGTTTGGTTATTGTCTTAGTGATAATAATCGATCTTGTAACCATTGTATATTGTATGTTGGCTTAACTGCACTCAACTATTGAGGTTCTTGTTTGAATAAAGACTTTGTTGTGTTTCCATGTTGCTTTGATACGTTCTCACGTAAATATCGGAGGATCGGTCGTCGCGTTAAGCCTTTGTTGGTTCAAGAATACCCAAACCCTTAATCTAGGATTTGAATAGAAAATAGCCCAAATGTTTAGTCCGTTAAACACTAACAGTCATTGAGTGCATAGTCTCTCGGTGAGTCATCTTCGGATACTCAAGATGAGGCGAAGAAGTCTCTCCACTCAAGAAGGCGGAACTTAAAGGGTGAAGATCGAGTCAAGAAGAAGATGATGGATTCGGTTAGTAATGGCAATAAATCATCGAATCCCTAAGACTCTCTCCAACTACTTACACTAAAGACAAACTCAAGTAGAGATCGAAGGATGTAAAGATCAAGAATGAGCGGGACACATGGGATAAGTTTGAATCGATAAGACGAAATACTTATCAACGAAAGTCAACTTTCCCCGAATAGCAAAAGATCGTGCTCGGTGTCATCACCGAACTTAGGAAAGTATTCTTGTCTTTACCTAGAATAGTCTTTAGAATGAGACAAAATACATCAAGATTTTGTCTTCTCAGATGATGTCGGTTGTCACTTAGGAAAGAGTCAAAATCATACATGTATAAATAGCATAAGAGATGGAGTGAAAAGATTAAGCTTGTGAATTGTAAAACACACATACACGCAAGCCATCTTTTCACCTCCAAATACAACTTAGTTCCCGAGATAGCTCGGTGGGCTCTAAGAGTTGTGCTCGACTTAGCCCGAGCTTAGAGAGTCACCAAACTTTGTCATTTCAATCCCAAGTACTATTCATAAGTACTTGGGTAACGTATTCTTTTGATTAATTTCAAATAAAGAATATGATGTTGAAAATTACTTTGTGTGTTTTACTTACGTTAATTTCAATCGTTGTTCACTATTAACTTGTTTTATATTTCTAAACTGCTTTAAACGATAGTGAACGGGGAACTACAAGTGGTATCGAGCAAGGCTAATTATAAAACTGCTTTTAGGCCGCTCTAAAAGTTTTAAATTAGGATCCTAAATGGTCAAATTGATGTACCCCAACTAGTCGACAAAAGGGTGGAGCTTATTCAATTGCTGTCCCTACACTTGAAGTTGGAAAATTCAACAAATGGAAAAGCGTATGCTTTGCTATTTGATTGATGGAACCTTATTATATCAAGTGTATAAATGAAGGTCCATTTATCCCAAAGACCTCAAGGTCCGCTAAACCCGAAGCACAGTGGACTCGTGGATGAGAGAAAAGTGGTCAACCAGACCAAAGACTCAAAAGTATCATCATATCATGTCTTCCCGATGATATTATGGAGTCACTATAAGTCGAGTACAACTAAACAAACCAGGATGACTCGGTTCATAGTCATGAAGGTCCATCCGATACCAAGGAAAACAGATTATGGACTTGAAACTTGAGTATAATACCTTGAGGCTAAGGACTCGAAACTCGTCTCAAACTTACACCCGGTACAAAACCTTGTTAAATGAACTTTCAAATGATGGTGTAAAATTGTCCAAACATGAAATCAATGTTGGTTTTAGTAAGCAGTTTCCGAGAAATGGTTGAATTTCTCTCGTGGACTAAGGAATGCTAACCACATTCGAATCTTGAGCTTCACGAATTTATAGGAAATTTGTCTATGAGGAAAACCTCATCACGCATTTATACCGACTTGAAAAAATCTCGTGAAGTCAAGAAGTCCCCGACAACCATTTCCAATCCGTGTCAACCGCTTTTTATACTAACAATGTGATTCAAAATTTTCGTGAAAACTCGGATGATGAGGCAGATGAGAGGACAAGAGAGTACCGAACGATTTAAATATTGAGTTTCGTGAAAGAGCACCCTCGCTAACTCTAAAAGGTTTATTCAAGAAACAAAGTTTTCAAACGCTAAAGCTAATGAAGACATTGAATGTTTTAAGTGTCACAAAAGGGTCATTTTGCAAAAGACCTTTCAAAACAATTTCGAACCCTCTTACAAACCATCGTGGTCAAACCACCTTCTTGCTTTAGCAAATTTCAACCAAAATCTTTCAGTCTCATCAAAAATTTCAAAACAAATTTGATCAAAACAAAGTGTTGATTATGAAATCAAGTATAAGAAAGCAAAAGCTAAGCTTGCATTGCTTGAGGCCAATCCTCGAAATAACCAATGTTAAATATGTGCAGGTAAAACAAAGGCCTCGTTGTTGAAACCTTCGACGTGGATGAAGAGCCAAGATCATCCGATGATGAAATGGTGCATGTTAGTGCGATGGCCCTCTCGAAGAGGACAAGCTAGTCGCTGGGAAGAATCATGCTAGAAATGGGGAATGGGTCAACATCACAACGAAGAAGGTAAACATCTTACTTTCTATGGATGATGACTCGATTGGCAATCTTATATGAATTATCTTAATGTTGACCTTAAGTTCATGAAGAGCAAAGATTAAATCTTTTTCCAAAATACAACAAGCTAAGTTTTGAATTAAACAAGTGTAGATGAACTGCTTATTTTAAAAAGCCAAGCTTGAGGTCACACTTTGCAAATTCAAAACACCGAACTAGT